>JAKWJD010001764.1:2400000-3000000 GCA_027705065.1 Solanum peruvianum | reverse complement strand
ATTTCATCCTGATGGATCCAGCCCCCACAGCAGTAGAATTAAATTCTGCCATGGCCTTTTGAGATGCATCCTCATGTGCTTCTCTTAGTGCACCCTGTAATGATTGAATATTAGACAGACACAACCAGAAAATGTTATCAATGAAACTAAAGTAGTACTTACTTCCTCCGGAGGCTTGGAACGATCAAATGAAGACATGTATCTCTCAGCAGCCGAATCGTATGCCCTTTGACACTCAGCTTCCTCAACACTCTGCAGAAATCAAAAAGGAAAATATCCATCAGCATGCACTATAATGCATAAGCTGGATATACGGAATGAACTAACACGGTAACACTTGGTTAAACAACAACCATAAGATTCTACCACAATCATTCACTTGTAGGTTTGTCATGTTGTTTCACTGTCGAATTTCTCTTCCCGTCTTTTCTTTTCTTAAATTGAAAAATGAATAGCGGATATCATAGGAGTTCTGAAGATGACTAATTCACTTGTGCACGAAGAGAGGTAAATTAAAAAAATGGAAGAACTTGCCCAGCACCGACACCATAGTAGATTACATATCAGTGTCATGTCAGATATCAGACTATGAACTTACTTTTTAATTTTGACGTAATGCCCTTGAAAATAGACACTGAGCAGAACCAAATGTGTCAATTGTTCCTGGCTTTATAATTTAAGCCATAATGATGAACGAAGAAACAGTGAAGATCTCATGTAATAACAAGAAAATACAAAATTAAATTCCAAATTCACAAGAAGGCTAAGAACAAACTCAACGTATATCGAAGAAGAGAAGAAGGACAAGAAGAAGCATCCCAAAGCAAGCACTTAACTTGAGATATTTTATTGCGGTGTGATGTTAAGTTAGATGAATACTCTTTTTTATATTAAATCTGGAACTATGGATCAACTTTTGGGTGATCTTGACTTAATTTGGTAAAATATCTTCCTCATAGTAATTAACGTATTCTGATGGCATTGTGTCCTCGTTATGAAATAACCAACCTTCACAGGAGATGACCTGCAACTATTTTTCTTAAACTTGGTTTCTGCGAATTCTATTTAGGTGCTTTAAAGATCATGTTCTAATAAATAAATTGTATCTAAATGGCGTTGTGTCCTCGTTATGAAATTACCGACCTTAACAGGAGAGGACCTGCAACTCTTACCCTAAAACTTGGTTTCTGGGAATTCTACTTAGGGCTAAGGTGAGGTGCGTTAAAAGGTCTACCTGAAATTTGTCTTTGTTCCTTTCGTTCAGGGGCACATTCTTGGTGCTAAATGTAATCTGACTAATGATTGTGAAATAATCATGAAACAGTAATCAATGGTTTTTTATTTGTCACTCTTCTGGTTCAAAGGTGTTAGTGATGACAAGAATAACATTGTTCTTGGACACGCCATTTGTACAGATATAAGAGAAGAACATCATTGATGTGGAATAAAAGAACACCATGATCATTGCTAACCTGCCAGGAAGAGGTAATGGTGGGCACTGCACCATTGTTAAGAGCATCCAGGAAGGACTGAGTTATGCGAGCAAAGAGCGGTCCAGTCATAATAGTTGCTCCAACTTGCTTGGGTCTCGTCCTCTCAAAAACAAATCTTGTCAAAGCATCAAGACCTGCTTTGAACTCTGGCCTGAGGTTTTCCAACTGCATGTGAAAATTGCTACCACGGTAAGAATATTTTTAAGGTTTCCACAATCACAATTCAGATATAATCTAAGATAGTAGAAAATGCAACATGTGCGAGAAAATTAAGCACTGACTGGTATTTGATCTAGCCGTTGAAGCTCATTTTCATTGCTCAGAGGCCGCACAAGGGGGAAGCATTCTCTGTCAGGGAAAAGAGCACGAATGGAGTCCCTAATCTGCAGTCAAAATCTCAATGGTTAGTCAACCATTAAGTGCTAACTCATTAGAAGGGAGAAAAGGAGGATGGTTTTGAAATCGCATAAAAACATGTACAAATTCTTTTTATTTTTAGTAAAACATGTGCAAGTTCAGGAAACCAGTTCCTAAAATAGAGGTAGTTACAATAGAAATTGAATAATTACAGCATAGTAAAGCAAACAAAACATTCATGTAAAGTGGTTACCTCGTTTTTAGCAGCAACATCTTTCCCACCACCTTGAACTGGCCTCAATGCAAGTTCAAGGTAGTCCCGTGGAGTTATTTTGCGGTTGTCCTCGACCAAATCCAAATAAAAATCCTTTTGCAAAAAAGAAAAATGTATTTTAATAGTTTCACAAACAAGAACAGAAGAAAATCTACAGTGATAATAAACAAATTCTGAATTACCCTAAGCAACCAAACGAAGACTGGGGAGAACTGCCCAAGCTCAGAAGCACTGGCCCTTCCTCCAGAGGCTCTAACACGAATATGTCTAGTCATTTCAGTAACAAGAGAGAGGCGGTCAAGCGCAGCTTCATCGATACCTCCCATCTAAATTAAAGGATTAAAGAGATTATCAGGACACCTAACAAACAAACTGACTGTAGCAACAAGGATATTCACTGAATCCTGAGGGAGAAGGGGTAAAAATGGCATATCAAAAGAAGCAAACGAAATCCAAGTTTGTGTGCTCCTAACCTGGTTATATACAAACATACTTGAAAGAAGGACTGCCAGGGAGAATATCTGTGTGCTATATGTACCCTGTCAAAAAGCAAAACAAAACAGAAATTTTTTTGAAACAACAATAAAACAGAAATTTATAAAAGGCAAAAGTCAGTGACAGGAAGGATAGAAAGGACACAGGAAAAAACAAGGCATGTTCTGGAGTTATAGAGCTAGTTCCTTTAGTTTGTGAAAAGTTTAGCAATACAAAGGTATGACAATGTAATATAAAAGACATATAGCATGTGCTAGGTTAGTATCCTCCTTCAGAAAACCAATAATGTTAAAAGGGTGGAAACTAACCGTTTGATCATAAGCATCAATTCCTTCTGTGTCCAGCAGTAACAGGTTGTATTCTGTTCCATCAAGAGCTGTTCTCCTTAAAGGTGAACTCCACAGCCAAATACCTTTTGTGCATGGTCGATGAGTTGCAGCCACTTGAAAACCGCTACTCCTGCCAAGAAGCTATTGGGCATACAACAGGCTCTCAGCTACATATTTTCAGTAAAGTAAGAAGCAGCACTAAGTTACACATGATAATTTACATGCGAAAGTATACAACTATAAGTTAATAATAATAAAGATAATATTGATCTCATTGTAATAGACCTAGTTAATTACATAACTGAATGGAGTTTCTAAAAGAACAATAGCCACTGTACTATAGCTTTGACTCATAATTTGACTGTGATTGATGTATGAAAAGTACAAGAAACATTCTTTACATAGAGGATGACAAGTTCACTGCACAAGGGAAAGAAAATAAAGAAATTACAGAACAACACAAAGGAAACTGAACAATGCCGAATGGTCTCCCCTCTAAAATATAATTCCTGCAACTTTCCAAAACATAAAACTAGATAAATCAGGAGTTTATACTTGATTCACAAAAGGTTTCAGATTTCTGCTTCTCAAAACGGCAAATCAGAGTAGCCATCTTCCATCTGAGGCCTAAACCCCTAAATCTAGGAACTATATGATTCCATATATGGTGAACTCCAGTTGAAAGTAGAAATCCTCCAAAACATAGTTGCTAATTTATCCATCATTTTATCATGATTCATCTCTCTTTTGATCCTCATAACAAATGTATCTTTTTTTGACATAAAGTAAATTACTATAGTAAGCAGAAAATGAGAGTGAATCTAATGTCCGCACTCCTGGTAATTATTTTTTTCTGATCCTAATGAAATAGTTTAGATGAACTGAAGCAAATACTTTTTCTCTCATGTAAAACTATCTAACTCATCCCGATAAGTATGTCGTGCTAACATACAATAGTTAGGTTGTACGCCCTTCAACCAACCCATAAATATACTTCCCAACATTCTAATCCCAAATGTGCTTAGTAATTCTTCCAAACACATTTCTTCTCTACCTCTTTCTGTTCTTATTTTTATGATATAGAATGCTATACGCAACCCCCTCCCCCACCCCCACAAGGTTACATTAAATAGCTTGTATTTTCTGTATAATATTGGTATCCCCATTCGAAGGATACTTAGTACTAAGGTCCTGAGTTCCAATCATAGCAGTCATAATTCCCATCGCACGTAAGAACGTTGATTTTTTAACTCTGTTCCTGCTCTCCTTGCCTTAACGAAAGAATACCTCAAAAAAATTAAGTAGGACTCTAAGAGCTCTACCTATCTTTGGATTAAGGCAAATTTGATGGATTTATTTAATGATTCAAAGTTACTTTAGACAACTTGTATTTCCGTATAAGATTGGCATCCCCATTTTAATGATACTTAGTACTTCAGAGTCATGAGTACCACACTAAGAAATCTTTATTCCCATCACACGTAAGAACAATAAGTTACTTCCCCATAGTTCCTCTCCTTGCTTTAACTAAAGATCTATATTTAACTTCAAGTAGGACTCTAAGAGCTCCACCTATCGTTTGGATTAAGGCAAAGTTGAGCAATCGAATTAATAATTCTGTATCACCAGTTCCAAAGCAATGTGCTATTCCAATGTTAGTAGCCTCTATTCCCATCTAACATAAGAAATAGGTTTTCTTCCCTCAGTTTCTGCTCTCCTAGCTTTAACTTTAAGCAGGACTCTAAGAACTCTACCTATTATTTTGGATTACGGCATAGTTGATTGATTGATTTAATGATTCTATATCTCTAGTTCCAGAGCAATGTGCTTGATAATTTGAGTCATCAAACAATTATATAGTTGACCACTATCTACAGCACTGATAAGCAAAACCCTAGCAATACTCTCATTCTCATGCATAATCGGACAATTACACTAAACTACAAAACCTAAATTAACATAATTAACATAAAACAATACAAAAAGTTTACTATAAATTTACCTGGTTAAGTATAAAGCTCTTGCCTTGACGAGCACGACCACAAACGGAGACAATACCAACAGGCTCTTTGACGAGTTGAAGTATAGCAAGGGCCTCTGGATCGATCTGGAACTTCCCTTTCTCATCGCAATACACGAAACGAATCGGTCTGGCTGGACCGGCAGCAATGTTGACAGAGGATGGAGGAGAAGTCTGTGGAGGCGACGGCGACGGTGACGGAGAAGATTGCTGCGGCGACTCTCCGGCGGAAGTTCTACCGAATAGCCTCCTCATGGGTATTAGTAGAGAGAGAGAATTTGATTAGAAAAAGAGGGAAATGGAATCGGTGTGGACGAAATGATTTTCTTACTTTATAAGACTGTGAGGACAGTCAATAGACGTCTTTTGAGTTTAAAGTTTGATAAAACAATTTAATTTGAAAAAACGAACCAACACACTTGTTTTCGATCGAAAAAAAGTTTCGATCGAAAAAAAAGGGAGGCACTATAGTTTAAATAGATAGAAGGATGAAAGGAATCAACGGATTGTCCTGATCGGAAAAAGAGGAGGGCACTATTATCTATATTTGATAATTAGTGTGCAAATTTTGAAATTGTCTCAAAAACTTTTATGCACAAAAGTTTTATGACAGCATCATAGGAAGGATTTGATTAATATTATATTAAAAGATAAATGGTCATTAGATTCGTTAAAATAGGTTTATTATTTAAGATCAATTCAGTCTGTTACTTAGATAATGTTGAGTTAAAATTTATTCGATCCATTCAAAATTGAGGATTATGGTTGATCTGTTTGCGCTTGAAGCTGGAACGAGGATGGTCCATAGGTTGGAAGATTATTTCAGGACAGTCCATGTATTTTGTTTTAGTTCGTTCTAAAATCTTAAAAGATTGTTTCTTTCTTTTTGTCAATTTTTTAATTTAAGTTTCGAAATATTTAAGACCACACAATATTAAAAAAAAAGATTATTTACGGAAATCTCACATTTTAGTTTACTTATTACCATTATCCTTTATAAATTTTATAAATTTTAAAATCTCTCATTTTCGCGCATCACATTAATGTATCTCGTGCATCACATTAGTGTTTACATAAAGTGTACCTCGCACATCAGATTAGTGTATCTCACGCATCAGATTAGTGTATCTCGCGCATCACATTAATGTATATCATGTATAAATGTACATCACATTAGTGTATATCATGTATAAATGTACATCACATTAGTGTATATCATGTATAAATGTACATCAGATTAGTGTAACATGTATAAAATGAATGTATCTTACTTAACGATTAATGTATCTTGCCCATAAAATTAATGTATCATCGCTTAAATTACTATCCATTTTGAGAAATTTTTGTAATTATAAACTTTTAAGAATAAATTATAATTTTACCTTAAAAGTATGTTATTTCTATAATTTGCCAAAAAGAAAATCACTTTCAAATGAAGGGTCAATTCGTTAAATTTTTATTCATAAAATTTGAATTAGGTTGGTTGGGCTATCTCATTTTAATAGTTATAATGACTGTTAGCCTTTTATTGGCCCAAAAGGGAGTTGGGCAAATGTGAGTAAAATTTAAAGGAAAAATTACTAAACTACAATTTTAATTTATCTAATTCCATTAATTTCCTACTAATTTATTAAATTACAAAAAAAAAAGTTTTTTACCCCCCAATAATACTAATTAACTTTACACGTTGAAAACTTAAAAAGTTAAATTTACCTTCACAAAATCAGAAGTTAGCGTCCCAAAAACTGATTTCATTCCCCCAAAAATTTCCCCCTAATTTTGAGTAACAATTGTAAATCAAATTTGAAATTCAAAATATTCTAAGGATTATTACCAATACTCATCCGAATTTGAGTCCTAAATCAGGTATATCATCATCCACATTACTATTTCTTCAATTTATTTTTTCTGTTTTTACGTATTTACTGTGCTTATTGTTCAAAAGATTATATTGTTGATTTCCATAATCAAATTCTATGTATATTTGAGTTCTTTATTGTTGCATCAAACTATTGTCATGACAAAACCAAGCTGTAGCAAGAAAAATTCATTAGAAAACAAACATGCATCTACTTCTAAAGATCCAAAAACCCCAAAGAAGAGGGGTAGAAAGTCTGCACCTCCTATTGTTCGACCAACATTACCAACGGTACGTAAATTTGTTTTCTATATACATCACGATTTTCATGTTGTTTCTTTAGTTTGTTGATTTTGATTTTGTTTATATTGTATATGGAATTTTTTTTTTTAGTTAGTCTGACGAATTATTTGGTAGTATTAGTCTGATGAATTATATTAAGTATCGTTTTAATCTTATCATAATTTTGTATATATTTGTTAGTATGCTCAATTATTTTTTATTAAGTATCATTTTCTATGTGCTCGTAATAGAATGATTCTTTGTTTTATTTTTACTTATATTTGGTATATATTAATGTGTGATAATTACTAATTACGCATAGATATGTTATAAGTATCGATTTTTATATCTACATAAAATATCGGGTTTTGTTATAACAACATGATTTTGCATGCAATATAAGACATCAAATAATAGTATATGTGTATCATACAGTCGTGCATATGTTATTTAAGTATCATATTTATATGAATTATTGATAAGTATATTAAAATTTAAGTATCAGCCATTACGTTTATATATCTAATTGAAATTGTGAATTTGAGTATCTTTTGATGTGTTGGACATTATACATTTGATTCTTTTCCACAACTGAATTATTGGTGTCTGATATATACTTATCAACATCCATTTTCGGTATGTAATATGCATCATCAATTGATGATTCAACAACATTGAGAGTTTTTGCGTCGCTTTTTTCACCCTCAACACACATGATGACACCTATTGTTGCATCGAAATTTAATATCTCTTCAACACCTTTATTTGAAGTATCAAAGCATAAAGAATAAGTTCCGGACCCAGCCTCATGTTTCTTAATTTCTATATACAATTTTACACCCATATCATTCCGAATACACAATGGAGACGAATTCCCTTCAACAACATATCTAATCTCTATATTTTTTTTTTGATTCGTCAATACCCAGCTCTGCCGCAATTGCTGAAATAAGATTCATGAACGAAATATTTTCACAAACCACTATACCATCACTTTTGTATCGCTCATACATAACATCACTTTCCCATATTTCAGAATGTCGCAACAAAATCAAAATATTCATCTTTGGAAATTCAGAATCGGTGTTTCAAAGATTTTTTTTAAGCAAAATTATTTTTTTTCTAATTCAAAATCTGAATTTTTTAATATTATGAAATTGAATAATGCAATAAATTAGTACGTTTTTATGCAAATTTGACGATAATCTTGTTAAAAATTAACGTAAATCATGGAAAAGTTGTTACCCTTTTTTTGCGTCGTAACAGTTAACATAAAAAAAATTAAAGTATTCGACCATTTCTATTTACGTATCATTTTGTTTTATGAAGTATCCAAATTTCTCAAAAAGAAGAAATTTTTGGTAAATATTGATATTATAGAGATGGAATGTAATTTGTCATTCACAGTATGTCATTTGCCTAATTTTTACAAATTTAAAGGTAGCACAAGATAGGATTGGGCTATAATATAATTTAAAGATAAAGGGAAAATTAGTAAACTAGTAAAAAAAAACACATATTGTCACGACCCAAAACCGAGCCGCGACTGACACCCACATTTACCCTCCTATGTGAGCGAACCAACCAATCTGAACCCTAATATTTCAATGTATATCAACAGAAAATAATGCGGAAGACTTAAACTCGTTAATAAAAACCAATTCAATAACTATTAAAATTCAACATCTATTATTTCCCCAAAATCTGGAAGTCATCACCACAAGAACATCTATCCTCAAATTACTAAACTAAGAATATCTAAAAAAACAAAACAAATAGAAAGCTAGTCCATGCCGGAAGTTCAAGGCATCAAGACTTGAAGAAGAAGACACAGTCCAAGCTAGAAGCATTAGCTCACCCTGAAGATCCGGTGTGACGAAGACTGGCTAGAATTACTGTTGAGTTGAAGACGACGGCACGTTTGCTGCACTTCACAAATAACAAAGAAGAAAACATAAAAGTAGGGGGTCAGTACAACCACAAGTACTGAGTATATATCATCGGCCAACTCAAAATAGAAGATAATATATATCAAGTAATATTATAAAACCAACTATGATACTTAACATGTAGCAACAACAAGTACTATATCATTAAAATTTACCGTCAAGTTCACACATGAGGACTCAAGCCTCAATACCATACTCATTTGGGGATTGGGTTCATTAGATTGAGTATATTTATCATCTTTCAAGATTCATTATCTTTCTTCCTCTTGTGTCGGTACGTGACACTCCGCTCCATATACTATCCTGGTGTCGGAACGTGACACTCCGATCCATATTCTATCCTGGTGCCGGAACGTGGCACTTCGATCCTCATTCTATCCTGGTACCGGAACGTGGCACCCGATCCATATTCTATCCTGGTGTCGGAACGTGACACTCCGATCCTCATATTCAATCTATCCTGGTACTAGAACGTGGCACCCGATCCATATTCTATCCTGGTGTCGGAACGTGACACTCCGATCCTCATATACTATCCTGGTACCGGAACGTGGCACCCGATCCTCTATTTCTATCTTGGTACCGGAACGTGGCACCCGATCCCCTAATTCATCAAGCCTTCTTTTACACTAAGGCATCATCAATCTCATTATATAATATATATCAAGCCTTCTTTTACACTAAGGCATCATCAATCTCATTATATAATATATCAAGCCTTCTTTTACACTAAGGCATCATCAATCTCATTATATAATATATCAAGCCTTCTTTTACACTAAGGCATCATCATTAACAAGTGAATTAGGGTTTCTTTCAAGATTTAGGATTCAATAGCTTCATCATGCTTGTTATATCACAATTTCATAATCACAGTCATGCAAGCATACAATTAAGCACATAGCAGGGTTTACAATACTATCAATACATATCATTCACTATTAAGAGTTCACTACGAATATCGTAAAAACCATAACCTACCTCCACCGAAGAATTGGAATCAACAAGCTATCTTTCCAAAGCAGCGTTCTTTTTCTCGTTTCTATCTCTCAATCGATCAATCCTCTCTCTCTCTCTGTTCTTTTTACTTTTTTTATTCAAACCCTCTTTCTTTTACCCTAATTAACATATAATTAAGTGTAAAAGATGACAATAATAACCCACTAATTAACTTAAGGTTACCTCTTTTAACCCCCAAGTAATTAGACTTATTAATATTAACCCTCTAACTTTATAATTAAGGAAAGAATAGTCCAAAACGTCCCTTAAAACGTGTAAAGAAATCCGACTCCGACTGGGATTACGCAACCTGTGATGGACCGTCGTGCCTGCGACGGTCCGTCACGCAGGTCGTCGCGAAGATCAGAAACTCCATTTTTCACTAAGGATTCTGTGACGGTCCGTCACGCATGTGACGGTCCGTCACGCATGTGACGGTCCGTCCTGCACTTCCGTCACGACGTTCAGAGAATCGTTCCCTGTACCAAATTCTCAAGAGTTGAAGTGTTTTGAAACGGGAGCTCACGACGGTTCGTCGTAACTGTGATGGTTCGTCCTGCAGGTCCGTTACAGATTACAGAGAGTCGATTTTAGTACCCAAATTTTAGAATTCTAAGTGTTTTGGAACGAGACACCCTCGACGGTCCGTCGTGCCCACGACGGTCCGTCGTGATGTTCGTCGTCTCAGCCAGTTTTTCCAGAAATAAAATCTGCTGCTCAAAACGACTAAACATGTCGTTACAATAAATACCAATTTACCCATCGTTCGTCCTCGAATGATCAAAAGAAGAAAAACAAGGGCGAAAAGAAGTACCTGAATCTGTAAACAGATGTGGGTATCTTTCTTGCATATCAGCCTCCTTCTCCCAAGTGGCTTCTTCAACCGGTCGATTCTTCCATTGAACTTTGATGGATGCAATCTCCCTCGACCTCAACTTGCGAACTTCTCTATCTAAAATAGCAACAGGTTCCTCTTCATAAGTCAAATTCTCATCAAGCAGAACAGAATCCCAACGGATGATATAGTTTCCATCCCCATGGTACCTTTTCAACATGGACACATGAAATACCAGATGTACTCCGGACAGCCCTGGAGGCAAGGCTAATTCATAAGCCACCTCCCCTACTCGCTTTAGTACTTCAAATGGTCCGATATACCTTGGACTTAGTTTACCCCTTTTTCCAAACCGCATCACCCCTTTCATGGGTGAAACCTTCAATAAGACTTGCTCACCCTCCATGAACTCCAAGTCTCTAACTTTTCGATCCGCATATTCCTTTTGTCTACTTTGAGCCGCTAAAAGCTTTTCTTGGATAGCTTTCACCTTCTCCAAGGAATCTCTCAACAGATCAGTACCCCAAGGTCTAACCTCGAATGCATCAAACCAACCAATGGGAGACCTACATCTCCTCCCATACAATGCTTCAAATAGAGCCATGTCAATGCTGGAGTGATAGCTATTGTTGTATGAAAACTCCACTAAGGGTAAGAAGTTATCCCAATGGCCACCAAATTCTATCACACATGCACGAAGCATATCCTCCAACACTTGAATCGTTCGCTCAGACTGACTATCGGTCTGAGGGTGAAATGCAGTACTAAGGTCCAACCTAGTACCTAATTCAGCATGCAATGTTCTCCAAAACTTAGAAGTAAACTGCGTACCTCTATCAGAAATAATGGAAAGTGGAACCCCATGCAGTCGAACGATTTTTGAGATGTAGATTTTGGCTAACTTCTCTGCATTGAAGGTCACCTTGACCGGAATGAAGTGAGCAGACTTAGTTAACCTATCAACAATCACCCAAATAGAGTCATACTTGCCTAATGTCTTTGGAAGACCAACCACGAAGTCCATTGCAATTCTCTCCCACTTCCATTCAGGAATGGGCATTCTCTGAAGTGTTCCTCCGGTCCTCTGGTGTTCATACTTCACTTGTTGACAATTTGGACATTTGGAAACAAAATCAACAATGTCGCGCTTCATTCTACTCCACCAAAAGTGTTGTTTTAGGTCGCGGTACATCTTGGTTGCACCAGGATGTATAGAATATCCGGAACTATGAGCCTCTGTAAGAATAGTGTGGATCAAATCATCAACACGGGGCACACATACCCTTCCTTTAACCCTCAAAACATCTTCCTCATCCATTACGACCTCTTTAGCCTCCCCTCGCAACACCATATCCCGAATTCGCCTTAGTTTCTCATCATCAAACTGTTTTCCCTTAATCTGGTCAAGAAAAGAAGATCTCGCCTCCACACAAGCTAAAAATCCTCCCTTCTCATTTACTTCCAACCTCATAAGGTCATTAGCCAGAATCTGAACTTCTCTAGCCAATGGGCGTTTAGAGATTTGCAAATGAGCTAAACTTCCCATGCTTCCGGCCTTTCTACTTAAAGCATCCGCCACAACATTTGCTTTTCCCGGATGATACAAGATAGTGATGTCGTAGTCCTTCAGTAGTTCCATCCATCTCCTCTGTCTCAAGTTCAAATCTTTTTGAGTAAAGACATACTGTAGGCTACGATGATCCGTATAGACCTCACACTTAACCCCATACAAATAGTGTCTCCATTGCTTTAGTGCAAATACTACCGCGGCCAACTCCAAATCGTGGGTCGGATAGTTACGTTCATGCACCTTTAATTGCCTCGAAGCATAAGCAATCACATTCTTCTCTTGCATTAGCACTGCACCCAAACCCGAATAGGATGCATCACAATAGACGATGAAGTTTTTACCCTCTACTGGCAAGGTAAGAATTGGTGCGGTAGTCAACAAAGTCTTAAGCTTCTGAAAGATTTCCTCACATTCATCTGACCATACAAATGGAACATTCTGCTTAGTCAAATTCGTCAATTGGGAAGCAATGGAAGAGAATCCCTTAACAAATCGGCGGTAGTAGCTAGCTAAACCCACGAAGCTCCTTATTTCTGACACGTTTGTAGGTCTTACCCAATTCTTCACTGTTTCAATCTTAGATGGATCCACCATCACTCCATCCTTAGAAACCACGTGTACCAAGAAGGACACTGAATCTAGCCAAAATTCACACTTGGAGAATTTGGCATAAAGCTTCTTCTTCCTCAATAACTCTAACACCATTCTCAAATGCTCCTCATGTTCCTTCTTACTCTTTGAGTATATCAGTATGTCATCAATAAATACGATCACAAAGAGATCCAGATATGGCTTAAAAATCCCATTCATCAAGCTCATGAAAGCAGCAGGGGCATTTGTAAGACCAAAAGACATTACCACAAATTCGTAGTGCCCATACCTAGTTCGAAAAGCAGTCTTTGGCACATCCGCTGCCCGTATTTTCAATTGGTGATAACCGGATCTCAAGTCAATTTTAGAGAAGACACAAGCACCTTGTAACTCATCGAACAAGTCATCAATGCGAGGAAGAGGATACTTGTTCTTAATAGTTACCTTGTTCAGTTGTCTATAGTCTATACACATCCGAAAACTCCCATCCTTCTTCTTCATAAATAATACCGGAGCACCCCACGGAGATGCTCTTGGTCTAATGAAGCCTTTGCTCAACAACTCTTGAAGTTGGGCCTTTAACTCTCTTAATTCCGCGGGAGCCATTATATAAGGGGGTATAGAAATGGGGCGAGTACCCGGTTCAAGATCAATACAGAAGTCAATATCCCTATCCGATGGCATACCAGGAAGATCTGCAGGGAACACATCCAAAAACTCACGGACTACCGAAACCGACTCAATCGAAGGTACTTGGGTAGTGTCATCCCTGAGATGTTCCAAGAAAGCTAAACAACCCTTACTAACCATCTTCTGAGCACGAAGAAAGGACACGATACGAACCGGATTGGAAGTGTAGTCGCCCTCCCACACTAACGGATCTGTCCCAGGCTTGGCTAACGTCACAGTTTTAGCATTACAATCCAAAATCGCAAAATTCGGAGAAAGCCAAGTCATACCCAGAATTACATCAAAATCAACCATTTCTAAGATAACCAAATCTACATAAGTGTTGCTCCCCACAAAATTCACCTAACAAGACCTATATACCTTTTCAACTATCACAGACTCACCCACCGGAGTAGAAACACGAATAGGCATGTCAAGTAATTCACAGTGTAAATTTAGACCATTAGCAAATGAGGAAGATACATAAGAAAATGTGGATCCAGGATCAAACAATACGGAAGCCATGCAATCACAAATCAAAAGATTACCTGTGATGACAGCATCTGATGTCTCCGCTTCAGATCTCCCAGGGAAAGCGTAACAATGGGCCCCATTACTTGTCTGTCCATTGCCCCTACCATGTTGTGTTGTAGTGGCTCCTGTTTGTCCATCTCCTCTGCCGTTTTGGTGGCCACTATTACCTCGGCCACCACGCCCTCCAGAATAACGGCCTCTACCATGACCACCTCTACCTCTGACTATGGGAGGTCTGTGACTCTGCCTTGGATAATACCTCTTAATGTGTCCAGTCTCTCCACATCCATAACACTCTCTGGAGTCAGGCATAGGTCTCTCGGAGAAGTGTTGACCGTTCTGAGGTGGACCCCCAACTACAGTCTGTAGTGAAGACTGAATGGGTCGAACTGAGTAACCTCCAGAACTCTGTCCTCTAGTATACGAACCGTTGAACTCACCTCCCTTTCGAAACCTCTTTGATGTCGATGTTGTGGTGAAGTCATCTGGCTTCACTCCTTCCACCTCTATCACAAAGTCTACCACCTCTTGGAAGGATTTTGCCGTAGCCGCTACCTGTAAGGCTGAAATCTGCAATTCTGACCTCAACCCCTTCACAAAACGGCGAATTCGTTCTTGTGGACTGAAACAAAGTTGGGTGGCATACCTAGATAATGCGCGGAATTTAGCCTCATATGCATTAACCGTCATCTTTCCTTGCTCAAGACTCAAGAACTCATCCCTTTTCCTATCCCTCAAGGTCCGGGGAATATACTTCTCCATAAACAAACTAGAGAATGAGGCCCAAGTCATAGGTGTTGCCTCTGTCGGTTGACACTCAACATGTGACCGCCACCACATTTTGGCGTTCCCTTGAAACTGGTAACTCACGAACTCAACACCAAACCGTTCTACTATCCCCATCTTGTGTAGTAGCTCATGACAGTCAACCATAAAATCGTAAGCATCCTCAGATTCAGCACCCTTGAAGACTGGAGGTTTCAATTTCAAGAACTTACTAAAAAGTTCATGCTGATCATTTGTCATTATAGGCCCAGTAGTCAAACGTGGAAACGTGCCTATTTCCAATGAGGCATCCATGCGGGGAGCCCCAGCAGCAGCATGTCGTACCTCTGAAACCGGAGGTGTTGGTGCAGAAACCACTGGAGGTGCCTGACCCTGATCAGATAACCCGCTAAGATAAGCAAGAACCTGATTGATCATCTCTGGGGGGTAGGTTGGGGTGGCAATTCCTCATTTTGCACTTGTTTATTCTCCCCTTCCTCACCCTCTCTTATCACCTCCTCAGTCGGTGGAGGAGTCACCGCCCTCGTATCAAATGGGCTAGGTGCTCGTCCTCTTCCTCTAGAGGACGTCCTCCCACGACCTCTACCACGGCCTCTTGCCACCGATCCTCCTCGAGCTACAGCCCCAGTGGCTGGCTCAGGCGCATCCTGTCTCGCCGGTGTCGTTGCTGGTGAAGTCGTTGCTCTAGTTCTAACCATCTGCGAAATAGAGTGAAGATGGTCAGATACCAATTTGTATCACCTAGATACAAATTGGACTCAAGTAGTAGCACGAATGAAAGAATGGAATTTTCCTAAAGTCTTATAGCCTCTCAAAGAAAAGTAAAGGCGTCCCCCTACCGTTCCTTAAGACTCTACTAGACTCGTTCTTGTGTGATGAGACCAACGAACCTACAGCTCTGATACCAAGTTTGTCACGACCCAAAATCGAGCCGCGACTGGCACCCACATTTACCCTCCTATGTGAGCGAACCAACCAATCTGAACCCTAATATTTCAATGTATATCAACAGAAAATAATGCGGAAGACTTAAACTCGTTAATAAAAACCAATTCAATAACTATTAAAATTCAACATCTATTATTTCCCCAAAATATGGAAGTCATTACCACAAGAACATCTATCCTCAAATTACTAAACTAAGAATATCTAAGAAAACAAAACATATAGAAAACTAGTCCATGCCGGAAGTTCAAGGCATCAAGACTTGAAGAAGAAGACCCAGTCCAAGCTAGAAGCATTAGCTCACCCTGAAGATCCGGTGTGACGAAGACTGGCTAGAATTACTGTTGAGTTGAAGACGACGGCACGTTTGCTGCACTCCACAAATAACAAAGAAGAAAACATAAAAGTAGGGGGTCAGTACAACCACAAGTACTAAGTATATATCATCGGCCAACTCAAAATAGAAGATAATATATATCAAGTAATATTATAAAATCAACTATGATACTTAACATGTAGCAACAACAAGTACTATATCATTAACATTTACCGTCAAGTTCACACATGAGGACTCAAGCCTCAATACCATACTCATTTGGGAATTGGGTTCATTAGATTGAGTATATTTATCATCTTTCAAGATTCATTATCTTTCTTCCTCTTGTGTCGGTACGTGACACTCCGCTCCATATACTATCCTGGTGTCGGAACGTGACACTCCGATCCATATTCTATCCTGGTGCCGGAACGTGGCACTTCGATCCTCATTCTATCCTGGTACCGGAACGTGGCACCCGATCAATATTCTATCCTGGTGTCGGAACGTGACACTCCGATCCTCATATTCATTCTATCCTGGTACCGGAACGTGGCACCCGATCCATATTCTATCCTAGTGTCAGAACGTGACACTCCGATCCTCATATACTATCCTGGTACCGGAACGTGGCACCCGATCCTCTATTTCTATCCTGGTACCGGAACGTGGCACCCGATCCCCTAATTCATCAAGCCTTCTTTTACACTAAGGCATCATCAATCTCATTATATAATATATATCAAGCCTTCTTTTACACTAAGGCATCATCAATCTCTTTATATAATATATCAAGCCTTCTTTTACACTAAGGCATCATCAATCTCATTATATAATATATCAAGCCTTCTTTTACACTAAGGCATCATCATTAACAAGTGAATTAGGGTTTCTTTCAAGATTTAGGATTCAATAGCTTCATCATGCTTGTTATATCACAATTTCATAATCACAATCATGCAAGCATACAATTAAGCACATAGCAGGGTTTACAATACTATCAATACATATCATTCACTATTAAGAGTTCACTACGAATATCGTAAAAACCATAACTACCTCCACCGAAGAATTGGAATCAACAAGCTATCTTTCCAAAGCAGCGTTCTTCTTCTCGTTTCTATCTCTTAATCGATCAATCCTCTCTCTCTGTTCTTTTTACTTTTCTTATTCAAACCCTCTTTCTTTTACCCTAATTAACATATAATTAAGTGTAAAAGATGACAATAATAACCCACTAATTAACTTAAGGTTACCTCTTTTAACCCCCAAGTAATTAGACTTATTAATATTAACCCTCTAACTTTATAATTAAGGAAAGAATAGTCCAAAACGTCCCTTAAAACGTGTAAAGAAATCCGACTCCGACTGGGATTACGCAACCTGTGACGGCCCATCGTGCCTGCGACGGTCCGTCACGCAGGTCGTCGCGAAGATCAGAAACTCCATTTTTCACTAAGGAGTCTGTGACGGTCCGTCACGCATGTGACGGTCCGTCACGCATGTGACGGTCCGTCCTGCACTTCCGTCACGACGTTCAGTGAATCGTTTCCTGTACCAAATTCTCAAGAGTTGAAGTGTTTTGAAACGGGAGCTCACGACGGTTCGTCGTAACTGTGACGGTTCGTCCTGCAGGTCCGTTACAGATTACAGAGAGTCGATTTTAGTACCCAAATTTCAGAATTCTAAGTGTTCTGGAACGAGACACCCTCGACGGTCCGTCGTGCCCACGACGGTCCGTCGTGATGTTCGTCGTCTCAGCCAGTTTTTTCAGAAATAAAATCTGCTGCTCAAAACGACTAAACAGGTCGTTACACATATTTAGTAAAAATATCCATACTTTTATAAATATTAGTAATAATGTCAAAAATATCACTATTTTTAAAAATTTATGTATCCCAATTTTCCTTTTTTTTTTATCTCCTTTTCTCAATTAATTCTATATATCCTTTTTTTTTTTAAAAAAATATTCTCTCTTCATATTTATCTTTTCAAATTGTTAATTCTCTCTTCCATTTAAATTTTTTTCTCTCTCTCATGTTTATCTTTTCTGATTTTCCTCCAACATTCAAGTTCAAATATTTTTCTGCCACATATTTGATTTTTTTTAAATCAAAAATTGGTTCAACAAAAATCCCTTTAATTAAGGTATCCCTAATCTTTATCATATTTTCAAATTTCTTTTCTAATTTTGTTTTTGTTTAAATTTTAAAAAAAATGTTGTTTGTCTTTTTCAGTTTTTGTTATGGTTTACTCTCCAATGGCTGAATCCAAGAGGCTTACTAGAGATATTCTTAATCAACCAATTTCTAGTGATTTTTCATCCTTTAATTTATTTATTACTCAAGAAATAGCGTATAACGTACTGCTAAAATGAGGGAAAAAAGAGGGTTAGAACATTTACAAGACTCATTGATGTGCAAAACCTTCCTCAAATTCAGAATGCAAAAGTAGAATCTTCGTCTACTAGTGAGGATCTTGAAAAAGACGATAAAGATCGAATAGTTGTCGAACAATTTTCTATTAGTTTGTTTTGTACTTATAGTTCTTTTTTAGAATTCAGTATGCTTTCTCAGTTTGTATTCAAATCACTATGTATACTATCAATATTTGTATTTATAAAAATTTCATGTTGCATGGATTATGGATTATGAATCTTGTATTTGTCCCTAATTTGTATTCATCCAAATGTATGTCAACTAGTTATGATTTAATTCATATGAATAACTTCCTATTAGTTTATTTGTATTCGAATACACATGTATAAAAAATATACATATTGGAATGAATACGACTTAGAAAAGGAAACAACATTCTGAAAAGAAAATAAATACACAGTGAAAAAGTATACGAATACAAATGTATTTCTTAAATAGCTATATACTTATTTGACATACATATTGGAATGAATACAAACTAATATAGAAATACAAGCTTCATTTTACAAAATACAAAATGAAAATTAGAATAAATACTAATACAAACGGTGTACATATTGGAATAAATACGGTTTAAGCAATGATACAAAATTCTGAAAAATAAAACAAAAATACTGTGAGAAAAGTATGTCAAATACAGATAAAACTATAGGTATTCAAGTTTCTAAATTAAAAAAATTTAAATTTAATTGATAAAACTATAATTTATTATCATAAAGTTTGATAATAATAATTAGTGAGAGTGAGATATTATATTTTTTGATTATATGATTTTCATAAAAATAATTAATGAAAAATGATATTGAAATTTTATAGTTGGGTACTTCTTTAATTTTGTGATTTTCATAACAATAATTAGTGAAAAATAAATATTTATTTTGGTTGATAAAAGTGTTTAGAAACAAAAAAAAAGATTAAGAAAATTGAATATTGAATTTTGTTTTAACAATGGAGAAAAGATGTTTTTTTATAACTGTCACGACCCAAATCGGGGCCGCGACTGGCACCCACATTCACCCTCATATGTGAGCGAACCAACCAATCTAAACCTTAACATTTCAATTTATATCAACAGAAATAATGCGGAAGACTTAAACTCATTAATAAAAACAATTCAAAACTATTATTATTATCCCCAAAATCTGGAAGTCATCATCACAAGAACATCTATCCTCAAATTACTAACTAAAATGTCTAAGAACAAAAATAACTAAAAAGCTAGTCCATGCCGGAAGTTCAAGGCATCAAGACTTGAAGAAGAAGATCCAGTCCAACCTAGACGCATTAGCTCACCCTGAATTTCCGAAGGTAGTGAAGACTGGCTTGATTTACTGCTGAGTTGAAGTTGACGGAACGTTTGCTGCACTCCACAAATAACAAAGAAGAAAACATAAAAGTAGGGGGTCAGTACAACCACAAGTACTGAGTAGATATCATCGGCCAACTCAAAATATAAAACAGTATATATCAATAATAATGTAAATCAACTACAATACTCAACATGTAGCCACAACAAGTATTAAGTCATCAATAAATACCACCAAGTTCATCCATGAGGGCTCAAGCCTCAATACCATACTCATTTGGGAATTAAGTTCATTAGATTGAGTATATTCATTATCTTTCAAGATTCATTATCTTTCTTCCTCTTGTGTCGGTACGTGACACTCCGATCCCCTACTACTATGTGTCGGTACGTGACACTCTGATCCCCTAATTCTACGTGTCGGTTCGTGACACCCGATCCCCTATATGTGTCGGTACGTGACACTCCGATCCCCTATATGTGTCGGAACGTGACACTCCGATCCCCTATATGTGTCGGTACGTGACACTCCGATCCCCTAATTCTACGTGTCGGTTCGTGACACCCGTCCCACTAATACTATGTGTCGGAACGTGACACTCATCCACTAATACTATGTGTCGGAACGTGACACTCCGATCCACTAATCTCATTCTATCCGTTCATCAAGCCTTCTCTATACCAAGGCATCATCAATCCCATTACTTTAATTCATCAAGCCTTCTTTTATACCAAGGCATCATCATCAATAACGTAGATTATAGTTTCTTTCAAGATTTGGGATTCAATAGTTTTCATCATGCTTGTTTTATCAAAATCACATAATCATATTCGTGCAAGCATACAATTAAGCATATAGCAGGGTTTACAATACAATCAATACATATCATTCACTATTAAGAGTTCACTACGGATATCGTAAAAACCATAACCTACCTCCACCGAAGACTAGTGATCAACAAGCAAATTCCCAAGCTCCTGTTTTCTCCTCCCTCTCGATCGGTTTCTCTCTTTCTCTTTGTTCTTTCTGTTTTCTTTATTCAAACCCTCTTTCTTTTACCCTAATTAACATATAATTAAGTGTAAAAGAGGACAATAGAACCCACTAATTAACTTAAGGTTACCTCTTTTAACCCCCCAAGTAATTAGACTTATTAATATTAACCCTCTAACTTTATAATTAAGGAAAGAATAGTCCAAAACGTCCCTTAAAACGTGTAAAGAAATCCGATTCTGCCTGGGATTTGCGCAACCTGTGACGGCCCGTCGTGCCTGCGACGGTCCGTCACGAGGATCGTCGCAACATCCTAAAATTCCATTTTTCTCTAAGTACACCGTGACGGTCCGTCACACCTGTGACGGTCCGTCCTGCACTTCCGTCATGACGATCAGAGACTCGTTTTCCGTACCAAATTCTCAAGAGTTGAAGTGTTTTGCAACGGGAGCTCACGACGGCTCGTCGTGGCTGTGACGGTCCGTCCTACAGGTCCGTCACAGATTACAGAGAGTCGATTTCAGAACACAATTTTCAGAATTCTAAGTGTTCTGGGACGAGACACCCTCGACGGTCCGTCGTGCCCATGACGGCCCGTCGTGGTATCCGTCGTCCCACCCAATTTTTCCAGAAATAAAATCTGCTGCTTAAAACTACTAAACAGGTCGTTACAATAGGTACCAATTTACCCATCGTTCGTCCCCGAACGATCAAAAGAAGAAAAACAATGGCGAAAAGGAGTACCTGAATCTGTAAACAGATGTGGGTATTTTTCTTGCATATCCGCCTCCTTCTCCCAAGTAGCCTCTTCAACCGGTCGATTCTTCCATTGAACTTTGATGGACGCAATCTCTCTCGACCTCAACTTGCGAACTTCTCTATCTAATATAGTAACCGGTTCCTCCTCATAAGTCAAATTTTCATCAAGCAAAACTGAATCCCAACGGATAATGTAGTTTCCATCTCCATGGTATCTTTTCAACATGGACACATGAAATACCGGATGCACTCCGGACAGCCCTGGGGGCAAGGCTAATTCATAAGCCACCTTCCCTATTCGCTTAAGCACTTCAAATGGTCCAATATACCTTGGACTTAGCTTACCCCTTTTTCCAAACCGCATCACCCCTTTCATGGGTGAAACCTTCAACAAGACTTGTTCACCTTCCATGAACTCCAAGTCTCTAACCTTTCGGTCTGCATACTCCTTTTGTCTACTTTGCGCCGCTAGAAGCTTTCCTTGAATAGCTTTCACCTTCTCCATAGAATCTCTCAACAGATCAGTACCCCAAGGTCTAACCTCAAATGCATCAAACCAACCAATGGGAGATCTACACCTCCTCCCATACAATGCTTCAAATGGATCCATAGCAATACTGGAGTGATAGCTATTATTGTATGAAAACTCTGCCAAAGGTAAGAAGCTATCCCAATGGCCACCAAACTCTATCGCACACGCACGAAGCATATCCTCTAACACTTGAATCGTTCGCTCAGACTGACCATCGGTCTGAGGATGAAATGCAGTACTAAGGTCCAATCTAGTACCTAATTCAGCATGCAATGTTCTCCAAAACTTAGAAGTAAACTGCGTACCTCTATCTGATATGATGGAGAGTGGAACCCCATGTAACCGAACGATTTCTGAGATGTAGATTTTGGCCAATTTTTCTGCATTGTAGGTCACTTTGACCGGAATGAAGTGAGCAGATTTGGTTAATCTGTCCACAATCACCCAAATGGAGTCATACTTACCCAATGTCTTAGGAAGTCCAACCACGAAGTCCATCGCGATTCTCTCCCACTTCCATTCAGGAATGGGCATTCTCTGAAGTGTTCCTCCGGGCCTCTGGTGTTCATACTTTACTTGTTGACAATTTGGACATTTGCCAACAAACTCAACAATATCTTGCTTCATTCTACTCCACCAGAAGTGTTGCTTTAGGTCACGATACATCTTGGTTGCACCAGGATGTATAGAATATTCGGAACTATGAGCTTCTGTCAAAATAGTGTTGATCAAATCATTGATGTGGGGTACACATACCCTTCCCTTAATCCTCAAAACACCTTCCTCATCGATTGTTGCTTCTTTAGCCTCTCCTTGTAACACTTTATCTCGGATTCGACTTAGTTTCTCATCATCAAACTGTTTCCCCTTAATCTGGTCAAGAAAAGAAGATCTCGCCTCCACACGAGCTAACAATCCTCCCTTCTCATTTACCTCTAATCTCATAAGGTCGTTAGCCAAAATCTGGACTTCTCTAGCCAATGGGCGTCTAGAAGCTTGCAAGTGAGCTAGACTTCCCATGCTTCCCGCCTTTCTACTTAAAGCATCTGCTACAACATTAGCCTTCCCCGGATGATACAAAATAGTGATGTCGTAGTCCTTCATTAGTTCCATCCATCTCCTCTGTCTCAAGTTCAAATCTTTCTGAGTAAAGACATACTGTAGGCTACGATGATCTGTATAGACCTCACACTTAACCCCATACAAATAGTGTCTCCATTGCTTTAGTGCAAATACTACCGCGGCCAACTCCAAATCATGGGTCGGATAGTTACGTTCATGCACCTTTAATTGCCTCGAAGCATAAGCAATCACATTTTTCTCTTGCATTAGCACTGCACCCAACCCAGAATAGGATGCATCACAATAAACAATGAAGTTTGTACCCTCTACTGGCAAGGTAAGAATTGGTGCGGTAGTCAACAAAGTCTTAAGCTTCTGAAAGCTTTCCTCACATTCATCTGACCATACAAATGGAACATTCTGCTTAGTCAAGTTCGTCAATTGAGAAGCAATAGAAGAGAATCCCTTGACGAATCGGCGGTAGTAACTAGCTAACCCCACAAAACTCCTTATTTCTGACACATTAGTAGGCCTTACCCAGTTTTTCACTGTCTCAATCTTGGATGGATCCACCATCACTCCATCCTTAGAAACCACGTGCCCCAAGAAGGACACTGAATCTAGCCAAAACTCACACTTGGAGAATTTCGCATAAAGCTTTCTTTCTCAACAACTCTAACACCATTCTCAAATGCTCCTCATTTTCCTTCTTACTCTTGGAGTATATCAGTATATCATCAATAAACACAATCACAAAGAGGTCCAAATATGGCTTGAAAATCCCGTTCATCAAGCTCATGAAGGCAGCAGGGGCATTTGTAAGACCAAAAGACATTACCACAAATTCGTAGTACCCATACCTAGTTCGAAAAGCAGTCTTTGGCACATCCGTTGCTCGTATTTTCAATTGGTGATAACCAGATCTCAAGTCAATTTTAGAGAAGATACAAGCACCTTGTAACTGATCGAACAAGTCATCAATGCGAGGAATGGGGTACTTGTTCTTAATGGTTACCTTGTTCAGTTGTCTGTAGTCTATGCACATCCGAAAACTCCTATCCTTCTTCTTTACAAACAAAACCGGAGCACCCCAAGGAGATGCACTTGGTCTAATGAAGCCTTTGCTCAACAACTCTTGAAGTTGTGCTTTTAACTCTCTTAACTCCGCGGAGCCATTCTATAAGGGGGTATAGAAATGGGGCGAGTGCCCGGTTCCAAATCAATGCAAAAGTCGATATCCCTATCCGGTGGCATACCAGGAAAGATCTGCAGGGAACACATCCAGAAACTCACGGACTACCGAAACTGACTCAATTGAAGGAACTTGAGTAGTGTCATCCTTGAGATGTGCCAAGAAAGCTAAACACCCCTTACTAACCATTCTCCTAGCACGAAGAAAGGACACGATACGAACCGGATTGGAAGTGTAGTCGCCCTCCCACACTAACGGATCTGCCCCAGGCTTGGCTAACGTCACCGTTTTAGCATTACAATCCAAAATCGCAAAATTTGGAGAAAGCCAAGTCATACCCAGAATTACATCAAAGTCACCATTTCTAAAATAACCAAATCTACATAAGTGTTGCTCCCCACAAAATTCACCCAACAAGACCTATACACCTTTTTAACTATCACAGACTCACCCACCGGAGTAGAAACACGAATAGCCGTGTCAAGTAATTCACAATGTAAATTTAGACCATTAGCAAATGAGGAAGATACATAAGAAAATGTGGATCCAGGATCAAACAATACGGAAGCCATGCAATCACAAATCAAAAGGTTACCTGTGATGACAGCATCTGATGCCTCTGCTTCAGATCTCCCAGGAAAAGCGTAACAATGGGCCCCATTATTTGTCTGTCCGTTGCCCCTACCATGTTGCGTAGTAGTGGCTCCAGTTTGCCCATCTCCTCTGCCGTTTTGGTGACCACCATTACCTCGACCACCACGTCCTTCAGAAAAGCGGCCTCTACCATGACCACCTCTGCCTCTAGCTATCGGGGGTCTGTAACTCTGTTTTGGACAATTTCTCCTAATATGTCCCATCTCCCCACATCCATAACACTCTCTGGAGTCAAGTATAGGTCTCTCGGAGAAGTGTTGACCGTTCTGAGGTGGACCCCCAACTACAGTCTGTAGTGAAGACTGAATGGGTCGAATTGAGTAACCTCCAGAACTCTGTCCTCTAGTATACGAACCGTTGAACTCACCTCCCTTTCGAAACCTCTTTGATGTCGATGTTGTGGTGAAGTCATCTGGCTTCACTCCTTCCACCTCTATCACAAAGTCTACCACCTCTTGGAAGGATTTTGCCGTAGCCGCTACCTGTAAGGCTGAAATCCGCAATTCTGACCTCAACCCCTTCACAAAACGGCGAATCCGTTCTTGTGGACTAAAACAAAGTTGGGTGGCATACCTAGATAATGCGCGGAATTTAGCCTCATATGCATTAACCGTCATCTTTCCTTGCTCAAGACTCAAGAACTCATCTCTTTTTCTATCTCTCAAAGTCCTTGGGATATACTTCTCCATAAACAAGCTAGAGAATGATTACCAAGTCATAGGTGGTGCCTCTGTTGGTTGACACTCAACATGTGACCGCCACCACATTTTGGCGTTTCCTTGAAACTGATAGCTCACGAATTCGACACCAAAACGCTCTACTATACCCATCTTGTGTAGTAGCTCATGACAATCAACCAGAAAATCGTAGGCATCCTCTGATTCTGCACCCTTAAAGACTGGAAGTTTCAATTTCAAGAACTTACTAAAAAGTTCATGCTGATCATTTGTCATTATAGGCCCAGTAGTTAGACGTGGAAATGTGCCTATATCCAATGATGCATCCATGCGGGGAGCCATAGTAGCCGCATGTCGTATCTCTGAAACCGGAGGTGTTGGTGCAGAAACCACTGGAGGTGCCTGACCCTGATCAGATAAACCACTAAGGTAGGCCAGAACCTGATTAATCATTTCTGGGGTAGGTTGGGGTGGCAATTCCTCATTTTGCACTTGTTCATTCTCCCCTTCCTCACCCTCTCTTACTACTTCCTCAGTCGGTGGAGGAGTCACCGCCCTAGCGTCAGATGGGCTAGGGGCTCGTCCTCTTCCTCTAGAGGACGTCCTCCCACGGCCTCTACCACGGCCTCTTGTCGCTGCTCTTCCTCGAGCCACAGCCCCAGTGGCTGGCTCAGTCGTTTCTTGTCTTTCTGTTGTTGCTGCTGGTGCGGTCGTTGCTCTAGTTCTAACCATCTGCGAAATAGAGTGAAGATGGTCAGATACCAATTTGTATCACCTAGATACCAATTGGACTCAAGTAGTAGCACGAAAGAAAGAATGGAAGAATGAAATTTTCCTAAAGTCCTATAGCCTCTCAAAGAAAAGTAAAGGCGTCCCCTTACCGTTCCTTAAGACTCTACTAGACTCGTTCTTGTTTGATGAGACCAATGAACCTAATGCTCTGATACCAAGTTTGTCACGACCCAAATCGGGGCCGCGACTGGCACCCACATTCACCCTCATATGTGAGCGAACCAACCAATCTAAACCTTAACATTTCAATTTATATCAACAGAAATAATGCGGAAGACTTAAACTCATTAATAAAAACAATTCAAAACTATTATTATTATCCCCAAAATCTGGAAGTCATCATCACAAGAACATCTATCCTCAAATTACTAACTAAAATGTCTAAGAACAAAAATAACTAAAAAGCTAGTCCATGCCGGAAGTTCAAGGCATCAAGACTTGAAGAAGAAGATCCAGTCCAACCTAGACGCATTAGCTCACCCTGAATTTCCGAAGGTAGTGAAGACTGGCTTGATTTACTGCTGAGTTGAAGTTGACGGAACGTTTGCTGCACTCCACAAATAACAAAGAAGAAACATAAAAGTAGGGGTCAGTACAACCACAAATACTGAGTAGATATCATCGGCCAACTCAAAATAGAAAACAGTATATATCAATAATAATGTAAATCAACTACAATACTCAACATGTAGCCACAACAAGTATTAAGTCATCAATAAATACCACCAAGTTCATCCATGAGGGCTCAAGCCTCAATACCATACTCATTTGGGAATTAAGTTCATTATGTTGAGTATATTATCATCTTTCAAGATTCATTATCTTTCTTCCTCTTGTGTCGGTACGTGACACTCCGATCCCCTACTACTATGTGTCGGTACATGACACTCCGATCCCCTAATTCTACGTGTCGGTTCGTGACACCCGATCCCCTATATGTGTCAGTACGTGACACTCCGATCCCCTATATGTGTCGGAACGTGACACTCCGATCCCCTATATGTGTCGGTACGTGACACTCCGATCCCCTAATTCTACGTGTCGGTTCGTGACACCCGTCCCACTAATACTATGTGTCGGAACGTGACACTCCGATCCACTAATACTATGTGTCGGAACGTGACACTCCGATCCACTAATCTCATTCTATCCGTTCATCAAGCCTTCTCTATACCAAGGCATCATCGATCCCATTACTTTAATTCATCAAGCCTTCTTTTATACCAAGGCATCATCATCAATAACGTAGATTAAAGTTTCTTTCAAGATTTGAGATTCAATAGTTTTCATCATGCTTGTTTTATCAAAATCACATAATCATATTCGTGCAAGCATATAATTAAGCATATAGCAGGGTTTACAATACAATCAATACATATCATTCACTATTAAGAGTTCACTACGGATATCGTAAAAACCATAACCTACCTCCACCAAAGACTAGTGATCAACAAGCAAATTCCCAAGCTCCTGTTTTCTCCTCCCTCTCGATCGGTTTCTCTCTTTCTCTTTGTTCTTTCTGTTTTCTTTTATTCAAACCCTCTTTCTTTTACCCTAATTAACATATAATTAAGTGTAAAAGAGGACAATAGAACCCACTAATTAACTTAAGGTTACCTCTTTTAACCCCCAAGTAATTAGACTTATTAATATTAACCCTCTAACTTTATAATTAAGGAAAGAATAGTCCAAAACGTCCCTTAAAACGTGTAAAGAAATCCGATTCTGCCTGGGATTTGCGCAACCTGTGACGGCCCGTCGTGCCTGCGACGGTCCGTCACTAGGGTCGTCGCAACATCCTAAAATTCCATTTTTCTCTAAGTACATTGTGACGGTCCGTCACACCTGTGACGGTCCGTCCTGCACTTCCGTCATGACGATCAGAGACTCGTTTCCCGTACCAAATTCTCAAGAGTTGAAGTGTTTTGCAACGGGAGCTCACAACGGCTCGTCGTGGCTGTGACGGTCCGTCCTGCAGGTCCGTCACAGATTACAGAGAGTCGATTTCAGAACACAATTTTCAGAATTCTAAGTGTTCTGGGACGAGACACCCTCGACGGTCCGTCGTGCCCATGACGGCCCGTCGTGGTATCCGTCGTCCCACCCAGTTTTTCCAGAAATAAAATCTGCTGCTTAAAACTACTAAACAGGTCGTTACAATAACATGATGAAAAAAAAGAAGAAAGAGATGAAAGTTAGTGTATTTTGATAAATTGTAACTGATGAGACTTTTAAGCATTAGTTCCTTTTTAAAATAATTATCTCTAGTAAATTCGTTTGTTATATAAAAGTTGTATTTTTTTAAAAATAAAAAAATAATAAGAACATAAATAAGAGACATAACAAACTTAAATTTTGAGATTTTTACTAAATACTGAGAGTGCTGTTAATGAACCCTTTTAAATGTTAAAGTATTGACATTTTGAAAATTTTCCCAAAGATAAATGAGGAATTGACACATATATACCATTTTTAAATTAAATTGGAATATTTTACGTAAATAAATATTTAACATATAAATCCTAAAAAGAATTTGCATTTAATACTTATTAGGGTCATGTAACGGTTGGTTTGATTTTGAAGTATATCGGTTTGACTTATTGGTTATCGATTTGTACAGATGTTATTCCGTTATAGAACCATTGAGATATTGACTTATCGATTATTGGTTTCTCGATTATTGATTGTTATCGGTTCGGTTATCGATTCAACCGTTAAGAATTGACACAGAAATAAAATAATGAAAATCACTTAGAAATAAATTAATGAATCCTTTTTAAAAATTATTGTATGATTTGAGTTACTAACTACGAATAGTTACTATTGCAATTGATGTCTCATAGAGATATTTAGAGAAGAAGATAGAGATTTTAAAATTTATAAGGGAGACAAAAAGGGAAGAAAGAGAAAAACAGACCAGTTAAAATATATATTTAACCGTTCATTTTTATGTGTCACCTTTTTTATTTTTTTATTTTACACTTGCAGAAATGATGTTACTTTACCCTTCTATCTTTATTTAAGAATTAATTTATTTTGATTAATTATTTTAACCAATGAACAAGAATCATTTGCTTAACTTTTCTAAGTTGGTCAATTGTATATTTTCAAGACTAATAATTCACAAGGATTAGAAATGCACAATATGCTACTTTATGCTTTGATTTTATGAAATAACACGTATTATGCATCAACTATTTATACGATACGACGGGAATATTTTTTTTAATAATAAAGCAATATTTCCCTATTTTTGTGTTGTTTTAGGTCTCACGACAATAATAGTTGGATCGACAAGTAATTAGGAAAGAGGGGGAAAAACAACGACAAAGGGGGAAAAAAGAACGGTGATAAATAAATTAGAAGAAAATCATTTTTCGAGAAAAAAATATGACTTTTTAAAGCAAACTAAACATTAAAAAGCTTTTTTTGCCCAAAAAAATTTAAATATAAGCTATTTGTTGCTAATTAAATCTATAGATTGTCATGGTGTGTCAATTTTTCAAGAGAAATATGGTTAGAATTTATGATTCAATGCTTTCAAATTTTACATGTAGATGGGTGTTTATGTTAAAGGAATTTTGATATGTGAATAGTAAAGTCTATTCTAATATATATTTTTTGTGTAATATTCTTATTCACGTCCTTCTCAATATTCTATTTATATATTTATATTTTTCTTTCAAAAACTCATACAAACAGATAAAATATTTTTATTTTACTTTTTACCATCATGTTATTTACTTCAAATGATATGCAAATTAATAGTATTATGATCTTTTTATTTATACAAAATTGATTTTCTAATATTGTTAGTTTCTTTATACTCATATGTCCATTCGATAAATATTCGTATTATATAATTTTATGAAGGATGAATCTATAAGAAAAATAAGGTACACGAAGGTAGGATTAAAAATAGAGATAAAGTATGTTTCTTAGATTTTAAGTAAATACAAAAGAGAAACTTCATAATTTAACACGATCACACCAATTAATCGTTGAATGAAATTACGAGACTTTTCTTTATTACATAATGGTGAATTAATGATACGATGTAACAAAACTTAAATAATAATAAAAAAAACATTCTCTTTAAACTAACAACACAATATAGTACAATAATCCTCTTACTAAGGAGTTAAAGTTAGTTTGATACTTAAATTAAGGGTTGATGACACCTTTTTAACCCCTTAATTATTGATACATTCTAATTTTGATTATTAACTTTTAATTAATTGAAATGTGTACTTCTAATTTCTTATTTAACAACTCCATTATTGAATCACTCGCACTTTATGTTAAACTTGTGTTTTTACTTTATAGTATACTAATATAATTCTACACATATTCAAATATAACTTAGAGAATGAAAAGTTTTATTATCTTTTGAATTAATAAATTTATATAACTACATCTATAAAATCTATAAATTTGGTAAAGAAAATTATAGTTGACTTGAGAACATGACTATCTGTTCCTTCACAAATACGAGCTCATGTTAAATAAATTATTAAGTCCATTTCTTTGACAAAAAATGAACGAATCAATTTTAATATAATGCTATTAAATATTTAATTTCACTATCTTTTTAAATTAATTTGATGGATCTCTATTAATAATTTATCAAGATCCATTCATTTAGGGAACTTTTCAAAAGTAATAAATTGTTACATGGTTTTTGAAATTATCATTTTAATTTTATAATTTTTAAGAAGATATATTCATTTTATATATTATCTTTATTTTTACTCATAAGATTTTTTTTTTTAAAAAAAAATATGATTTTCTTCTATTCATTTTATAAATGTCAAGAAATCTTGATTTACCTATTAAATCATATCGAATAATTAAAATATCCTATTAAATCATAAAATTGCATGTATTTCCCTATAATTGGATTGATTTTTAGTTTTTGTTGGTTAACAATCGAACTTGTGTTAATGAGCACAAGTTATTTTTGAAAATTGAAGTCACACCCTCTCATAACGTATTAAATATTATGTAGTCCAGAGCCTAAAGGGTATAAAATATTAACAGAAATTTTAAAATGGTATATAAAATTTTATATTAACCAAAACGGTAAAATCGCTGGAACAACAGCGATTTTCTAAATGGTAGCGATTTGATTTATTTTTAAAAAAAATCACATTTTGCAAAATCGCTGCAGTAACAGCGATTTCAGCTTTTTTCGGTGGAGGAAATCACCGTTGTTCCAGCAATTTTACCGTTTTGATTAATATAAAATTTTATATACCGTTTTAAAATTTTTGTAAATATTTTATAATCTTTAAACTCGGAACTCAAATGTTTCGATACATAAATATAAATTTATGTAATGATTATACAGAAAAAATTATTTATTACACAAAATAGGGGTGGAAGTGCATGTGACCCCAACTAAATGGGTTGGTTGATATAATATTTGTTAATTAACGAATATTCTCAACTCACGAGTAATATTACGTAATCACACTTTGAATGGTCCATAGAATTAATTAAAGAAAAATCCTCTCACTAATTAAAGAATTTAAGCTTAATTTATTATTTTAATTAAGGGTTAATGACACATTTGGCCCCTCCATCATATGTTTTTTTAATTTTGATGGTTATGAAAGCACGTTAAATCTTCAATTAATTGAATGATCTACTTTTGGTTCCTTTATTAGTTAAGATTCATAGATTTACCGTAATTATTAACAATTATACTACTTAATCGTTTGTGTTTTATGAGAAACTTATATAGTCAGTTGTTATTTTATATTTGACGATAATGAAATTTTTAATCTAAAATGCACATCTTAAATCATAGAATATATAACAAGGACCACAAATAAAAATTTAAGTTTGTTTTTAAAAATATTTCAATTTTCAAATTTTTATTTTTTCACCGCTATCTCGACCCTCCGTACCAGTCCGTTTCCACCACACACACAACAAAAAGAAAAAATAAATTTTGTTTGTTTAAAAAAATATTTTTAAAAAATAATTTTTACTCTAGTAAAAATGAAATATATATTTCAAAAATATTTGTTATTCATAAATCAAACACTAAAGATCTTTTTTGAAATTTTTCTTTTTACTTATCAATCAAACATAAAAAATAAATAAAAAATAGGGCAACTTTCACATATAGCAAATAAAAAAATTCATATTGTATAGCAAAGTTTGCATAATTGCGCTTCATAGCAAACATAGAAACTGTATAATTCGCTATACATATACAGTTGAAGCAAATTGTATAAAACAAAGTGTATAAAACAAGAAAGACAAAGACACTTGGGCAGAGAACTGTATAAAAATGAAGTGTATAAAATGAATTGTGTTATTATAAGTGTATAAAACGATTATATACAATTTGAATTTGTATAAAATGAGAAAGAGAAAAAGACAAAAGAGACTTGACAAGGAATATACAATTGAATCGAATTATATAAAATGAGAAAGAGAACAAACGAGAAAGGCAAAAGAAACTGGGCAGGGGAGTATTTTTATTGTATAATTATAAGTGTATAGGACGAAAATATTTGTATTTGCATTTGTATATACAATTTTCTCACGCTTTATACAAACAGAAACACAATTTATACATTTCGCTTTTGTTTGTATAAGTGAGAAAGGAGAGGGTGACAAACGAGATTTAGGAGAGTGGCGAGCGAGATATGGAAGAGGGGAGAGAGGGGAACAAAAATATATATATTTATACAATTTTCTCTGCATATAGAATTAGACACAATTTTCATACACTTGTGTATGTATAAAAAGTGAGAAAGCGAGCGAGAGATTGGAGAAGAGTGGCGAGCGAGATATTTGGGAGAGAGGCGCCTGACAATTTTTTGCAAACGTTTGCTATGAAGCACAATTAAATCAAACCCTAGCTGCTTTATTTATTTTAGATTATTAGTTTGTTATTATATACAATTTTCCCAAAAAAATATACTTATTTTCAAGAGAACATTTTCCATGATAAATATTTCCGTTCGCAAACCCTAAATGTAGACCTTCCTAACGAATTAACCAGATTCAAAGATCTATTCATTGGCACGAATATCGAGAGATATTCTTCTTCTTTTTGTGGAATGATTTTTACCTACTAATAAAAGAGAATAATAATTGACTAGGTAGGTAAAAATATTTAAAGCCATAAAGCCCCTACATCTTTTAGTATTGGCACTAATTCACCAGAAATATGTGTGGATATCACTCTTTCTAGTCCTCCGAACAAATTTCCACCAACGAAAACCGCCGGAAACTCCGTCGTAGTTCCATCACCACCACCATCACCAACACCACTCGTGATTATTGATAACTCGGTCTTCACATCATCTTCATCTTCGTTGTTCACTTCGAAAATCGTAGGGTTAACACCTAACCCTAGAAGCAAATTCTTCACAACATGGCACATGCAACACCCACGTACCGCTACAACGATTATCGCGTGTTCCGAGACGGATTTTGCTACACTCGTGGTAATAAACGAGTTTTTGTATCGTGATCTCATTTCACCAACATATTTCATCTTGTTGTTCACATCTGTAGAGACGAATTATATGTGAAAAATCACATAATTTTAAAAGTGAAATGAGTTTAGCTAAAAGAATCTAACCTGTCAAATTTAAACTCTGAATTGCCTCAAGTGAATCACTTGAATATGATTCGAACTTCAAAGTATGGTGGAAGGATAAAAAAAAAAGTAAAAAAATAGACGTAAATTATCTATAACATCTATTCATCCCACAATTCCAATCAATCAATTCATTGAGTAAACTATTAAACTAATAAGAGCATAAAATATTACTAACATATTGAAAAATGATTTAGATAAGTTTGATAAATTCAACTAAACTCATTCAAATTTAAATTTTGAATCAAGTCTCATATGATAATAATTACCTGAACATGACTCAGAAGTGGTGGTGAATGAACTACTATCACCGATCGTCGTGGTGGTAGTGGTGGTGGAAAGAAACAAATTTCTATATGTTAAAGTTTGTTGCATGGTGGTGATTGACGTTGGGGGTGGGGGGGGGTGAGAGGGGTAGAAAGGGAAGAAAAAATGAAGAGTGAAGTGATGTATATATAAGATGATGGAAATGGTGTAGAGTACAAACATCAATGTCAGGTGACGATATTTCAAATGATCTCGAACTCTTTTAGAAGCATGTAATTCTTAATAAAAAATCGAGAGAAGTGTTGAAAATACCCTTAAATATAGCGAGAATTTGAGTAAATATCTTAAAAAGTCATTAAACTATGAGAATAATTTATCTAATAAATTCATTAAACTTAAATTGTTATTTATATTTTAGTATTTTCCAATTGATCTTGTATTGTTTGTATTTTAATTATTTTTTTTATGTTTTTAGTTAAGTTTAGTAGAATTTTCTTTAACACATGTGGTTATTTCAAATACTATGGTCAACTTTGATATTAATAATATTAATTTCTCATTCTCCAATTAATACTAACACACAGTTATCATTAGTAGGTGATGGTTTTTAAGAAATTCAGTTTAAGAAGAATTTTCAGTTTCTCTTCCTAGGGATTTTTTCCCCTATAATTGGAGAAATTAAAAAGAAGCATCGTAATGGACTTTTTAAGAAAATATTTATTGATAGGGTCCACGTTTATGACATAAAAATAATTTATTTTGTTATATCAAATTTATTTTAACGATAAATGTAGTTGGATGAATTTTAAAAATGAAAATATTGAGTTGAGTTATTTTATTGATAAAAAATAAAATTAAATAACTTTATAAGATAAATTTTCATAGTTTAATGTCTTTTTAAGATATTAACTACGAGAGTATTTCACTTATGTTAAAAGATTTGTGGGGGGGGGGGGTTATTTAAGTTAGTTAGTCAAGTAAAAAGGTATTTTATGACTGTCAATAAATTGCAGATGGAATTAATAATTTGCACTGAGTTTAAGGGTGTTTTTTAGTATTTTTATCTTATTTCACCTTTTATTCTGTATAAAATAATGAATAAATGTGTTTTTAAAGTTGTATTTAAGTTAATTAGTTAGTCAAGCAAATAGGTGCATCTAAAGTTGTCAATATTTTGGAGATGAAACTAATAATTTACACTCAGTTTAAGGGTATTGTTAGTGTTTCTATCTTAGTTGTTTCACCTTCTATCGTGCATATAATAATGCTTAGATTCCTCATAGCTTATACATGTATTAGACATGAGGATTTCTAAATTATCAACCAAACGTCATATTAGTTTTATAAATGAATAACTTATTTTCTATCTATCTACCAAACATCGTATAAGTGTGTGAGTGTTTATATATATATATATATATATATATATATATATATATATATATATATATATATATCATATTAATTTTAAATATAAATAGCTTATTACTCATGAGCTTATCAAACGTCGTATAAAGACACGTGTCAATCATTTATAGATGACAATGGGGCGCGTGGGCGAGACTGGTTGAGTTTAACCCATAAATATTTTGATTCGCCCCGCCCGCATAACAACTTTCTTCATTTTCAACCTGTCTCGCTCGGCTCCTCGTAAATTCATCTCGCATAAGTTTTTTAATATTTTCTTTTTCTAGTTATGTTTGATAATAAAAATAAATTCATTTTTCATTAAGTTGTATTAATTTAATAGAATAATGAAGAGTCTGGAGCCTAAACGGTATAAAATATTAACAAAAATTCCAAAACGGTATATAAAATTTTATATTAACCAAAACGGCAGAATCGCTGGAACAAGAACGATTTCCTCCGTCGAAAAAAATGTGATTTTTTTAAAAAAAAAATTAAAGAAAATCACTCTTAATTTTTTTTTTAAAAAAAAAAAGCTGAAAATTTTCTTTTTTAAAATAAAATTGCTGCAGTAGCAACGATTTTTCTTTTTCGGCGAAGGAAATTGTTGTTATTCCAGCAATTTTACCGTTTTGGTTAATGTAAAATTTTATATATCGTTTTGAATTTTTTGTTAATATTTTATACCCTTTTAGGTTCTGGACTCGAATAATGACTTAAATTAATTTTTTTAGAGATCAATTGGGTAACATGTAAGAAATTGTATTAGTATTTTTTTATTGAACCCTTTTCATTTACTATCTTAAATGTGTTTAGTAATTTTAAAGAATTTATCTTGATAAATAATATTTGATCACTCTTATAACATGTAAAAAGTTAAAATTATGTTTGAACCACATAAAATCATATACCGACAAATTGCTTCGCCCCGCATTAATTTTAAGAAATTCCACTTCTACCTTCCCCACATTCTACCTGCATAATCTTAAACCCGCTCAACCTCGCATAGCCTTAAATGTCTCCATCGCCTGTCCAATCCGACCCATTGTCACCCCAAAAGCTCACTAATGAAGAAAAGCTTAAGTCACGTCAATTTAGGTTCATCATATAACGACCAATCATAAATTACATCACTTACCTAACTTATTAAATAATTATTATTTTATTTATTTCAATTTACGTGACACACTTCATTTTATAGAGTTAAATTATTTAAGTCTGAACGAAAATTATTTGCTCATGATACCTTACATTTTTTTTAAAAAATGAAATATATATACAATTGTAAATTACCTAAAAATTCTATAAATCACAACAATTAACAATCCAAATTTTTTAAAAAATAAATTAATTTGAATCTCAAAATTCAAAATATATTATTAAATTGAGACGAGGAGAGTAGTTTGTACAAACATGATAACTAAGTTTCAATATTTATTACACATGAACTTTACCACTAAAAATTGTATCAATCGGTTTTTTTATTATTAACATGAAAATTCAGGTTCGATAAACAAAAAATATAATTTTTTTAAAAAATTTTTTATTATCGATTATCAAATGAGAAATAAAAGAAAAGTGTATTCAATTTTAGAACTGTTTGTTACTGTTATTCCATTAAATTTACAATTTTTAAAGTCTAGTCACTTCAACAAAAGAACTTTATATGGTTAAAAGCTCACAATATATTTAGGTCTGAATTTCAGAAAGTTCAGTCATTTTTCTTTGAAGTTATATATATATATATATATATATATATATATATATATATATATATATATATATTTGCATTTTTTTTTGAATTCTTCACACCATCGATTTACTGTTAATTTTTATTGGAATAATTACAGAATTTTCACCTTTTAGTTTACTTATTATAATTATTCCCTACAAGTTTCACACATCTTCAAAATTCCTTTTTTTTTTCTTGGGAGAAGGGTCTGATATACCCCTCAACTTTGTCATTTAGAGCTGATATACCCCTTGTTATGAAAGTGGCTCATATATACCCTTACTTGTAAACAAATAGCTCACATATACCCTTTTCCTCTAACGGAAATGAAAAAAAAAATTAATCTAAATTTCAATTATTTTTTTCTAAAAAATATAATCTCATATGAGTAAATTTAGTCCTCGTCAAATATATTTTTTTGACTTTTTTTTGTTTCAATGACTAATTTATAATTATTATTTTGATAATCAAATTTATTTATGTTTCACTAATATTCTTGTAAAACTTATTGTAGATGTCCAATTTTTTTCTTCGAATACGAAATTAAATTACAATACACAAAAAAAAAATTTAAATTTTTTTCGTTAAACTAAGGAATGAAAGACAAAAACAAAATAAGAATAAGAAACTCAAATAATTATAATAAAAGAAGTCAAAAAATAATTTATGTATGAAAAAAATTAAAATACATTGAACTTTGATAGAAGAATCATATATACCCCTAAATAATTTTTTAAAAAAAATTAGAAGTAATAAATAAATTTAAAACTAATTTTTTAACTTCCGTTAAATGAAGGGTATATGTGAGCCATTTTGTAACGGCAGGGGTATATGTGAGCCGTTTGTATAACGGTAAGGGCATATATGAGCCACTTTTATAACGAGGGGTATATCAGCTCCAAATGATAAAGTTGAGGGGTACATCAGACCCTTTTACCTTTTTTCTTTAAATAAAAAATATCATCAATGTATTTGACCCTCTTTTTAATGTATCAATGCATGTATCTGATCCTCTTTTTAATGTATCAACGCTTTGATTTTTTGTCTATTAATGTATTCAGACCCTCCATTAATGTATCTGACCCTCTTATTTATGTATCAGCGCATGTATACGATCCTCTTTTTAATGTATCAGCGGTTTATTTTTTGGCCATTAATGTGTCCAGACCCTCCATTAATTTATACTTTTGAGAAATTTCTGTAATTATAAACTTTTAAAGGATAAATTATAATTTTCTTTTAAAAGTATGTGATTTCGGTAATTTAATCAAATTTTTTTACGCAATATTAGATAATTTTTACATAAATTAGGTACAAATATTATTTTCATTTTATTTTGGATCCTCGATATTGAGGGTCCTATATATGTTTGTACGTTTTACGTTGAATAAATCAAACTAACCCTTTCGAGTACTCATTACCGTATCACGCGTGACATTGGTTACTTAAAGACAAGAGGCGTTTACGATTCGGATAAAAATTAATTTAAATTAAAAAAAAATTAAATTAAATTGATTTTACTTGGACTTGATTTGGTTGATTTTAGATATTTAAAACCAATAGTATTTAATTTTGTTCGAAAAGATTGAAGAAATAACCAAACTATCCTAGTAGGGGTTGTCTGGTAGCTGGTTAGAATTATGTTGATATTATTAATGCATGAATTAGTTATGAGTGAATCTACGTATCGTTTTATGCAAGTATTAGTTATATGGGTATAATACATATTCTATCAATTATCTTACGTAAAATAATACTTAGATTCCCTCAAAACTTATATACTTATTAAATTATGAATATGCAGATTTTTAAATCACCAACAATATATCATATTAATTTTATTTATAAATATCTTATTTTTTATATACCTATCAAACGTCGTACAAAAACACACGTCTATCATCTAAAATAGGTATGAGTGAGTGGAGGAGATAACTACTGCAAATAAACCAAGTCGGTACAATTTATTATATGACAACCAACCATATATTATATCACTTTACCTAACTTGTTAAATAATTATCAGTGCATTAAAATTCACTGGTGCAGGGATATTATTGTTTGTACAAATTTTATAATTAAAAGTTTCAATATTTATTACAATAAACTTAACCACTTAAAGTCGTACCATCAATTTCTTTAATATTAACGTGAAATTGCGTTATAATGAATATCATATGAAAAATGAATTTATTTTTTGTTGTTATCACGGTAGACAATAAAATTTATGTTGAAAAAAACAATAATTACAAATGGAAGATTATAGCAATAACCGATTTATTATTTTAAGTGCTAGTGTTATAATCTGTATGATTTTTCTGAATTCGCTTTTTTAAATATGAATTCAAGGGCTTTAAAGCTTGTTCTTGAACTTGAGCTTGATCTCTATCTTGATCTTCGACTTGGACATAATCTCAATCGCTATCTTGATCTTGGACTTAGACCTGATCTTGATCTCTATGTTGATCTTGATCTTGGACTTGGAATTTATCTTGATTTTGAACTTAAACTTGAACTTGAACTTTATTTTGATCTTTACTTTCTAGTTGAATTCAAAGGCTTGGAGCTTGTCCTATTTTTATTCAAAATTATTATAAGTTATGTCCTAGAAAATGGCTTTGTAAATGTGCAAAGCTCTGTGTCAATGTCTTTCTGTCTCTTGCTTGATTGTTTGAGTTGGAATATGACACTCATAATTATTTTCATTGCATTTTGTTACTTGCTCAAATTTCTTAGCAGTATTGTGTGGTTAGAATCACTATGGTTTAGTTTCTTTATTAGTTTTAAGCGATCATATTTATATTATTCACTGTGTTTTGAATTCTTTGCATGATGATAATTAGATCGTTAATTTGACTTGATATTATTCATGTTGAGGTTCTTATTTTACTCTTTTGTTTTCCTCCTCTTGCATGAACACTCTCTCTCCAAATGAGTCCAATGGACTCCCTTCGTTCGCACTCTCTTCTTTTCTTATCATGAACGCTAACTTTTGTTAATTTTTTTCTTAACCTAGATGAATTCTTTGGAGTTTTGCTTTATAAATTTTTGTTTCGTCATTTTTAAGTATTTAGATTTTTCAAAGTTCTTTCAAGTTAAGCGACATAAGCTCTTAGGCTAACTTGAGAATAATTTATATTCTTTCATAGTTAGTAGTTTAGCTTTGAATCTATGTTTCATAAATTTGAACTAGCCACTTGGTTCAAAATCAATAACTCGGATAAATTATTAAGTCAAAAGATATTTTCGATGATTTAACACCTTAAACATCTTTCTTACTTATCAAGTTAGTTGATCTTTATTTATTTTCATAAAATAATTCTATCAAGTGACCTCAAGTTTTTCCTTAAAATTAGCCAGCTTTGAAATTTGTCGGTCAACCACGTGTTAGCGGATTCTCTAAAGTGCCTAAACCCTTCCTTAGAGAATTAGTTGAACCCTTACCAAAACTCTAATTTTATTTAAAATATTTTCTTTCAAAATATTTTCTTTTAAATGGTTTTCTTATTTTTTCCTAAAAAGTAAGTGGCGACTTCCCAAATTATAAATTTTTCCAAAACCTTTAACCAAAATGGCCAAAGTTGCGAAATCGGCTTCGAAACCTTCAATTTTGAAAATTGGGTCGTAATAGATTCATCTAGGTTCTAACCAAAAGAATTTTATAGTTTGGCTAATCATTATTTGAATTAAATGTTGTTTTATGCAAGTGTGTGTTTAAATTTTGAATATTACTGTCATTACATGCATAACATTTATTCCGTCAAATGATTTTTTTTTATTTTTTTACTTAAAGAATGATTATACGGGTTCGCAATCATTCGTCAACCAAACTTACTTTCTAGTTGAATTCAAGAGCTTGGAGCTTGATCTTGAATCCGATGGTCTTAATCTTGTTTGTTCTTGAACTTGAACACTTGAATTCTTGAATCCTTGAATTCTTAAATTCTTGAACTTGTAGAGAAATTTATAGCTTTTTATTCACGAGCTTTCTCTAGTTTCTTGTATAGAATTGTTGGTTCTCTTTTTCTGAATTATGAGACCCCTATTTATAGTTTTAGAATAGAGGAGTTGCGATTGGAACATGACTCCCTTCAGCCAATCAGATTTAAGTGAAATATATATGGGCTTTATGTGTGGACTTTAATTAAATTCATATTTATCTAAATTTAAAAAATTAAATTAATTATATCAATCCATAATATTTATTTGGACTAATATATTCATTAATTTAATATAATCCGAACAACTTTATAAATTCATATTTAATAAATTTTAAGTGACTACAATTACATTTAAGTTTATATATAATTTTACAAGTCCAGTGATTTAATGTATTAAATTTTTCGTACGTTTAGCAACTTCAAAAAAAATGATTGAATCTTCAACATTTATTTATGGAATTTACTCGTACAGAACTTCAGACCTCGTATATTTTAAATTATTCCAAAGTAAGTAGATGAAAAAAAAATTAAATGTGTACAAATTAATAGTCCTAAGATATTCGGTAATTTTATTTATGAAATTAAAAAAAATATTTTATTACATTGAGGTTCCGGTAATTTTTTGAAATTCTTCACACAATAACAATCGAATAGGTTGATTTACAGTTAATTTTTTTTTATTCAATATTAGATAAATTTTACATAAATTATATAGAAATTCTTTTATTTTTATTTTTATTTTTATTTGGGAAAAGGGTTAAAATGACTTTAAATGTTTATATTTTGGTTCAAAAATGTCTTTACCGTCAATATTTTGATTCAAAAATGTCCTTAAATTATGTAAAAGGAACAAAAATATCCTTCATTAATAGTTTGGTACGAAAATGTTCTTTACGTCAATCCTTTTTTGTATAAATTTTCAAAGTTTTTATAATTTTAGTTTTCAAATTTTGTATGATATGGTTTATGTAATTAAATTTATAAAATTATAATTTGTAAAACTATTTAAAGTTCATAAGTTTATATTTGTATCAATTTGTTGTTTTGAGTTTTATCATATTTGAATAATTTCAGACTTTATATTTCTCAATTATACAAAGACACGTAATTATACAAACGTACTAGCGAATTATACAAATGAGATGTGAATTATACAAATTATTTCCCTCACTCACTCACCTCTCCTCTCTCCTCTCTCTCCCAATCTTGTTCGCCTCTCTACTCCCTCTCACAATCTCGCCAGCCAGATATATAAGTAAATATATAAATAAGTTACATATATATATGTAACGACCTATTTAGTCGTTTTGAGCAGTAGAGTTTATTTCTGGTAATCACTGTCTGGGTCGACGGATCCCACGACGGACCGTCATGGGCACGACGGACCGTCGAGGGGGCCTCGTTCCAAAACACTTAGAATTCTGAAATTTGGGTACTGAGATCGACTCTCTGAACTTCACGACGGAATGGCAGGACGGACCGTCGTTGGCACGACGGACCGTCACACATCTTTCCACAGAAACTAACTCTCTGAACTTTGTGACGGACCTGCAGGACGGACCGTCACAGTCATGACGGACCGTCACAGGCTGCGTAACCTTGACTGGGTCGTGACAAACTTGGTATCAGAGCATTAGGTTCGTTGGTCTCATCACACAAGAACGAGTCTAGTAGAGTCTTAAGGAACGGTAGGGGGACGCCTTTACTTTTCTTTGATAGGCTATAAGACTTTAGGAAAATTCCATTCTTTCTTTCTTTCGTGCTATTACTTGGATCCAATTGGTATCTAGGTGATACAAATTGGTATCTGACCATCTTCACTCTATTTCGCAGATGGTTAGAACTAGAGCAACAACTGCGCCAACACCAACACCGGCAAGACAAGATGCATCTGAGCCAGCCACTGGGAGTGTTGCTCGAAGAGGAGCAATGGCAAGAGGCCGTGGTAGAGGTCGCGGGAGGACGTCCTCTAGAGGTAGAGGACAAACACCTGGCCCAGCTAGTACTAGGGCGGTGACTCCTCCACCGACTGATGAGGTAGAAAGAGAGGGTGAGGAAGGGGAAAATGAGCAAGTGCAGAATGAGGAATTACCACCCCAACCTACCCCAGAGATGATTAACCAGGTTCCTGCTTATCTTAGCGGGTTATCTGATACCAAGTTTGTCACGACCCAAAACGAGCCGCGAGTGGCACCCACACTTATCCTACTATGTGAGCGAACCAACCAATCTAAACCCCAACATTTCAACCATAATGACAGAATATAATGCGGAAGACTTTAAACTCATTAATATAACCAATAAATAACTTCTAAAATTTATTAACTATCATTCCCAAAATCTGGAAGTCATCACCACAAGAACATCTATCATCAAATTACTAAATCTAAGAGTATCTAAGAAGCTAAAATAAGTAAAAAGCTAGTCCATGCCAGAACTTCAAGGCATCAAGACATGAAGAAGAAGATCAAGTCCAAGCTAGAAGTAATAGTTCACCCTGAAATCTGGTGTGATGAAGACTGGCTAGAGTTGCGGACGAGTCGAAGTTGATGGCACGTTTGCTGCATTCCATAAATAACAAAGAAAAGAATACAAGTAGGGGTCAGTACAAGGAACACGTAATGAGTAGGTATCATCGGCCAACTCAAAATAGAAAACAGTATATATCAAATAATAATATAAACTCAACCACATACTCAACAGGTGATAACAACAAATACCTTAACCATTGGTCACAACACCAAGCACATCTATGAGGACTCAAGCCTCCACACCATACTCATTTGGGAAACAGGTTCTTTAGATTGAGTATATTAACATAATTCAAAATTCATTCTCTTTATTCCTCTTGTGTCAGTACGTGACACTCCGCTCCACTACTACTATCCTGGTGTCAGACCGTCACAAGCTGCGTAACCCTGACTGGGTCGGATTTCTATTAAAAGTTTTTAAGGGGCATTTTGGACTATTCATGCTTATAATTATAAAGTTAGTGGATTAATGTTAATAATTCAATTACTTGGGGGTTAAAGGAGATAACCTTGAAATAAAAAGTGGGTTATTTTTATCATCTTTTATACTTAATTATATAACAATTAGGGTAAAAGAAAAAGGGTTTTGAATAAGAAAAATAGAAAGAACAGAAGAGAAAGGGAGAAACGAACGATCGAGAGAGAGAGGAACGAAGAGGACAGCAGAGCATTGGGGAATTAGCTTGCTTGATCACGATTCTTCGGTGGAGGTAGGTTATGGTTTATACTATCTATTAGTAAACTCTTAATAGCGAATGATATGTGTTGGGTAGTATTGTAAAGTCTTCTATATGCTTAATTGTGTGCTTGCATGATGTGATTATGTAATTGTAATGGATTGGGAAGATGAGGCTGTGAATCTTAAATTCTTAAATTCACTTTGTTAATGATGATGCCTTGGTATAAAAGAAGGCTTGATGAACTAAAGTAATGAGATTAGAGGATCGGGTGTCACGTTCCGACACCAGGATAGTATTAGAGGATCGGGTGTCACGTTCCGACACCAGGATAGTATTAGAGGATCGGGTGTCACGTTCCGACACCAGGATAATATTAGAGGATTGGGTGTCACGTTCCGACACCAGGATAGTAGGGGATCGGAGTGTCACGTTCCGAACCAGGATAGTAGGGGATCGGAGTGTCACGTTCCGACACCAGGATAGTAGTAGTGGAGCGGAGTGTCACGTACCGACACAAGAGGAATAAAGAGAATGAATTTTGAATTATGTTAATATACTCAATCTAAAGAACTTGTTTCCCAAATGATTATGGTGTGGAGGCTTGAGTCCTCATAGATGTGCTTGGTGTTGTGACCAATGGTTATGGTATTTGTTGTTATCACCTGTTGAGTATGTGGTTGATTTTATATTATTATTTGATATATACTGTTTTCTATTTTGAGTTGGCCGATGATACCTACTCAGTACGTGTTCCTTGTACTGACCCCTACTTGTATTCTTTTCTTTGTTATTTATGGAATGCAGCAAACGTGCCATCAACTTCGACTCGTCCGCAACTCTAGTCAGTCTTCATCACACCAGATTTCAGGGTGAGCTATTGCTTCTAGCTTGGACTTGATCTTCTTCTTCATGTCTTGATGCCTTGAAGTTCTGGCATGGACTAGCTTTTTACTTATTTTAGCTTCTTAGATATTCTTAGATTTAGTAATTTGAGGATAGATGTTCTTGTGGTGATGACTTCCAGATTTTGGGAATGATAGTTAATAAATTTTAGAAGTTATTTATTGGTTATATTAATGAGTTTAAAGTCTTCTGCATTATATTCTGTCATTATGGTTGAAATGTTGGGGTTTAGATTGGTTGGTTCGCTCACATAGTAGGATAAGTGTGGGTGCCACTCGCGGCTCGTTTTGGGTCGTGACAATATATTTTTTTTGATAGATATACATATACAATTGCCTCTCTCCAATCTCTGTCTTCTCTCGCTCGTCTCTCTCCTCCCTCTTCCAATCTCACTCGCCGATCTCCTTCCTTTAACATATAGCTACAAATCGTAGTTAGAAAACTATAGTCATAGAGCGTAATTAAACTTTTTTTGAGGGGCTATATGCGAAAATTATCCTTTATTTTATTGGTTTTATATATATGAGTATTGATGACAATTTTTTGTAGGACTAGAAATGTCATTGTCCCTCGTTCTTCTAGGCCAAAATGGTAAATTATAAAGTTTTACTCATAGTAAAGTTAGTAATTGAAAGTTTAGTAATGTCTTTTAACTATTTATTCATTTTGGCTGGATTGTTGTCACTTATTTCCTATTTCAATGAATCGTTGTTTTTATTTTGTGTATGACTAATAATTGAATAGTCGAATCAAACTGATAAATATATAACATAATTGATTAATTCAAAATTAATTAAGTCGATTTGATTTAGATTTTAACAAAAAATTGACCCCTAGAAAAATAAACTGTGACCTAATTTTTTTCTTCGCTGAATAAGAGAAGATAAAGGAGAAATTTTTGTTTTTCCTTTTTCTAATATTTTTATCTAATTAAATGTGTAATTTCAGTGAAAACTATCCATTCATGCTCTTAATCTTCCAACTCTGCAATTGTATAAAAAATTAGAGATATTTAAAATATTGTGTTTTATTGAGTTTAAGTATTCACTTGATAAAATTATAAGTAGAAGAATTTAATTTTACAGTTCAATACAAATAGAAAGACGTACGAGACCCTTTTACCTTTAACTAATGATCGATTCAAATCGAACCAGAAACACCCCTAAATTTACATCAATAAAATAAACACATCAAGTGAACTTTATAAGAAAGTTGAATCTAAACATATGAAGCTTCCATTAAGGAATAAATAAATTGGCAAGATCCTAAAATGATAACTTTGTAAACTTGTTGGAAAAAGAAGGAAATTTCTTATTTATTTTTCGGGTGTTTGATGTATTGTAAAAAATATTAATCTAAAGGCGTATATAGTTGGAAAATAATTTATGCAAATGTATTTATCGAAAAATAAGTAGATTTTTTATTTATTTGTAATGTTTGATAGATAAAGAATAACTATTATATATATATATATATATATATATATATATATATATATATATATATATATATATATATATATATTAAAGTGTATAGATATTATATACTTTTGATCATTAAATGATCAAAGAGTGCATTTACATGAACTTTCTTTTTTAAAAGAATTTTTTTTTAAAAAAAAAAGGGGAATTAACATGCAACAACTAATGTAGAAAATAATTAAAGTAGTGTACAAATTTTGGACCACTTGGCTTGGGAAAATTAAAATTGGGAATCTTTTGTATGTTAAAAGTTGGACATTTTAATCATAGGCTATCCACATTTAATCCTCATTAAAGTCTCAATTCAGATAATATGGTCCATTTAAGGTGGATTTGGTGCGGAAGAAAATATTTTTTTAAAATTGTTTTTTTTATTATTATTATTTTATGTTTAATTAGTTTAAAATGTTTGAAAAGTATTTTTTGAATCAATTTATTTTTTTAAAATTTAAGAAAAATGATTTTCTTTTTAAAATTGAGGAAAATATTTTTCCAAAACTTTACATCATTCTTTCATTTTTTTAAACTTATCCATACCCCGTACCCGACACTCCTCATCCAGAAAAAATTATTTTTGAAAAAACATTTACCGGGTTAGGTCCTGTTTTAAATCTCAGGGTCGAATTTTCGAATGGTTATTAGGGTCTTGTCATAGTTTTGGTGTCGGCGTCATGGCCTAGATCAATTATTGAGGTTTATTTTCATATCAGAAATTTTTTTCCGAAAGAGTATTTTTAGTCTCAATCATCGGTGTCAAATGGGAGGGTTGGATTGAAATTAGAAATGTTACAATGGGTTGAATAGAAATCGGATTGGGTCATAACCTACCTAAGTTTAATTTGGGCTCAGGTGGGCTAAACATTGGGTTGGATCTTTTGTAGCCCAATTTGACCCGATTAATCTCAATAATTTAACATATTGATATGTAACTTTTATATTCACAAATTGAATTTCCGATCAATGATTTTTTGTTAAAAAGTAACAAATGGATAGATAAATCGTAAAAGATGTTAAATATATAATAATTCATACTTTCAATATAGGTTTATATCTTAATAAAAAGTTTTAAAACGGATTGAAATTGGAGATTGAATTGGGCTCAATTGAGAATTCTCTTCAAACGGATTAAGCTTGAACGAGTTGAGATTGAACCCAATTCAAATTACTTTAGCCCAACCCTTCAAATTCTGGGCGGATTACCTCTGTAATAATGTGCAATTTTTCTCATATTTGAATTGATTTTTCAATTTGTTTTACAAAAATTTTTGTTAAAATCATTTTCCCCTTTTAATTTGAGCTTCCTTACATTATGGATTTAGGGTTAGAGAAAATACATAATTATTCCATCAAATTTATATCCTTTTTTGAAGTAGACACCAAGTTTTAGAATTTTCTAATAAAAGACCTTAAGATGGATAGCTAGAACTTGATAATAGAGCCATTAATGGTGGTTTGGAGAAGAAGAAATGTGGGTCTTTTTTCACTTTGATTTAACGATGTCATGTGTCAGTTTTCCATTGCTTTGGGGCTGCAATTTTATCCTTTCACGCGCTATTCTAGTGTGAAAACACAATTGCCGTGAAAATGGATCAAAATGATGTATTTATTCTGAATTTTTAAATGGTTTCGTGGGGTACTAGGACCTCCGCAAACTTAAGTATGTTCTTTAAAAAATGGTCTAAGTTTGATGGGGTAATTATGCAATTTCTCTTAGGAATACGATAAGATTGACAGTCAACAAAAAGATCAAAGTAAATAGTTTCACTTAACAATATCTATAGCCTAACATAGTGAGTAGTGACTCATTATTTTTCTGAATGTTCTACATTGTTTTTCAATTAGCTGTCTTGTTTTTCACACTATCATTTTCCATTTTAATTACTAATTCGATTTTCTACACTCGAATTAAGGATCCTTCGAAAACAGTCTATCCACCTCCATATGGAGGTACGAGTAAGGTTTGTTAAAAATCTATCTACCCAACTCTTACTTGTGTGCTTTCATCGGATATGTTGTTATATAGTGACTCAATGCACATAATCTTGAAAACTTCAAGACTTTGCTACGCCTCAATCCTAAATAAGTCAGACTAACAAAATAGTTAAAAGAGTAAGACATTTTCTGGGTTTAACTTTTGAATCAATGAATCTGATTACTAATATAGTTACCAAAAGTTTACAACTTCCAGATGTCTACCTAATAAAAATGTACAGTTTTCTGGCAGTTAGATATAGAGAAAAATCATAACATCAATACAGTGATGTATGGATTTCTCATCTAGGTAGACTAATACATGTTAGTAATAAGATACTTTTATTTAAATTTAACGTTAAACCCCTTCGAATTGGCTCTTCTTAGTGAGCCTCTAACGTTTTGTTCGTCCTTGTCCATTGACACAGGGGAATCAGGATTAGATGAAGCAGCATTCCAAGAATCAAGATTAGAAGATGGACATTTCAGAATCCCTTTCAAATGCTTTTTTAGTAGACAAACGCCTTCTTTGTTCGAATCATCATTTGGAGTAACCTCATCAGCTTCGACAGATATATGATTTGTGTCATCATCTGTACTAGCCTCTTTAGATTTGTCATGAGTAGAACCATCGCCTAATTGTTCCTCAGTAACTTTGGCTCGGACAAAGTCATCATCGTAATCCTCTTCACCACCTCTAACGCGAGGAGAAACATCTTCTAAGTTAACCTTACTAGATTTTACTGGGACATGATGATCACCGTTGGCACGTTCTATGCCAGCCCATACACTTGCATAATCATCACAGAAGGTATCCTCTGTAACTTTGGCATGAATTAAGTCGTAACTAACAGCAGCGTCTTCATGTTCAGGTGCAGCATGAACTATGTTGGTGACAAAAAGATCTTCATCATTTGTTGTCCGAACAAGATCATAAGTATCCGTTGTTTGAACAGACTGAAACTTGTCTCCCTTTTTGGCTTTAGGCAATTTGAACCATCCTTCTAAAGGGAGAGACAGATTCTTTAGAAATGAGGACTTCTTTGGAGCTTCTGCTAATTTTTTCTTGTCCTTTGTGGTGAAGAATGTAATGGCAATCACGGTGGATATGAAAAGCTGACAGATTGCACATTTGATCTGCTCATGTCTCTCGAAAGACGAAGCCTGTGTAAGGCCAATCATTTTCTTGATCCCAAGAACTTTGCGCGCCAAATCTCCTAGCTCATATCTCTTGTACTTTGAGTCATTGAAAAACTTGGCAGCCAGGTAGCCTATATCAACTTTATCTTTAGTCAAGCCTAATTCTTTAAATGGGAACATATCTTTCTTTTCTGGGATAGCAAAACCAACGAAACGAATCCTCTTGTCTGTAAGAAATTTGAGGAACGGATCAGGTAATTGTTCCCCAGAATGAAATCTGAGGATCAGACAACCTACTCCAAAGCACAAAAGAACCAAGATTATCTTAGGATCACGAGGGTGGCGCATGACATCAATGCCAACAATAGGTGGTTGTGCCCAAGTCTTACCGTCTGGGAATAGAATATCAGCTGTGAATAAAGATTCAAACTCTTTTGCCTTAAAGGTTATACCTTCTAATTTAACCTCAAATCTATTGGTTTTCAGGTACACGATTCCTGCCATATTATTTTATCCGATGAATGATATGACTCTAAAATACTGCTTGCATGAGCTGATGGGACCAAGAATAGAAAAAATCAAGATGAATCTCACAAGAGATGCAGGAAAAATGAAAATTCTTTAAACCATAATGATTTTTTGCGCAAATATTGCAACGCAATGAATGATGAAAACTAGCAAGATGGAAAAACTAATTGTGAGTCAATGGTATCCAAAACCACAAATTAAAAAGGGAGGAAAATAAGGGAAACTAGGGGTTCTTGAGAAACAAACCTGTAAAAATGGATGGTTCTAGACTAAAGTTGTTACATTTGAGAGGTTTGTGTTTGTCAATTTAGGAGATTTCACATCCACTCAAATTAGGAATTTCTCCATGGAAGTTATCTCAAAAATTTGAGGATTTTCAAATGTATCAGTTCCACTAAAAAAGGAGATCAGTACTAAACTTGAATTCAAAGATAATTTTCTAAATTCACATCCAGAAGGGTAAAGATTGGCCATTTACCATAATGTTCATCTTCTAGTTTACATCTTACACCACTAGAACAACATATCCAGTGTAATACCACAAGTTAGGTCTAGGAAGGCTAAAATACTAAAAGTATACACAAATCTACCCATAACTTGGGAGGTAAAGCGGTTGTTTTTTGATAGACATTCGGCTCAAAGATAAGCATAACAAACCAAATAAAATAGAAAGTTCCACAAAGCAAAGAAAGGAAAAACAAACTACAATGACATACTATGGTAAACAGCGTACAAATAATTCAACGCAGACATTGTACAAGTAAGAATAAGATATACCAAAACATTCTAATGCTTCACACTATACACACAGGCTTCAACATGGTGTTAAAAATGGTCATTTTCCATTACTTATATAACCACACAATCATGTTTAACACCAGAAATAGCTTTGAAGCAGATGGACATAAATAGGTTGAAAGATTCAACTAACCTTAGATGATAAATGCCTTTTTGGACTTCAGTGAAGCAAAATATTACTGAAAACACATCCATGCTACCTACGAGTCCTTGAAATCTTCACAAACTATCATGACAAATAAGAAATTTTGAAACATCAGCATATTCAGGTTACTAACATCTAACAATTTCCTTAGCATTTTTCATTACTCATAACAACAAAAATCTTGTATAATGCTACAAGAAAAATTCTGCCTGGAACAGAAGATATAAACTGCAAGAGATCAATAACAACATACACATCCAATCAAAGATATATTAAGTAAGACAAAGAGATAGTCAACTGAACACAATGAGCGATATTTCATTAGAATAGACTTGAAACATATTCAGAATTGAGAAAATTCCAAATCAAAACATTAAAGGTTCAAAACACAGAAAAACACCACCACTATATACTCAAATCACTACTACATTTTAAGCCCTTTCGCCCCTAATTCTCCTAGCAAGCTGAATATCTTTTGGCATAATGGTAACCCTCTTAGCATGAATTGCACAAAGGTTAGTATCCTCAAACAATCCAACGAGATACGCTTCAGCAGCTTCCTGTAGCGCAGCAACAGCAGAGCTCTGGAAACGGAGATCAGTCTTAAAATCCTGAGCAATCTCACGAACTAAACGCTGGAACGGAAGCTTCCTGATCAGAAGCTCAGTCGATTTCTGATACTTCCGGATCTCTCTCAGTGCCACGGTACCTGGTCTGAATCTGTGTGGCTTCTTCACTCCTCCGGTTGCCGGAGCAGATTTCCTAGCAGCTTTTGTCGCCAATTGCTTCCTTGGAGCTTTGCCTCCAGTTGATTTACGGGCAGTTTGCTTTGTACGAGCCATCGATTAATCTCAAGTTTCAAGTGATTTAGGGTTTATGATTTGAGATTTTGATTAGAATAATTTGGGGAAAATGGAAGAGTATTTATAGAGCAAAATTTTGAAAAATTAGGCGGGAGGGAGGACACGGATCGATGACGTGGAAGAATCATGAGGAGATCCTGAGCGTTGGTTTTTAAAGGGTTCATTGTGAAACAACGGTTCTAATTGATTTGATAGAGATGTGAGTTGCGGATCGGTGACGTGGTAATTATTGTGCTTCGTTGTTTTTGTTATTTGATCCAACGGTTCAGATTGATTTAAGAAGGGAATCGTGGATCGATGACGTGGAAGGATCATTTTGGTCATAAATTTATTTTTTTCTTATTAAAAGTTTTTTATTAAAAATAATGTTTTAGTTGATAGAAAAATTGTTTTTTCATATTTTTTAATGTTAAATTTCATGTGTAAATTTCAATTTCTTTTGAGTGAAATCGTTGTTCGAATATATACTCATATGTTATTCGATATAATCAACATAACTAACTTCATTATTACTTGTCAGTCATCATTTACTATCATAATCACCAGATACAATTATAAAACATTCATAATCACTATCGATAAGCTCACCATCAATCAAAAATTCACAATTATTATCAGTTATCACCATCATTAACTATCACTATCATCCATCACAATTAGCAGTTATCACCATTACTATCGTTCACCACTAACTACGTATATATACAACCATCGTTAACCATTACTATCGTTCACCATTACCTACTATACATAAGTAATTAAAATCGTTAACCCAACTGAATTTACTCATCTCAATTCATCAATTGATGTCTGATTTGGCCATTAATGGCTTCACATCATTTCCACCCAAAAAATACATCGATATTTACAATTTAAATTTTGTTATACCTCATAAAATTACTAACTTTAGTAGTTGAAAGCATAAGCTGCGGTTAGTCTTGAGATATTTTATTTTCAAAAAATTTAAGAGTTGTGTGCTAACGACGTTAAGTTAAGAGATGTTATTGTGAATAACGTTTATATTATTTTGAGTCACGTTTTACTACTAAAACGTTAATGTTTCTTAAGAATCCAATCCAACAAATTTCAAATAAATCCTGCAAATATAGCTATAGTATGTCACAAATGTGATTGTATGTTTGGAGCGGACACATCTAATATACCTATATATAAAGTTCAATTGATTGGAGCTGACTTAAAAACAGATTTAGGAAGGTCCAAGTTGTGTAACAGGACACTGCTTCGTTGGTCAAGTGTAACAATCCTTAGCCAAAGGACGCGAGTCCGAACATTAGAGAAGATTGTGCCACAAGTCATAATCTTATCCACAGATCTGACATTTATTAAATATCATACCGACGAATAAGTTCACATATATGTATGACTGGAACACCAATGTCATTTACACTAATTTTATAAAATTTTAAAAAAACATATATTGTTTCGATAAATTATTTTAAGCAAATTACCAAGTAGTAAGTTATCGAATGTATTACGCATTACGAAAAAATCAACTCATAATAAAAATTGTCCAGAATCATATAAAGAACACTCTTAAAGTTCCAACCGATCCATATAGGACATAAGAAAAACATTATAATTTATTTGATTTGTTACAATAAAGTTGACAATACATGAAAAATTACAAAATACAAACAAATAGGGATGAAATTAAGAAGTTCAATAGTGTAAAATTGTAACATGACATTCAACTATTAGATCACGAGTAGTGGCATTGTACCAATAAGTTCTCGCCGTGACAGTACCTCGTGCTAGCCGGAAAACACCGGAGCCACCAACCACCGGCAACTCACGATACTCGTGAGACACTCGGTTGTGTCCGAGGATACTGAGTGTGCTACCATTGTACTTACCTTGGGTGAACGCAAAGTTAAAAGTCATAAGTAGTTCTCTATCTTCAAACGAGGTGAAACCGTATATTCCTTGAGCTCGACCAATTACCTGATAAAAATTTAATTGAGTAAATCTAAAAATATTAATAAGATATATAGTCATAAACGACAATAATCTGGTTCAGATGTCACTGTCATCCATTCTCTTTATATATAAAAAAAAATGTTCATATGCTTGGCAATCAAAACGAATCAATCCACGTGTGAACACAAGGGTGGAGCCGACATGCCCCCTTCAGCGGAAAACATTACTATATATGTATGGTTAGAATTATTATTTAGATGTATATAATAAATGTCGAACCCCATTCGACTAGTTCATATGTTACTCCTTCGGATTTCGAACATCCTTATTGAAAATCTAGGGTCCGCCACTGTGTGAACATGTTTCATTGTAAAGGAAAAACGTTCAAATTTACCCTTATGTAGCCCTCCCTTTCACGATTGTCTAACTTGACTATGACATTTATCACAATAAAGCCACATATATTTAAAAAAAAAGATTCAAAATTTACCACTAAACAATCAAATTTGTTTATTTACCCTCTTACGATATTTAAAGTATCCTCACAGTTCAATCAAGTTTTTCATGATAGAAAATCATGAATCGAAGGATTATATATATAATTGAGATGAAAAATATTTATGTGCTAAAAGGTAAGCACGTGAACTTTAATATTCTGAATAAAATGATTACAGACTTTAATATTTACCTCGGAATTGATATTTGGTCCAATAGTCATTGGGTTGTCCATCATTCTCACTAACCCAAAAGATGTGGGAGATAAAGAGGTAATATTGGCTTGTGCTATCTGAATTGCTGATGGATTCTTTCCACTCACAATGTCATGAAAATAAAAGTGAAATTTGGTCATTTTTTCCTTTGCATGTGATAAATTCTTGAACCATTTTTCAACTCCTTTTGGACTTAAATTAAGCCCAAAAATTGAAGGCAAATTAGCAATTGCAATGAACAAGCAAATCATTAAAAAAAAATTCTTCATATTTTTTTTTCTCTTGTATTTTGTGTTATCATTCATATGAAACTAGTTAATAACTAACTTCATATATATACTTGCACAACACATAAAAGTTTAAGCTGATTTGGGAAAAAAAAAGGAAAATTTTGAGTTGACCTTGGGAAACTCATAAACAACTAAGTATTGACCAAATAAAAAATATGACTTCCATGTGAGTGGTGACAACTATTCAGGTCACGAACTCAAAATCTCGGGTTAAAATCGTGTATCACAATTCATGTTTATAATAACCTATATATTCATTAATTGATTTTGGTGTTATAACTTTAATTTTTTTGACATTCTCTTTTTAAATGTCAGTTCAAAAGTCTAAAGGTGGATATAATTAGTTAAGCTAAATTTCAAATAAAAATTGAAAAGAAAGTCTAAAACTCAAGCTTTTTAAGCGTAAATTTAATCAATTCTCATCTTTAGACTTGATAATTCGAACCTTGAGCTTAATTTCGAAATAGCTAAATTTTTGTTAATGCATAAATTTCGATTATATCTTAAATATCGGTTCTTCAAACTAGCATTTGCGCAATTACCCCCGTTACTTAAAAAGGAAAATACCACACCACACAACAAATATAGACTTTAATATATTTATACCAAATGACAACATTTTTTTTAAAAAAAGTAATATGTTTTCACTTTTTTTTCCAAATAAAAAAACAATCTTCACTCCTAATTACTCAAAAATATTTATTTTTTTTGCTTTTGAAAACATAAATTATTTTTTAATATTAATTCACAACGAAACACAACCAAAAACCTATTTTTATTTTGATTTTTCATATACTGTCTAATGTTTATATCGAAATTCATCAAAATTAAAATCACAAAATTTTCACATCTGAAAATAAAACGATGCCTAACAAAGACAACTAACTGATCCGACACTTCTATTTATAATATTTCCTAGTTGAATCACTAATTTATTTTTTTTTCGAATTTCCAGCGCTAGCCTGGTGTAGACGCAGCATTTAGCTTATTCTTCAAGAAAATGTATCAGCCACCGGACTAGTCAAATTCCGGGGATGAAGGAAGAATAATACTATAATATATATATAAATATAAATATAAAATTTCCAGATCAAAGAATTTTATATTTTTTAGTGTTAAAATTAAGGTAGAGTTAACAAATTGCAAGTGATGGTCCTTCCATTATTGAAGTTAGGGACACTTGCTTTGAAAACTTTGAGTAAACCCATTGCTGTTAGGCTTAAGAAAGAAGCTGGGTTGCATCCCAAATTCCGTAATTTCATCATCAGCATTGCGCAGGTAATCTCCATGATAAACCCTTTTAATAGTATTATGTAACAGTAGTAATAATAATAATAGTGATTCATGTTGTTGTTTTTTTGGTTGTGTTGGTGATTGGATTGAGTTTAGCTTTTATAGAAAATAGTATCTTTACTTATTGAGATAGGAGTAAAGCATGCGTATATTTTTGTTTTCTGGCACCTCATTATGTGAGACTACACTGGATATGTTGTTGTTGTTGTTGGGTTGGTGATTGGATTGAGCCAAGGGTCTACGGGAAATAGTGTAGGAGTAAACTCTGCATATATTTCTCTTTCTTAGACCCCACTGTGTGGGACCACATTAGCTTTTGTTGTTGGGTTGGTGATTGCATTGAGCTGAGATCTTTCGGAAACAATCTCTTTTATCTATTGAGCTAGGGGTAAGATATGCATACATTTTCTTTCTTAGACTTTGCCTATGTGGGACTACACTTGGTATATTGTTGTTGGCTTGGTGATTGGAATGAGCTGAGAGTTTATTAGATACAGACTCTGTATCACTTGAGATAGTGGTAAATTCTGCATATATTTATCTTTTTTAGACTCCACTACCTGGGAGTACACTCGGTTTATTGTTGTTGGGTTGGTGATTGGATTGAGTCGAGGATTTATCAGTAATGAACTCTTTATCACTCGAAATAGAGGTAAAGTCTGCATATATTTATCTTTTCTAGACTCCAATATGTGGGACTATACTGGGTATATTGTTGGGTTGGTGATTGGATTGAGCCGAGGGTCCATTAGAAATGGTCTATCTACCTCTACCTGCGAGTTAGGGGTAAGGTCTGCCTAGATTCCATCTTTTCCAGACCCCATTGTGTGGGACTACACTGGGTATGTTGTTGTTGTTGGGTAGGTGATTGTATTGAATCGAGGGTATGTTAGAAATGGTATCTCTACCTGTGAGCTAGAGGTAAGGTCTTTCTAGATTCTATCTTTTCTAGAACCCATTGTGTGGGGCTACACTTGTATGTTGTTGGGTCGGTGACTGGATTGAGCTGAGAGTCTATCACAAACAGTCTCTTTACCTATGTAACAGTAGTAATAATATTAGTTTGTGATTCATGTTTTTTTTTGTTGAGTTGGTGATTGGATTGAGTTGAGCTTTTATCGAAAATAATATATTGAGATGGGGTAATTATGAATATATTTTATCTTTCTCACACCTATTACGTGGGATTACGAGTTGTTGTTGGCTTGGTGACTGGATTGAGCCGAGGGTCTACGGAAAATAATCTTTTTAGTCTGTATTCATTTCTCTTTTTTTTAGACCCCCATTATGTTGGACCGCACTAGCTTTTGTTGTTGGGTTGGTGATTGGATTGAATTGAGGATCTATTGGAAACAATCTCTTTTATCTATTGAGCTAGGGGTAAGCTATGCATATATTTTATTTCTCAGACTCTGCCTACGTAGGACTACACTTAGTATATTGTTGTTGGGTTGGTGATTGGATTGATCTGAGAGTTTATTAGATACAAACTCTTTATCACAAGAGATAGAGGTAAATTCTGCATATATTTATCTTTTCTAGACTCCACGGTATATTGTTGTTAGGTTGGTGATTGGATTGAGCCGAGGGTTATCAGTAACAAACTCTTTCACTCGAGATAGAGGAAAAGTTTGCGTATGTTTATCTTTTTAGACTCCAATATGTGTGACTACACTAGGTATATTGTTGGTTGGTGAATGGATTGAGCCGAGGGTCTATTAGAAATGACCTCTCTACCTGTGAGGTATGGTAAGTTCTGCCTAGATTCTATCTTTTCCAGACCCTTTTGTTTGGGACTACACTGGGTATGTTGTTGTTATTGGGTAGGTGACTGGATTGAAAATCGAGGGTCTGTTAGAAATGGTATCTCTACCAATGAGCTAGGGGTAAGGTCTTGCTTGATTCTATCTTTTCTAGAACCCATTGTGTGGGGCTACACTGGTATGTTGTTGTTGGGTCGGTGGCTGGATCGAGCTGAGAGTCTATCAGAAATTTCTCTCTACCTATGAGGTATGGGTGATGTCAGTCTACATTTTATCTTCCCAGACCTCATTGTGTGGGACTAAACTGGTATATTGGTGTTGTGTTGGTGATTGAATCCATCAAATACATGTAAATTTTAAACTAATTGGGTTGATTCTATGAATCATTTTAGGATTAGTCTCATTCTTTGGTCGATCTTGGGTCAAAGTTCAAATAGAATGAGTTGGTTGATGTTTGTGTATTGATTTGGATTTATTCTGTCATATGATTCTTTTCTGGAATACAACAACAACATATCCAGTGTAATCCAACTTGATATTCAATTATTTGTAGAAAAACTGTTGCGGGATCACCTTTTCTTTCTTTGGTTTTGGGTTGTTCAAGTCAAGAGATTGTAGGTTTTAGAAGAGCTCAAAATGTAGGAGAATCATTTTTTTTAATGGTGACAACCTATTACTTCTTGTTTTCTTCCAACATAGCATTCAATTATTTGTAGCAGAATTGTTGGGGAACTTTACCATCTTTTGTTGGTTCTGATCCACATTTAACTTTTCCAGAAGGTTGGATCATCTAAGAAGGTCAACTAAGAGGAAAAATTGTTCCCTGTCATTACCATCTCTCTGTTTAGCTATGAGTCTAGTTGCATCATGTAAAGTTTTTTTTTTCCTGAAGACGGTATAAATTCTGCTGTTTTTGTATGATAGTATGATAAGTAGACGATGTGCTAGTTTAAAGAGTGTATCCAATTCTAAAATGTGGGTGGCTGCTTTCCGCTGGAGCCATACATTGAGTATTGGTCTTAAATTAGTATGAACAGAAATGTATCACGTTCCGTCTTTCAATTGTTGGCAAGTCTCTTCTCAAGTATTCTAGTAGTATAGACATATAGAATTATTCGTCACTGAAAGACTGCAAACCTTAATGCTCTCTTAGAAAGACTACCTGTTGTGCATAACATATTGGTAATTGACTCCTACTACTTTTGTTCATACAAGGAAATGTACAAAGAAAATGTGATCTAGACTTTGAGAGGAATATATTGACGTATTGATGACAAACTACAGTGACTAGCAAATGCAATGGTTAGACATCACAAGCATGATGGTGATTTTTTGAAAAATATTGTGTCCATTGATGCTTGTGGTATCTCCATTAAGGGATTTTATGTCTTGGAGATTTTGTTGCATGCACCTCACTTTTTTGGTTAATACTAGTTTGTATTACAGTTCATGAGTTTATCTAAAATTTGTTGTCTACGCAGTTCTTCTTGCAAATAGCAGTCCATTTTACGTGTTCTGTGTTCCTCTATGCTTCATGTGGTTATAGATGTAGCACACTTGCATCCCTCTCCGATGGTTCCTAGATATGTTTCAATACATTTCACATATTTCATTTCAGATGTGAATACTGAATACTCTAGTAGACTTCATTCTTTCAACGTTATGCTCCATTTCTGTTTTCACGTTGACTTGTTTAGAGTTTCTGCATATATAGATCATCTTTCATCACATACATTGCTGAATCCAGGCGAACCACCGAATTACAACAACCATGCAAAGACGGATATATAGCCATGCAACTGATGTTGGAATACGACCTTTGAATGAAGAGAAGGCGGTTCAAGCAGCTGTTGATCTTCTGGGAGAACTTTTTGTTTTCGCGGTATTGTCTGTTCTCGTACTTGATTTCGCAATAATGTCTGCTAGTTAGCTACCCTGATTCTTACCTATAACATATGTTAATTTTTGTGAAAGCGCAGACAAGCTATGCTAAGCAGTCGAATGATACAAATTTTACACATATAAAACTTTATACTTTCTCCCTAGTTACCACAAAAAGAAAAAAGAAACATGTTATGTTCTCTCACTCAAATAAGTTACTCCCTCCATTTTTTGGGTAAATAGGTTGTCTCCGATAGACCCTCAGCTCAAGAAAATTATTTTCAAGAAACGTATGAAAAAAAATGTCAGAAAAGCTATGTTGAAAATACAAAGGCTTATAACTCTCATCTTCCATTGATGTGTGTGCGTTGCCTAGACCAATATGACTTCTAAATCTTGCTGTGCACAACTCCCTTAAAATTTATTCTTCCAAAAAGCGGCTGCTAGTAGAACAGAAGGCACAAAGAGCCACGAGAAAAGTACCACCTTGTTTAGGAAATTCTCGAATCCCAATATACATAGCAAAACTTTGTGCATGTGCACAAAATCTGATCTTTGATAATTTAAGAAATATTGCTTTGGGTGATTTGCTTCAGTGAGAATAAAGTCTCAGCTGCCTGTCATGGCAAATTGGCAGTACAGTTTTGAAGGCCAGAGTTGTCCATGCTATTTCATGCATGTGCCAATGTTTAGAATCTCTACATTGCTTTCTTGCAACATAATTTTCTTATTGATAAAGCTATTGAAAGGGCTTTTGACAGAGAACTCCTTTAATTCCAAGCTAGCATATGCAATAAACATTTGAAACTTCATTAAAATCTGATAGTGTAGTAGCCAAATACGTGTCAGAGGAGGAAGATAAGAGAAGGTGGGAAGTTTTTAGGGTTGGTTTTGGGTGTTTTTGAAATATTAACAGTTCAACAGATTATTCCATTCATTTACTTGCTTGCCCAAAAATATTTGTTCGATGATTGAACTAAGTTCTTGAAAAGAAAAAGCTCCAAGTCTTGACAAATTTTGGCTTGTACTTGCTGGCATAGTAAGAGTTGGCGCAAACATGCGAGGTAAGAATGCATATAATAGACCCCTTTGACTCTGCCCTTTTTGGGCCTTGCACATAGCAGGAGTTTAGTGTGTGCCATGATGCCTTCAGTGCTTGCTGCTACTAAATCGGATATTGTATTGTCTCACAATTTCTTAATTGGATGGTCAAGCAGTTTCTAAATGCTTTGGAACTAATATGTCAATGGAAGGGGAGAATGCAATGGAAAATTTATTAGTCCAGCAGAGCTGGCGGAAGCTGCCATATTGAAAATCTTAATGGCTGTTTTAGCTGTTCATTAACAGTGTGATAGAGTAATTATGTTTAACTTAACGTCGATGCATGCTGCATGATGCATGATGCATTTCGTTATACTAATGCTTGGTCACTGGAACGTACAAATTATCTTATGCCATGACGCACTTTGTGTACGTCACTTTCGGTATAATGACAAGCCATTAGGACTTCTTTTCTTGTATCTATTTATGTTCAGTGGCATCTACACATACACACATCAATGTCTATGTCTTGAATATCTTGAGACTTGTGGTCAACATTAACCCTTGAAACATGACCTGCCGTTGCCATCTGCTGCCTGTGCATCTTCTAATTAATGTTTGTGCAACTTTTACAATGTGCTGAACAGGTCGCAGGTGCTATTATTGTATTTGAGGTGCAAAGGAATTCTCGGGCAGAGGCTAAGAAGGAGGAACTTCGTAGGCAAGAAACGGAGGTAGTCCTATCATATTCTTCTAAGCGAACTCTTAAGTGTGCTTTATCTATTACAAGCTTGACTGTTTCACTTCATCTGAAAGTTCTAAAATCGTCCTCTTGATATTTCTCTTAAATATGTACTTAATCATCTCTCGTTGAAGTTTTTCCTTTTATATTCTATCTAAATCTGATTGCCTTGGATGACAACATGCATTAGTCTGTTGATTTGTCTTCCAAATCTAAGTGGCAGGGTATTTTTGCGCCACCAACCACTAGTGATGTCAAATTTTCGAAGTCAATCTCAGATAGATACACCATCTATTAGAGTAGTATATGCTATTTCATTTTATTACTGCTGGTTCTAGATATCATCATGGGGTTCCTAATTCAAAAAGTTTTTCTTCCTTAGCTGCTTATGCTTTTTATATCGGATGATCTCGTGAACTATGTTCATGTTACGTTCCACCTAAGTGGAAATTTAGAAAGTTCTATATTTCATATAAGAACCTGCAAACCTTAATTCCTAGATATGTGTTCAAAAGTTATATCTTAGTTCAACGGGTGTTTTTCAGAAACTGAGACTACGAGATGAAGCATTGGAAAATGAGATAATGAGCCTTCGAAGCAAAATTCAAGAGCTGGAACAGCTAGCTAGGGGAAAGGGACTTGCTGGTATGTTCAATTTAAGACTTCCTCATATTGGAGAAGGCAAGTCAGCAACACCAGCATGATTTGTTTGCTCAGTTTTGGCTACATATGAATCATTTTTTTCTTTTCATTCTTTTGATCCAAGTCCTATTCGGCTCATTTTTAAAAAAAATCTCGGTCTAAGCTTCACCCCGCTCACTGTAAATAAAGTTGAATCTTGCATTATGAAAGTTTTTGAATGCTAAAAGTTGGTGAAAGTAGCTTAGCGCCTTCGTTTTTGTGCCATGTTTTTCTTAATTTACATTCATCCACCCAACCTGATAGAAAAATTGATGTCTGTTACGAAATACGCTTTAAGAAACTTATCATCTTCAACTAGCATCTGATGTTGATGCTAGTTAAAAGTATGTCTAGATGCCCCCTTATCTGCAGAAATCATTATAGATTGCAGATATATTACTAGTGATCAAGAATTTGACTATCATGGAATCTTGAAGATGATAGTGGGGGTGTACCCTTTATGCCTTCCTTCTCTTGTTCTTTCTCTTTTTATTATTCACACAACAACAAAACCTCTTTCTGCTGAATGGATCTGGATGCTTGCTCATAAAGGCTGAAAAAAGTGGCCAATCTTTCATCAACACATCATCACAAAGAGCCATATTCTTCACTTTGGTTCTTGATGAAAAAGTGTCAATGGGAATAATTTTTCCCTTTTTCCTTTTTGTCTGTCGGAAACAACCTCTCTGCCAGTCAAGGTAAGGAGTAACGTCTGCTTATACATTACTTTCGTCAGTTCCTACTTACGGGATGGTTGCAGCTCTTCAAGATTGCCTTGGAAACAACTTGTCAACTTATTACCTGACTTATCGTTTATTGATTTGATCTAAACATCGAACGTTCGTTCGTTGGTAACTTTCTTTTTTTTCTACTCATCTGTTTTAGGAAGGGAATTGATATTCCCACAACATGAGTGAGAATCTTATTGTGAAATTGTAGTCCTCAAACTTCATATTGGGAACAAGATTCTATTTTACACAATGCAACTGTATTCCATCCACTATCTTTTGGTGTGGGGCTATAAAATTACTTAATTATTCGATTTATTCAGTAATTTTAGTTTAAGTTATATATTTTCATAGAATAATTTATTTAATATGTATGAAAAACGAATTTAAAAGTCAATTATTGACACCTATACCAAAATTTTAGAATCTATAAAATTTAAATTTTATCTTTATTGTAAAGAATCTCCCACTTGAACCGGTCGGTAATTAACATTATTCTTAGTTGTAGAAATATGGTAATGTAATATAATTTTTAAATGTATATATTTCATTTTTTATTTTACATTCTTTTGGAGTAAGAAAAAAAAAATGCTCCATTGTTTTTTCTAATCAAATAAATAAGGATGATAAAATAAATGGAAGGGATGGTGAGATTGTTAGTAATTGCTTTTAAAATATTTTTACATTTTAAGCTTTGTGTAACTAAATTATAAAAAAATTAATTTAAGTCAATTCACGACTTCAATCACGAATACTCAAAGACACTATACTCAATTAATATTTCGTTTCATGATACCGTAGATCGGAAAATGCATTCTAAACGACCAAAAGATAAGGGAAAAAGCTAAATAAAGGACCTAAAATCTATCACCGTAGATCGAAAAGCGTATTCTAAACGACGAAAAGAGAAGGGAAGGGGTTAAATAAAGGACTTAAAATTTATCATCGAACGTGAATCTAAATTAGTCGAGCCAGTCGGGGATTAGGGGTATAAAAGGAAATTCAAAATAACATCATACATATATACACCTCTTGCCTCATGCTTTTGCCGCGTATCCATGAAATGTCATCAAAATTGCTTTTTTCTTTCTTTCTTCTTTAGGTATTGATAGTAACCACTAACCAGTCTTCTTCGACTCTTCTCTAAGCTCAAAATCATCGAAATTCCAAGAAATTTACTGAAGCAAAATCCCAATTCTTCTCTATATAGAAGGAACACTGAGCAGCAGTTTCACTTCCTCTCTATCTTCACTTGCATTTCTTCAGTTTGGTTCACCGCTAACAGGTACAGCCCCCTTTTTTTTTTTTTTTTGGTTTACTTTTCGAATTTCTTTATGTATGGAATGTGATTCTACTTTTTGGCGAGTTGGGGTGTCTTTTTTTCCTTGTTTTTATTCTGTTTTTTTAAAAAAATATATATGGATAATTTTTAGTAGAATCTGATGCTCCAATTAGTTTTGATTCCGATAATTTGGGGATTTCAAGTTGTTGTTTCCAGATAGAGATCGTGAGGAGCGAGTTTTATTGGTTGTTTGAGGTTTAAGTTGGGTATTCTTTCATTTCTGATTTTGGGTTTCTTTGGGATTTGATGCTTGTGAGAAATACTTGGATTTGGTAAGAAATTGATGTTTGAATTTTAGTATTGTGTTAGATTATGACTTGGGTTTTGTTGGGTTTTTCTTCTTGTTCTGTGAGGTATTGGGTTTTGTAACAGATATTATGTATTGGTATTTGTTTGTTGCATATGGTTTAGGTGTTGTGGTGGGTTTGAATTTGAAGAGAAATTGGTAAACAGAATTGGATGTTTAGAGTTTGAGTTTGTTTACTTGTTGTGTTTTTGCAGGTGAGGAGTTTAGGGTGTTCTTTTGTTTGATTGGATGAGGAAGGTTTCGAAGAGGGGTGCATGTAAGTCTGCATCACACCAGCTCTTCAAGGACAGAGCAAAGAACCGTGTGGATGATCTGCAGGGTGTGTTAACTAATTTACAATCTGCAAGGAAGGAAAGCCGAACGTATGATGTTGGGTTGCTTGAAGAGCAAGTCCACCAGATGCTGCGTGAATGGAAATCTGAGCTTAATGAGCCATCCCCAGCTTCTTCTTTGCAGGCAAGAACAAATATTTACGTCCCTTTTAGCTCCGACCGCACTTAGAGGTTTTATCTTTTGTACCTGTCCGTGGTGGGTGCACTGCAAAGAAAAAAATGCATGTTGGTGTGTCTTCTTATATGTAAGCTTGTGTTTTAATGGTATCGCGTCTTGAAGCATGCTTGAGACACATGCACATAGAAAGTTTTGGCATATAGCGAGTGCGGATCAATTCCACTATGTTAGTCAAAAGACAGTATTGTGAATATTGTAGGCTGTGTGAATTTGTGTTTCCTATATCCTTTATGTTGGTTTTGTTTATTTTCAATGGTATTTTTATAAGTATGTTTCTGTATATCGGGTATTGGTGGCATGTTCCCGTCTTCGGGTATTGGTGGCATAGAGCCAGTGTGTTTTTCATAATGGCTGCCTTTTCAGGGAGGAAGCCGTGTGTCATCATCAGCTGATATCTATAGACTGCTATTGGGAGAGGAAGAAGATGATGCCACCAGTGCATTAGCTGCACCTAAGCCTGAGCCTGATGCTCAAAAAGTTAGCATTACCGGTTTTCAAGAGGTATTCATTGTACTTGTAATTTCATCTTCTGCAATTGCTGGACTCTTCTGATTGGTATGATGACAGAGTGATCTTTCTATAGATTAGCTTGAGTATGACTTGATTGATATTTGATGTTTAGACCTGGTAATTACAAGGAGGTTGCTGCTTCTCCTTGGGAAACCTTTCACAATTGATAAAAATTTTATGTCTTAAATAGATGGGAAGATCATTTCTAGTCCACGTTGGATCAATATCTATAAGAATAGCAGTCGTATATGTATAGGTATCTCTAATCAAATTTAAGCTTCATCTTAGTGGTTTCTCAATCAGATAGCTATTACATTAGTATTTCTTCCACCGCTATTAATGCTTGGAGGAAGTCACATTTGACATATTGTTAATGCCCGATTGAACAATATAGAATAAAAGTGAGAGTATCATTTGAATTAATCTAAAATGGAGTGCTATGTACACTTTGGCCTTTTAGGAAGAAAATGATGGTCTAATTTGGCTTGAAGTTCATGTCTGTTGTGGCTGCTATCTTGCTTGAAGTTTTCCTTAACCATTATCCTACAGCATGTTTCTCTTTGTAGATTTCCTTTGTTTTGATTGATTTCTAACAAGTGAAGATTCAACCTTTTGCTATCTTTTGTTTTTCAGCTGGTTTAGGATGCCTGTTTAAGTGATCAATTAATTCTTACCCGTTAAGCAATTTGTTTGCTGTAGGGTTTCAATGTAACTCAGGTGCTGCAGGAGCAAGGCTTCCAGTTGGTTGATCAATGCAAAGGCTTGCCTTTAATGGTTAATAACACAGGAGTCAACAATCTTGGCATTGCAACACAATTGGATTACCATTCCTTTGATTTGCATCACGAATACGATCAGCAGTACCTACCTGGATTTGATGCGTTAAATCTCTGCCTAGAGGATGCTATGCCTCCTATTCATATTAGTCCTCCACCCTCTGCTTTCCTGGGGCCGAAATGTGCACTTTGGGATTGTCCTCGGCCTGCAATGGGGTCAGACTGGTGTCAGAAGTCTCAAGACTACTGCAGCGACTATCATGCTTCTCTTGCACCTAATGAAGGCTATCCTGGGAGGCCTCCAGTTGTTCGGCCAATGGGTATTGGCTTAAAGGATAATTTGCTTTTTCAAGCTCTTGGTGCAAAAGCACATGGAAAAGAAGTTGGTGTTCCCGAGTGTGAGGGTGCTGCCACGGCAAAGTCTCCTTGGAATGCACCTGGTGAGAGTTCTGGGGCATATCTCTACTTCTGATTGCTGAGATTTTTTGTGTAATTAGTTCTACACATTTACTTGTACAGTCTAATATCCGCTGGTTTATTTATGCCTCTGCAGAGCTATTTGATCTTAAAGTTGTTGAAGGTGAAGTAATTAGGGAGTGGCTTTTCTTTGATAAGCCTCGAAGAGCATTTGAAAGTGGAAACAGGAAGCAGAGGTCATTGCCAGATTATAATGGACGTGGTTGGCACGAGTCAAGGAAGCAAATGATGAATGAATTTGGTGGGTTGAAGAGATCCTACTACATGGATCCACAACCGATGAAAAATCTAGAATGGCATCTTTACGAGTATGAGATCAACAAGTATGATGCATGTGCCTTGTACAGATTGGAACTGAAACTTGTTGATGGGAAAAAGATCCCCAAAGGTAAGATAAGCAATGTATCAGTTGCTGATCTGCAAAAGCAAATGGGAAGACTAACTGCTGAATTTCCTTTGGACAACAAACGAACTGTGAAAGGCAGAGTGAAGGCCAATATGAAGAATATGGGAAACATTCATGCTGCTCCTGTTCCAATTGTTCCGATTTGTGAAGGATTTGATTATGGGAATACCGACCCTTATGACTATCTTCTAGACGATCTGGATGGCTACTTCATAACGTAATTCTATACATTCGATGATACTCTTCTCAAACAAGAGGCTTTTCACCTTTGTATTATACAGCAGTTTCGTCTTGAGACTCAAAACATCTGGTGGTAGAAGTGTTACCCTGGTTCTGTTTATTCATCAGTCGGGGTCAACCAGATGTCTCCCATTTCCGTGGGCTTATGGTCAATGCTTCGTTGTCATGTGAGACGCGGTCCTATCTAACTGTGGAGCACACCTAACTGCATGAGAATGAAAACTCTTATTTACTTGTTCCCAATCTACATACTTAAGAACCAAATTGACACTAAATGTATTTATGTTGTAGTGTCAAATTTGGTGACCAAATGTAATGGTCATTTTCTTCAACATCTGCTGCTTTCTATGTGTAATGGGGTTCCATTACTATGATTTAATAAATTCTTTTGGTAATATTTGTGTTAACTATGTTCAGGTAGGCCTACACCTCAAAATGGGAAAGATTTGCTATTTTTTAACATTGATAACTCTGATAAGCTTTGTTGTGTATAGGGGTGTGCCATGGTTTATCGATTTTCTATTTTTAAATATACTAAAATTAATAACATAATCTTTTATCTGTTTTTGATTTATTTTTGATTTTCAATCTATCCTATTAGGAGATGCATATATATGATTTCGTACTTTTCTAACAATTTGACACGATATAATGGCAAATCACCTGTAAATGTTTTGATATAGTGAAACAAGAAATATAATGAGAACTTGCATTAATAAGAATAGATGTAAGTATGAAGGCTACAATAACATGTTATAACCAAAACATAATATGTTATTGCTTATGTTAGTAGAAGTATTAGACATGTCAAGTGTGTAGATCGCAATATAGAGTACTGATATAGCGTCTAGTTATGTTGAGTTATTAACATTTAATATTTATGAAGGAAAGTAGTAACTTACTATCGTCTTAATGGATTATCAATTTATCCAACAACTCCAATAGTAAAACCAATACCAAACCGATAACCCAATACTTATTTTTTATAAAACCATCAAAAACCCATTAACCTAATAGCAATGACTCAATTCTATTCTTTTCGATTTATTAGCCGGTTTGATTATTGCACAAACCTGGTCATGTAGAGTTACGCAATATCTATACTAATGGGACGTAACAGGAGTCCCTTCAACAAGTACTCAGTGAAATAATCGAGGCAATTAGACGAATTGGAGAAATAAAAACTACTTGACATTAGGTAGATACGTCTTTAATCCGATTCCATAGAAACGGTTGTACTTGCACAAGCAGAATATAAACAAGATAGGTTCTGCGTCTATTTCAAACTATTTAGACATAGAAAGCCTCTTTATATGGAGTTTACTTATTACACTCCAGTGAGGCCTGGATAAGTTTCGCAGTCTTCTGAGGCAGTGAGACAGAACTATTGCCAACGGTCTACGCTCATAGTCCTGAGCAGTTTATCAGGATCTATAAGAGACGTCTTCTTCTTCGTAGTTGTTGACTCGTTCACACTCATCGATCCATTCACTATATCTGTGAGTTCCCAACAAAAAGACATGAGAAATGCAGAAGGGAGAAATGTATGTGAATTCAGTATAAATATGTATACTTCTCAAAATAGTTAAATATATCCATCACTGAAGAAATCAATGGCAAGGTTAGGTGCACTTACATATCAATAGGCTCTGTTAGCGCTGGAAAGACGAAAACACAAAAAGAAAAAACTCGTTAACAATCCAGTTATACATATGCAAGCAAAAGTCTAACGAGACATTAAAAGGACAATGATAAATCTTTCGCCAATACAAATATGGCATGAGCAAATGCAATATGCAGTCTTATCTGACAGAAGGCAGATCCTTTAATCCAGAGTCTGTTAGGTAAACGAGAAAATACTCGTTTTGAAAACATCGATAAAAACTACTCGTCTATGTATCTGACTACTTTCTCATAGAAGTAGTAGGTCGCAAGTCATGCATTATATTTTCCGGCCCCAGTGGTTTTAATCATCTAATCAAATGTCATTACAAAACATGAAGCATAGACAAATTAATAGGTAAACAAGAAACCAAAAGTCTAGATATACCTGTGACAGTGGTGCTGAAGCTCTCTTGGCAGATTCTGCAATTTGCCTCACCAATCAAGTTTTTCATATCACTGGATACCAAAGATGAACGTGCCATAAGATTGAGCCAAAAACAATTACGCGTTAAATTTATTGTTGACCAACAATGAGAAGCAATGCACGTTTTTGATGATGAGTTGATTTTTTTTACACACTCTGATGGGGAAGCAAATAAACACTTCCATGTAAACTAGCAGGTGCAGCATGTATAAAGCTGGCTACAGAACTTATTCCGCTCCTTCTACTATTAATCTTTTGGATGGGGAAGAAGGGAAAGGGATGGTATATATCAGCAGGACCTTTCAAAATGATTGTTTTAGGAGTTGTCATCTGAATCTAACAATGTCCAAAGTGGTGTGGAGGCGGAGAGGGAAAAGCTCAATCTATCCAACGTCTATGAAGAAAAATAACTTGCTCATGGGAATGCTAAATAATTAACTTACATGCGACATTCCACGCTGGTGCCATGGCTACAGAAAGGACAGCTGAAAACAGTATCAAGTTTGTCCATCCTCTTCTTTGGAGGTGGCTTTGATTTTGCCTTCCTCTTTCCCATAGCTCAAGTTACTGTTAAGTGCATTTAAAAACACAAGTCAGCTGCAAGAACGTTAAAACTAACTATTAAAAGGAAGTCTGAGTACTTAACTATTCTATAACCCATTAACCCCAATATAATACATCAAAGCTATGAGCTTTTAAGTTACTGTGGCTAATTGCACCAAGATAACAGCAGTGAACAATTCAGCACTAGACTGATATGATTCTAACGTAGTGCCATGATTGCAAAGAAATAATTATATATATATAGCAGATTGAACACAAATAAAACATGTCAACGCTTTTATTTCTCTCTTTCGTTTTCCCCAAAGAATGCATAATGCAGCATATTCTTTAAGAGTGAAAATTTTAAGCATACTTCAACCCATATTCTCCGAATGCAAGTTGAAAACTAGAGTAAACAAAACCTTGAAGATCATTCAGTCACCCCAAAATCCTACAGCAACGACATTCAAAACAAGATCCTCAAATTGTTCGACCCCCCATTTAAAATCCTCCTAAGATCATCCTCTAATTAAGTCATATACCAGAAAATAACAACTTTCAGCAACCAAACCAAGACATAAAACTACACACATGAGCAGAGAAGTAAAAAATCAATTTTTACAAAATAAAATAAAATAGCATAACGGAAATCCGAATCACCCAATAAATAACAAATTATCCTGCAACACCAATATGTCTTTTTCTGAGCAATTTACAGAAGAAAAATTGATTATCAATACTTCATAAAACACAAACAAAATCAACAGATTCCTCAAAGAAAGACAAAAGGGTCTCTGCAAATATCATCAAAAAGTTAATCAAACATATCAATCAACAGATCCAGATTTTCTACACACACATATATTTTCAAAGTCTTCTCTCTATACTAGATCGAAAAAAACCCAATCAACTATAATCAAATCGGGATCAAAGGGTGTGTTAAAAATCGTTTTTTTTTACAAATCGGAAGAGAAATCAAACCTAAAATCGATAGAACAGCAACAAAAATCAAAATCGCCTTTCAAAAATCTGCAAAAAAAACAACAAAATTGAATATTTTTACACAAAATAAAATCATAAAAAGGATTGAATTACAAATTCGATTTAAAAAATAAAAGGGTTTCAGAGAAAAAGGGGAATCACCTGGAAACCGAAAGAAGAAGAAAAAAAAAAGCTATCAATTTTATGGCGTTGGGAGACCTTTTTATCACAATCGGAATTGTATTTATACCTTGTCATATTATTTTTGGCTCTTTTTTCGAGGATAGAAAAATGTATCGCGTAAATTAAATCGAAAGACTCATACAAAGTTTATGAGAAGTAATAATAGGGGCAAGTTTTTCTCCGTCTTAATTGCGAAAAGGAAAAATGTTTTTCTTACATCTCACTCTGTTCGATAATAGCTGTCCATTATTAACTTAACACATTTCTTGAAAACGATAAAAAGATCGAGGTAGTATTACTATACTATTCTTTAACTTTATTAAATTAAATGTTTTGAGGAATGTGTTAGATAATTAAAAATTATCCTATTGTTTCACAAGAATGATCTAGTTTGACTTAGTACGGTATTTAAGAAAATAAAAAAGATTTTTGAATCTTGGGGTCATAAATTAAAGTTATGTCAATATACAAAATTACCCTTTAATTTTGTAACCTTAAACATGTCACGTGGAAAATTAAAATTAAAATATTATCAAAAAACAAATCATTCTTTTTTTAGACAAAGTAAAAAGAAAAATAGATCATTATTTTTAAACTAATGAAACATTTAATAACAAAGATAAAATTGATAAAAAATAAATTATATCTTAATTTTTATAAATTACACTTATATTACTGAATATTTATTTTTGGTATAATAGTTAATTATCGTTGAACTAATTGAGAATTTTCACTTGTTCAAAATGGGATGACAAAGTACAACATGGACAATTGACATGTTAAAAATGAAATACATGAACTTGTGGTATTTATCTCTCTCTCTTTATATATATATATATATATATATATATATATATAAAATTAAATGATGCTGTTGACTAAAGTTATATATTTACATTGAGGATTCTTCATTAATATTGCCTTCTTGTTTTATTTTATTGTTATGAATACAAGGAACTTTATCGAAGGGATAAAGATTCAAAATGATTTGAAGACTTTTAAATTATGATACTATCTTTATTTCAAATTAATTTATTTTTTTAAATTATTTAATTATTTAATTTTTAAAACTTTTTAAATATTTTTTCAATTTTATTTATTATTAGTTAGTATTTAAATTAATTATCAATTAATATTTAGTTGTTTTAATCATAAATTTGATAATAGTAATTAATAAGAGTAAAAATAAAAGTTATGTCTAATTTATGTCTTAATTTTTTTCTTAAAGAATGTAAAAATACTCTAACAAAAGTGCTTAATGGCCAGAAAAATGTGGCCAAAATTTGACCAGAATGCTATTATAGCCTTTCACTCAATGATAAAATTAACTTTTTGATATTTTCAAAATAGTATGAGCATTAATTATTTTGATAAAATGAATTTTCTAGGTCCCATGCCTTGTTCCTTTTTCAATTCTTTTTTTGTTTGTCATATCACTTCTCCTCCTTCACTCATTTTTTTTTACTCTTCTTATGAAAAATTAGATTATGGTGAAAATAAATAATTATATTTAAGCACTTAAATTGGTTAAATTCATATTCTGAATGAAATAATATAAGTATTAGTTTATGTATCTATTGAAACTTCATCAATGTAAAATATTTTTTTAAGAGTACAAAAAAATCATAATTTCTTGGAAAAAAATCACAATTTATTTGCTTTAATGTCAAATTCTCTATGTATATATAATTAATGCATTAATTATTATTTTTGTAATATGACTCAGTTTTAAATACACTCTCTATATTTCAAATTTAAACATTTACACTTATGTACTATAAGAAATATATAATTACACCTCCAACTAAGTTTATCTATAACTAATTATATAAAATATAATTATTAAATAATAAACTAAAAATATATTAAAAAATATTTTTGTGACGTTATTCTTACAAATTAATTAGGGTCGATACTTATAAGTAATAAAAAATTCATGATTTCTTTAATGTTTTGATGTTTATAAAATATAAAGTGTTTTGAGTTTTGCTTGACTTTTGTTGAAATATTTTTAAATCTTACTTATAAAATTATTAAAATGTGTATTTTAAATTTATTTGAACGCAACTTCATAAACTTATTTAGTTAGAACTCATATTAATAATAATAAATAAGTAATAGTACACATATTTATCAAGTCAACATAATATAAGGGTGCAAAACTATCACATATTCAATGTGATTGTTGTTAAACAGGATCGACACTGATGAAATATATGATTTTTATAATATTATGATATTTGTTGTCTCTAAAGTGTTTCGAGTTTTGATTGTCATTATTAATATAGTTATGTTAAAATATTCAAATAAATAGCCTAAATTTATTTAAACATAATAATTTATAAAATTATATACTTTTCATATTAATAACAAATATGAGTAATGATCTATAAGTGATCAAATTGACGTAATATAGTGAAGATACAAGACTATAATTAACATTCACACGTTACTCTCAGGTATTCTCAATAATATGCAATATTAGTAAAATAAATATGGATTCTGAAATTTACAAATGAATGATAATGATTAATACGATTCTTCACTAATTAATTAAATGTTTTTACATTGTGTGTGTTTTTCTTTTAGAAAGATAATAATATAATTTTAGGACTTAGATATTGTAAATAACTATTAATAATAATACAATTTCGTAGTGATGTCTTGAATTAAAAAATTATTTTCTTATTATATAATTGTCTTAATATCAAAGTTGACTACTCTCATTTTAATACATATATATATATATATATATATATATATATATATATATATATATATATATATATATATAGAGGGGGGGGAGAGAGAGAGAGAGAGATAATTAAATAAGATATAGAATATTTTTTACGTTTCATCAGTATACCACACTGTTTGTTTGATCATCATAATAATAATATTGTGCAGATTATGTTGAATTATTATTAGGAGAAAAAGATTTGATACACTCCTTAATTTTGTGATATAGAGATAATATATATTCCGTAAAGAAAAAGTTACATATACATTTATTGTTACATGAGCAAATGAAATAACTCATATATCCTCTTTGACTAACAAAAGTTAAATTGTAGATTTTTAATTTATTTATTTTAATTATTTAACCAAACAATATTTACATAGAGGAAAATCAGATAGTATTTTCACGTGATTTTATTTTTATTTTTGAGTTTTTAAATTTAACGGTTAATTTGGGTCTTAATTATCTCCCTTATGAATATATTTTTCAATCATTATTTGAATATGTTGTTCATGCTTAATTTTTCGCTTTCATTTTTTAGTGTAAAAAACATGAGAATTAAAAAGAAATTAAAAAAATTAGTGAACGAAATAAAAAAAATTAAAAAAAGCAAACTAAAATTAATCATTTTTTTGCGGTTATATTGAATTTTATTTTGTAGTTGTAAAAATGTTGATGCATCTATAATAGACTTTACAAGAAGATCAGTGAAAAATCAAATTTGATCATGAACATAGTATATCAAAATTTGTCATGAAATTATAGAAGATAAAAAATAAAAATAAAAAGACAAAAATTCATGTGTGAATTTATAATTCATGTTTAAGACAAAAATTAACATAGTGAATTTATAATTTTACCCTTATTAATTGTGAAGAAGATCAAAATAGACTGAAGAATGATTCTTGTTATTTTTTTTAATAGTATAAGGATTTTTTTGCTAACTTAAATAATATAATGATATACATTAAATTTGAGTCATAGTTAAAAATGATTTTAGCAAAAAATTTCAAAATTAAAATACACTCAAATATATATCATTTTTTTTTTTTATATTTGGCAATCATCAAAGCGACACGAGTATCAATGAAGACAAGTGATCAACATGCAATAAAGGGATACGTGTCACGCTCTTAAAAATATATATATATGTCTACTATTTTGTTTTTACACCTCACCGATCCATTCTACCTACTCTATTTTCGAATTCTTCGGTTTATAATGTTATTTATTCTGTTTTAAAAAGAATGTTTTCATTTCTTTTTTAGTTTATTTCATAAATAATAATTCATTTTTTTGATAATATTTTAACTTTAACTTTTCACGTGACATGTTTAATACCATAAATTAAAGGATATTCTGATATATCTGACATAACTTTAATTTACAATCATAAAATTAAATTTTTTTCTTTTTTTCTTAAAATTCGTTTTAAATCGGAGGAAGTATCTTATATTTAAAATCATAGCTACATTCTTTATTTCTAGGAAAATAAATATTTTATTCTTCAAAATCATACAATTAAAAGAAAAAGAACTTAGAAATAAGCTCATAGCTAGCCACGTGTCTATTCCTATTTTCTCTACTAGTTTGTTGCATATGAATCTTGTTATCCTTAACATTTTCCTTTCTGGTATTTTTCTCCAAAACATAAAAAAATAATTTAGCCTTCTACATTCAAATGTTGTAGATTTTAGCTATCAAATATTTCACTACACGATTAATTTAGATTCATGTTATATACAACGTGAAGCTCATTAAAAGAAAAGTATTTTTCATACGATTCGAATCAAGAACCTCGATTGATGATACACAAAATTGGTAACTTTTTAACCTTTTTTTAAATTTTATTTCTCATTTGATGTCTGATATCTATTACTATAAATTTACACCGTGTAACTCTCATTGAAACAGAAGCACTCCCTATTAGCATCTATTCCATATTTTGATTGATTGGATGATTTGAATTCAATAATTTTGACTCAATTTTGTATTTGTGTTATAAAAAATCTATATCAATGAACCTAGTAAACAAAAATAATTGTGCTAAAAAACATGTAAATTAAAAATTCTGACTCCGCATCATGCAGAGCAAATTATTGCATTTGTGGAGTGCAGATTCATTAGAATGAACCATATGAAACTAACAACTAGATATAACTACTACTTTTTGTTTGTGCAACTATGCCATTGACGTGTTAGTAGCAAAGTACCATTTAATTATTGGTATAATACGTAAATATGACTTTCAATTTGGTTTCAGTGGATAACTATGTTCTTCAATTTTGAGTGTGCATTTAAACCTGTATAAAATTGAACAAGCACACAAAGATGTCCTACATGGCAAATAAATGTAGGACGCCACCTCAAGCATAAAATTTCTTTGTGGGATGCCATGTAAGACAGAATGTTTTAGTTGTTCAATTTTATACAAGTGCAAGTGTCTATTTATGCACACTCAAAATTAAAGGTTATATTTGTCCAATGAAACTAAATTAAGGATCATGTTTATATTTTGGTAAAAAATTAGGTAGTAGTTCTAATTTAAGTCACATTTCTTGATTTTTAGTGATTTTGAGTCTTGAAATGCGTGAGTAAATAATTTATTTTGTCAGTATATAAAACTTAAATTCTGATACGAAATTGTTGATTTTCAGGTGAAAGAAGATAAAATGGAGGACAAGAAATTAACTTTTATTATGTATCCATGGTATGCCATGGGTCATCTTACATCATTTCTTCATCTATCCAACAAACTTGCACATAGAGGCCACAAAGTTTTCTTTGTCCATCCTACAAACACACTTCCCAAATTAGAAAAATTTAATCGTTATCCCGAACTCATAAACTTCAAATCCGTCACAGTTCCACATGTTGATGGACTCCCACTTGGAGCTGAAACAACTTCAGATGTTCCTATTTTCAATCAGAATCTTCTTTGTCAAGCATTGGATCTCACATTACCAAAGATTGAATCTTTAATCCAAGAAATCAAACCCCATTTCATTTTCTATGATTTTGCTTACTGGGTTCCATCTGTTGCTCGAAAATACGGAGTTAAGTCTGTGCATTACTGTTCTATTACTCCATCATCTGTTGGTTATCTTATGCGTGGCGAAAATCCAACTTCAGAAGCTGAAATGATGCAACCTCCACCTGGTTTTCCTGTTGATTCATCAATCATGCTCCATAAACATGAAGCTCGTTTAATCGTAGCTCTACATTCAATGGGGAAGAATTCTGGTTCTGGCTCTGTATCGTTCACTCAACGTATGCTTTTGGCTTTTCAAGATGGAGATGCCATTGCATTCAAAACGACTCGAGAAATAGAAGGACGTTATTGTGAATTTGTTGAGCATAAGTTCAAGAAACCAGTTGTGTTAGCAGGGCCAGTATTGCCTGAACCAATAGAGACTTCAGATACAGAGGAGAATTGGTCAAAATGGCTCGAAAAATTTCAAGAAAAGACGGTTATTTTGTGTGCATTTGGTAGTGAATGTAAGCTCAAGAGAGATCAATTTCAAGAACTTGTTTTGGGACTTGAACTTACTGGCTATCCGTTTTTCGCTGCTTTAAAACCGCCTATTGAAGCTGACACAATCGAAGAGGCATTACCGGAAGGTTTCAAAGAGAGAACACAGGGGAAAGGCATTGTTCATTCAGGATGGGCAGAGCAACAATTGATGTTATCTCATCCTTCTGTTGGATGTTTTGTCACTCATTGTGGCGGGAACTCGTTATCGGAGGCTATGATCAATGAGTGTCAATTGGTTTTAGTACCAAATTTTGGTGATCAATTCATAAATTCAAGATTATTTGGTGGAGACTTGAAAGCTGGAGTGGAAGTTGAGAGAAATGAAGAAAATGGATCCTTCACTAAGGAAGGAGTTTGTAAGGCAATCAAAATGGTAATGAATGATGAGAGTGAAGAGGGGCGTAAAATAAGGGCGAATCGCGCAAAGTGGAGAGAGTTCTTGTTGAGTAAAGGGCTTGAGGATTCTTACATTGATGGTCTTGTGCAGAAGCTACAGTGTTTATTCTAATTGCAAGAGACTGTTTTCACAGCTCGAACCTGTAACGTCGTAACCTCCTAGTAGTTTGCCAATAGAGTTCTTGTTGAGTAAAGGACTTGAGGATTCTTATATTGATGGTCATGTGCAAAAGCTACAGTGTCTACTTTGATTGCAAGAGACTGTTTTCACAGCTCGAACCTGTAACGTCGTAACCTCCCAGTAGTTTGCCAATAGAGTTCTTGTTGAGTAAAGGACTTGAGGATTTTTACATTGATGTTCTTGTGCAAAAGCTACAATGTCTACGAGACTATTTTCACAACTCGAACCTGTACCGTTATAACATCCTAGTAGTGACATGACAATAATTTTACAAGTTACACGAGAGCATCGTCAATATTAAACTACATAAAAATGCATTTATCTTTCATTAAGTATGTTGTTTTAGTTCTTTCCTATTTCTATTTTTAGATGTTTGTTTCTTGTTCATGAAAACCCTTTTTACTGCTAATAGTCACTTATAAGAAAATATTTGGCAAGCAATTATATCTAAACGTCAAATATTAGTATATGTAAATGGATTCAAACTTACTAAATAAATAAATTTTATTTGGTTTCATAGTTTTAAAATTGATAATATTTGATTTAATTTTGATTTTATTAAAAATAAGTGAAGTGAACCAATAAATTATATGCATATTTTTAGCTTGATCTTATCTTACATTTATGTTATCTAATTTGGTATACATAATCAGACACTTAAATTTTTATAAAAAGTTAAACAAAAAGACACACGTGTTTTGTATGTCATCTTATGTGGCAATTTGCATCTTTACATTATGTCTTATGAGTATTATGTACAGAGGCTGAACCTAGGATTTGAATATTATAAGTGCACTACCAATAACTAATGCACATTAGTTAATACATGTCTTCGAATATCAAATCATGTGCTACATATTTTTTAAAATATAGAAATATAAAAGTAATGTAATATTTAACTTATAAATTTGAATTAAATAATTATAGTAATAGATTAAGTTTACTTTGTGAAGGTTTGGTATTTAACTTCACTTTGTATCATGAAGTCGCAAGTTCAAAACTATCAATCTCTTATTTTTATTCAATCTTTTTACAAATAATAACAAAAGAAATGTAATAAAGTTTGATCAATAGACCCAAAATATCTCCTATTCAAGCTGCATGCACATAATTTTTCAAAGTTAACGGCTGTATGCACACCTTCACGTAAGCATGTTGGCCCATCTCTGATTATGTCATGTAAGACTTATGTATCCACATGTCCAATTTTATACAAATTAAAAGTACCTACTTATGTCCATCTAAAATTGAAGGATATAAAATACGTAAAAAGTACTATAAGTCAAAATAATTAATAATTCAACATAATTAAAAGATATTTACACTATATGGTCTGAAACCGTCTTCTCGAGCTTGATTCGTGAAGTCAACACATTAATTCAGTAGTTTGACATGACTCGTAGTGAAGATGATCACTCTATCTTTTATCAGCATTCTGCATCAAGTCCGTGAATTTATTTAATTGTTTACGTTGATATTGTTATCACTTATCTCAAAGGGATTGACTTACAATACTCACTAAAAGAGATGTCAAGTCTAGTCACCGAAAAATAATTGAACTTTCCTATCAATCGTTAATACCTTTTAGGAATATCAAGCGGCTTTTCCCGTCTTGGAAGGAGTTTAATATGCGGATCCATAAGAGTGTCAATAGGTCTACATCCCTTCATTTTTGTCTCCTAAAAAATATATAAAAGGCATATTTACGTTGTGAAATAACAATGCATGATCTAGACTGAACGATTTAATTCAATATCAATATATTCATTTGAGTTACAGAATTTAAAAGGTCTTACATAATATGAGACTAAAAAAGTATTCTCTCTGTCACATTTTATGTGACACTTTTCAGATTTCAAAATTTAAGTAAATTTAACTTTGATTGTAAATATTTCATAGATCTTTTAAACATTTTGAGTTATCAATTATTATTGACTTATAATACTTTTTACTTAATTTATAAATATATAATTTTTTTTTTTAAAAAATTAAAAATTTCACATAAAAAAATGAAATATGTCACACGAAACTTAGGTGTATGATCAAAGGTCAAAATCAATAAATATAGGCGCTATATAGAATTTGGATTTGTTGGATTCAATCACCTCTTCTTTAAGCTTCTACCATGGCTGACCATCAAAAACCTAAACCCACCGACAATTTCTCTTCACCGCCGTCAACAAATCCACCTAAAACCTCCGGTGGATCATCTAACGGTGGATTATCCGGCGCTCCACACTTTCCAAACCCGCCGGATCGTACGAATCCGGACGCGGCGACACTGAGAGAGCAATGGAGGTTTGCTATCAAGCAGTACAGCAAATGGTATTCCCACGCTTGGGGAACTGCAATTTTAGCTGGGCTTTCATTTTACGCCCTAGGTTGGATTATCAAAGGCTCTAATCCTTTGCCCTCTTTTAAGCACGAAGAGTCGGATGCTAAAAATGCTTCTTCGTCTTCATCTTCTGATGATGCTGGTGCTGTTCCAGAGGTTAAGAGAAGTTGATGATGACGATAATTTCATTTTTAGGTTCGTTTTAGAAACTTGAATTTCTCCCTGATTTTGTTATATCTTGTTTTATTTTTAGGCATAATACATAAACTTGAGTAGTCTCAGCTGGAAAACACTTAAATTCATATAAAGTTGAACAAGTAGAAACATATCTGGCATATTACAAATTGATTGAGTGTATAGAGTATGTTTTCATCTTTGCCTACTTATGCGCACTGAAAATTGGATGGCATAGATGTGAGCTGTTGAATCCAAGTTACAATAAATGATCATGTATTATGCGTAGTTTTTATAAACATGGAGGTTAAATGGGAAGACTAATGCACCCGAGTAATTCTTTTTTTAAAAAAATTGAGTTTTTGTACTATGCTCAGTTACATTTACAATAATAACTATACTGAATCACTTTGGATCGATTAGATGAACTTTCGATATCCACTTTTTATAAGTTTCATTTCATTTATAAGAGTATTTGGATAATTCAGTCCTCTTTCTTAGGTTGAAGGCATGCTTGATGATTTGTTTGTCTATTCATCCATTTCAATTAGTAGGTTCGGGGGTTTGTTTGAGTTTAAAGACAATGTTTTTTTATGATGGTTACTTGAATTTATTGTGTTGTATCGTTAAATTCTTGTGTAATGACCAATTTGGTGTGATCATGTCATTACTATATTTTTCTTGTAGATTATGTCTGACATGTAAGGATGGAGAATGATACAATCTATACAAACATTGTATTAATTAAAACAATACAGTGCGATACAATACAACACAAAACAACATAATATGATACATAGTGAAGGAATGAATTGAAGGTTGATTGGGAGCACTAAATGACTGTTTCTTAATTGTCTGAGAACAAATTAGAAGTTGTAAATGTGGCTTAATATTTCAAATTGGAAGCTTAAAATAATTTTACCATCCAAAAAGTGACAATTGTCTTTTGTGTTTGAGTTTTGACTGCCAAAATGCCCTTTTTGTCACCCTTCTGTAACTCTCATCCAAGATAAGTGAATATCATCTCTAAGGATATTTCGCAGTCTAGAACACGTTTGAGAAAGTGTGCTTCGTTTACATTCCACGCTCTTAGAGCTTGCTACTTTACCAGTTGATTTTGAAGAATCAACCTCAAACAGAAAGGAAGTTCAGCTTTGAATCCTCTTTCTTTCTTTCATTCTTTCATTTGTTTGTCCTTCAACTCAGTGGACAGAAGTGAAACTGCTGACCCTCCTTCCTTTATTTCTTTTGTTTTTCTTTATTTTTTTGGAGATAAATTAATTAAATCTTTTTTGATTGTTCATGTTTTATTCTTTCCTTTTTACGCCCAAAATGCCCATTCTTGCCTTTTGTCATCTCATTAACGAGAGGACAGAAATCTCTTTCTTGTAAATATGCCTCTGAAGTCTTGCAATATCTTTGTATATGCTTGTATGAAAGAGCAGGAGTTCTTATTTATGTCTATCATGTCTGTTTGAGACATCATATGTTGAAGCCTCTCTGTTGCTTATCCAATCCCTGACCTTACTTTATAGTTTCATTTCCTTCGTTTGAATGTAATATCAAAAATCTGACCATTTATGCATTTCTGTTCACCTATTTTATCCTGCTGAAAACAGAATGTAGCTGCTTTGCTCTTTGTATATGTGAAGGAACAAATATACTTCCTATGATCTCTTTATGCATATGTAACGGAGAGATCTTTACTGTAAATAAATGAAGCCTGTCTGGAGAAGTGTAAATCTTATTCTGGATGCATTGCCTAACGCCTTATATTTTCAGTTGGATAGTAGCAAGCAACTAGTAATTGAAAGAAGCATATTATACATGGAAGCTCTTGACAGGATTTTAACTTGACTCTCCCCACGGCCCACACAGAATCTTATTGCCATAACGGCCTCTTGTTATGCTGTGTTACTTCAATCGCCACTGCCTTTTAGCTTTGATCATTAGATGAGCGACTGTGCATATATATTCTAATTCTATCGACCCCCTAAGTGTTGATTGACATCTTGTTAGTGAAATAGCATCCCAAGTGCTAATTGTTTTTGTCCTGTCTGGACCACCTCATCCTTGACTATATCTTTTCCTTGTCTATTACAAGTTTTATGCTTTTCCGAAAGAGAAGATGTGATCTCGTTACCACATTAGGTAGTCAACACCACCATTCTTTGTTATCCTATTATGGTTGCAGAGACCTATTATCCAATACGCAACTTGGGAACAACACATGGAATGGGTGATAAAGAATGCAAAGGAAGAACAGTGAGAGCTCGAGCTTTTAAAATTGTATACACTGAATGTGTCCATGCCATATGGTTAAAGCAGAACCAGCGAGTCTTTTAGAAGAAAGCGAGAGATTATGAAGTCATTGCCAGAGAGATAACATGTATGTGTAGTGTTCAACCAATCTTTAGCTACAATAATAAGTTGCATAGAAACTGTGCTGTAACACTACATTGTCCTTCCCTTTGCATTCTTTATTACCCATCCCATGTGTTGTTCTTATGATGCGAATTGGATAATAGGTCTCTGCAACCATAATAAGGATTCTACTCCACAACTGCCTTCAATTCGCAAGTAGTTCAGATGAAGGAACTGAAAATGAAATAGAGAATTAAGAGGTCTCTCGGTAACTCTTTCCCATGTAAAGAGGGTGGATTAAAATGACCTTGCTCCCAAAAACAAAAGAATGTAGAGTAAATATAATGTTTTTAGTTGACTAAACTTGTAAAGGCAGCCTTCTCTTGCCATAATCTTACTGACTTGATATATAGCATGGCCAAGCTTCTGAAATCAACTTATTTTGATTTACAGAAGTGCTTTTACAAAAAGTATTTTTGGTAAGAGTCCGTTTGTGTTTGGCTAATCAATTTGAAAAGCACTTTTGAAAGACTTGAATTGTATTCTAGCTTTTACAATGAATTGTGAAGTCTCGAATGTGCTCAATGGTTTATGTAGTTTAATATATTTTGTGAAAAAATAATCAGGGAAAATAATGAAGAAAAATCATGATTGTTAGTGTGTCTGACTGAGTTTTGTCTTTATTTTACTGTTCTCCTCTAATTTGGAGGGACAAGAATGCAGTGAATGAACTTCTGCCATTGGGATGATGCAGCTATCTCTTTTCTCTTTGTTTTGTTTGGTTGTTCATTTAAAGTAAATCAGTATTTGTTTCTGAGTATGTATGTCTTTTGATTGGCACAGACTCTCTTTACTCTCAATGAAACAAGTTACTCATGAATAGCTGAAGTCTCTCCCTCCCCTCCAACCTCTACCCTCCGGGCTTCGTAAAATTCACTTGCTGCAAGCTCTATGTGGATGGAAGTACAATCATTGCTAACAACTAATTCCTGGGCAAAGTTAGTATATCTGCTTCCTGGAAAAAGAAACACCAAAATTGTAATAGGATGTGTACCAAGATCAATATCTGCTGGTGCCCGCTGAGAGTCAAAGCAAGTCAAGTGTGCCTTTTTTCTTCGACCGTTTGTCTCCTGCAATGAGTACAACAACACTACACGAAAAACAATAGTATCCTGAATATCGTTAAGAAGAGTTTTGTTACTTATTTCCTATACAGTAGATGTGCATATCAATAATGCTGTAGTTTTGAGTTGTTGACGTTCTGTGTAGCGCGGATAAGTTACCTTACCATTTTCACAGCTGAAATGTTCTTAATGCCAATGTACACTTATGAAAAGACAAAACAGATTGTTCTTAAGCTAAATTTTACTTCCATCCCCCATTTCCCCACCTCAGTTCCTCAACTTTTTCTTTCCGCCAAGTTACAGTCGTAGAGTGGGGAGTTCTATACAATTTTGTACAGGAATCCTGAAATTCTCAGCATTCCTGCATCTTTCTGCAGTTCATATATCTGCATTTCTGAGAAATGTAGTAGTGAGTGGTTGGTCCTTGCTCAACTGGAACAACAACCGCCTTTCTTAACAGCAGATACGTCATTTCCAATGTGGATCGTTTGTCCTGCAGGCAAAGATGCTGGATCGTCTCCTGCATCAAGAGCCTTCTTGCTAACCACCCGGTAAATCTGAGTCAACACTTCTGTGAAGGCGTTTTCAACATTCAGCGCCTCAAGAGCTGATGTTTCCATGAAGAAGGTATTCTCTCTTTCTGCAAATCCCTTTGATTCGTCTGTGGGAACAGCACGCAGGTGGCGGAGATCTGCCTTGTTCCCGACCAGCATGACAACAATGTTCTGGTCTGTATGATCTCTGAGCTCCTTGAGCCATCTCGCAACATTCTCAAATGTTACATGGCGAGTAATATCGTAAACAAGTAAGGCACCAACTGCTCCTCTATAATAAGCACTTGTGATAGCCCTGTACCTGTTTTTATAGCCAAAAGTTATTTAGAAACAATTCCTCCAGGCATTATAGGTGAAAGAACATTGCATTCAAATCTTAAGTAAACCAAGATGCACATGAAAACTTGTCGAAAATTTTCTCTTTTTCTTTTTGTTGTTGTTATTGCTGCTTCACATGATCTGATAAACTTTAGAACACCTAGATGATATCTATCTGATTATATAATTGATCAATATGATCAATGAAGAGAACCATGTGTTCTTAGATTCAAAACTCAGTGACGACATAAATACTAGGTGATTTCTTCGACCTGTCCAAGCCTTGGTAGATATTGTTTAACTAATTGAGGTAGGTACACAAGTTGGTTCGGACACCATGGTAGGAAAAAAGTTGTGGATAAAAGTCGTACGAAATGATGATAACTAATCTTCATTTTTAGAATTCGAATCTGAGACATGTGGTTAGCAATGCATGTTAAAACCAAAAGGAAATTGGGATTGGGTTACCTTTCTTGGCCAGCAGTGTCCCATATCTGGGCTTTGACAATCTTGTCATCAACATGAATGGTTCGGGTGGCGAATTCAACGCCAATAGTCGACTTAGATTGTTGGCTGAATTCGTTTTTGGTAAATCGCGATAGCAAATTCGATTTACCAACACCAGAATCCCCTATTAACACCACCTTGAACAAGTAATCATAATCTTCCTCTGATCTATATGTTCCCATAATTTCTTTTTTCTCTTAACTTGTACATAAGATCAGTTAATTATGGAGTGTTTTCTCTTTCTTCCTTTGAATTAGGGATGAAAGAGGAATAATAACATGAATATTCATCGATTCGATTCATTTTACTATTAACAAATGGTGTATATTTATCCTCCGTTTATATCGGATGGTTGAGGGGAGAAAGAGAAGAAATAGTTTTAAGTTCAAGTATTATATGGTTAATAGTAGCTGGTTCGTAGAATTAATTTAAATTACGATTGTTTTAATCAATGTATAATCTATGTATATCGATTAGAAAGAGTAAATAATGAATTGTGTGAAGATCCCCTTAATCCGTTTATAATTTAGATAGGAATTATGGAGAAAAGGACACCACCCTATTAGTTTAATATTGAATTGACAAAATATGGATATAATTAATTTAGGGATTTGTTAGTTATCAACTCTTAAGATTATCTCACAATTGATATTTTAATATAATTTTGGGATTTTTTTAGGTATGAACTCTACTTTCCCACCCTATATTTCAATAATTGGCTCACAAATTGTAGAATATTAGGGCTTCCCCTTCTTATCTCAATTGTGTGGTTTTAATAATAGTTTTTGTCCAAACTTTATCCAAGACACACTTCAATAATTTTCTCAATTCTAACCTTAGACCTTGACTCGGGACTTGATCTGACCTCAGACTCGACTGACCTCGACTCAAGATCTGAATCTTAAACCTTAATCAACCAAAGAGTATCTTGACCCAAACTTCGATTGGGGACCTAAGTTCAACCCTAACCTCGACTAGGGACTTGACCCCTAGCCTGACTGACTTGGTTTGAAGATAAAGAAAGACCCTTCAAATTTAAACTCGATTTTGCTTCGTTATCTAATTCATTGATTAAAGTTGCGGAATTGATTGTTGATGATGATTTTTTGTCAATGGTATACGCTTTTTGTTCAAATTCTCGGTAATCAATATTCGGAAGGAAGATAGTATGAAAGGAAGATAATATGAATTCTATTTAGTCTAACTCTCTTTACGCTCGTCTTGACATGACTTCGAGACCCAAACTCTGACCCTTGACATTCATGATCCCAACCTCAACATGAAACTCCACATCGACCCCGACTCAAATATAGGATCTGACCCTAGCCCTCAGCGTCTTATTAGGGACTTGAACTCCAATCCTCGACTCGATGACCTGATCCCAACCTCGTCTAGGGACATGGCTCTGATTTAGGACCTAACCCTGATTTGGAGCTCAACCCCCAATCCAAAAATTGAGACTCAGATTCATTGGTATATATTTTCGTATCATAATTTTCTCCAAGTCATGACCCAGAAAATCGTGATCCAATCCATAAGAAATTCCCTTATTTTGTGTTTCTTTTACTTATGCCCCTCAAAACAAAAAAACTAGTATTCCTTGAAGCATAAGTCTATATTTTCGTATCATAATATCTTTTATGACTTTAGTTTCTAAATAACTTCTCCACCATTTAACATAGAACTTCAACTAATATTAACACTATAACAAATAGAAATATAGTATTTTGATTTGGTTGGACCCATGTAAATTTATGTGAATTAGCAATGAAAAATATTATGTGGTTCATGGCTAACAAAATTAATTATGCATGAGATGTTAGGAAAGTGTTGAGAAGTAGATATATCCTATTGAGCTGTCATTGGTCTTAAAGTCCTTTAAAAATAATGAATTTTTATTGTAGGCAATGCCCCTTTAGATAATATATATGTATATATGTATATGTATATATGTATATATATTATCTAACTACTACACTACAAAAATTGGTAAAATTGGTGGTTGTTTTTATTTTTTTGGACCTACCTTATTTATTTGTACTACAAATTAGGTACTCACAAATTTGTAGTTTATTTTTGTATAAAATATAATTTATTGGTTTGTATCTTCAATTTTTGGAAATTTATGAAGTTCTTTCATACAACATTTTTGACTTCCTAAACTTCCGAGTAAAATTGTGTACATATCATTCTCTTCATATTTCAGCTATGAGACTATACATGATGTGAATAATTGTTGATTAATAGAACTACAAATTCCTTCAAATTTGATGTGATTAAATACAAGAGTTCGAAGCCTAAAGGGTATAAAATATTAACAAAAATTTCAAAACGGTATATAAAATTTTATATTAACCAAAACGGTAAAATCGCTGGAATAACAACAATCTCTTCCACCGGAAAAAGCAAAGTCGCTGCTACTACAACGATTTTGCAAAATGTAATTTTTTTTAAAAAAAATTTAAATCGCTACCTAGGCAGTGCCATATCTCACAAATAATTGTTGATTAATAGAACTACAAATTCCTTCAAATTTGATGTGATTAAATGCAGTACCATAGCTCACAAATAATACATATAGTGTAAATCACATTTCTATTTTGGTTGTCGAATCATATAAAATTTTAATTCATATATGTAATGTATGAAATACATATGTACTAGTGAAACATAGAATTGTTTATTTAAATTGAATCGAAATTTTCAACAAATACATTGATCTTTTTTTTTTTATTTTAGAAATGACTTTTATAACTTATGCTTATAAATTAAATCATAGGAATTTGCTTAAAATATCAAAAACAAAAATGATTCCAATTCTACTATTATTATTATGATAATATATATTTCAACCTGCTTGAGTAACTATAAAAAAATAAAAATAAGAATAAAATTGTACTACAAAATCACATAAAAGATGAATATTGATAGTTGATACCATTTCATAAATAACAAATGAGATCACAAATAGTTTGAAAAATAAGATGTATTACTTGCTACAATAAATTTAATTAATAATTTTTCACATTATCAATGTATATAAGTTATATATAAAAAAAAAAGATTAAAATATATCCTTGACATTTGCAATATATTTTTATATATGTTTTTCGTAAATCTATAGGCTTATAAAAGTCACTAATATTATTTTCGATCTCAAATATATCATTAAATAATTGGAAAAGTCCAATTAATTGTTTCATAGTAATAATGGGAGTCACGTAAAAGTATATTTGGAACTTTTAAATTATTGTTCAAATAATTGCATTTGATTGCCATCCAGTGATAAATAATAATATCTATTGAATCAAAGTCCTTATATAATATTGGCTGTACTAGTTGACCACAAAAGAATATTTTATATTTTATTCGATTTCGATTGAGATTTATGTTTTTTTTTTAAATATTTCTTGGTATGTATATAAATTGATATTTAAATTTGTATAAAGATGAATAAGTAGATATACAAATCAAGTCAAGTACATTTCACGTGAATTACCATGCAAATAAGTTAAAAGCGTTTATTTTTACACACTTAAAATTTAAAGACATAATATCTAAAAACAAATTACAAAAACACGTTTATATATTATAACTTGACTGACTCGATATAACGCTTCGATCTACGTGAAGGTGTGGTGCAAAAATTCAATAGCTTGATCCCTTTTTCACTACAAGAAAAGTGTGAATTACATGGAGATTTTTCTGGAAATTAGTATGAAAATTTGTAGAAAATATTTTTTATAATAAATTTTAATAGAAATCACGAGAAAAATTTCCATGTAATTCACCATTTTCTTATTGTGTTTGAAAAAGTGATGGACAAGTGGAATGATTTTGATTGATATTATATTTTAACACATTTTTGGAATCTTCCACTAAAGATTTTTGTCATAACCACACAAGATATACCACGTATAAGGATCCATTTATATTTTTATTATAGACAAAAAATATATATAATTAAAATACGGTAAATGATACATTAAGTTTCCTCTATATGCGGAGTTCAGAGAAATATAAATTAATTTACGATTTAAAATTTATGAATTCTCAATAATTTCAAATTTAAAAACAATTATTTTGTTGTGCCTAAATGAAATCAAACCATGTACAACAAATATTTCTTATATATAAATTAATTTTTTAATATAAATTTAAAATACACATAAAATTTATTCGATATCTTAGATTCGCATGTGAAAAAGGATCGGACCATAAGAGCATAACCAATAATGGGAAGGGAAAAAAAACAGTTGAAGAATTCATTAGCTATTTTTGAGATGATTTCTGTGTGTTGTATATATATTCAGAATAAATATATTTTGTTGTATTTATTATTAATAATTGAAGTGGACCTATATTTGATCAGTAGGAAATAAAAAAAGAATTTTAAAATATGTGATCGAAATAAAAAATTACATATTTGATGAAAACAAATAAACATTATTTTAAATTAGGGTAACAAGTTAAAACGACTCGATTAAAATTATTTCATTAAATTGGTCAAAATATGCGGGATTTCTTACTTTTTACGAAAAAAATTAGATCCTACAACCAAAGGTCCGTGGCTAACTCTCTATCACCATTTCGCTCTATCTTTTTCGTTACTGGTAATACGTACAAAATTAATTTCAAAATTAAATATCGTACGAAAGATCTTTAAAATAATCCGAAAAGAGAAGGATCTTAAAAAAGTACCGTATATTTTAAATTTATATAGAGGTCCACTGCTATTATTAATAGTACCTACACACAACAATTTTTATTTATTTTTTTGCCATTATATATACAACACATTATAATAGACCAAAAAACTCATTCTAATTTTTTCAACAATTTTTTTTTTCTCTCCCAATTATTATTCTTCCACAATGATTTTTCCTTGTAAAATTATTCTCTTTTTGCCCATTCTTCTCATTATTATTTTCCAAAATAAAACTCAAGGTCGAACATTATTATTAAATAATAATAATAATTATAAACAATTGCAAAGGCCATTTAACAATACAGTTTCAGCTGTTTTTGTGTTCGGAGATTCCACGGTTGATTCCGGCAACAACAACTACATAAACACCATCGCAAAGTGCGATTTTCCGCCATACGGTCGCGATTTCTCGAACCACGTTTCCACCGGGAGGTTCACTAATGGTCGTCTCGTTACAGATTACTTAGGTACGTACGTACATATATAGTAAAAAATATTTATGATTGCATCGTGTACGTATAGCATTATTCATATACATAGATAGGGGAAAATATTACTTTCATTGAACACGTGATCATTATAATGAAATACTGTTACAGGGTGATGTAGTTTTACATTAAAATGTAAATTTTGCTCTATCATGTCATTTAAGATGTATTATGATCTACATTTTCATTTTACATCTTTTGACTGGTCGAACATGAAATTTTACAAGAAAAGGAATACTTTATTATTTTGATTTTTGTGATGATAGGTCGTGTCATTAAGATATAACTAAAAGTTTAAAGTAAAATTATTTTGAAAAAAGAGGATTTTTTTTGAGTGTTACCTAAAAAGAATTTCTATATTATCACCAATATATATATACGGGAAACTTACATAAATATATTATAAATAAAAAATATTTATCATTTATAGCAATAATATATTTTTTTCATTCTGTCACCTTTAATACATTTATAATACACTTTTAATTCGTATTACAAAAAATAATTTATTATTCACATATAATATAATTTATTAATGGATAATATATTTATCTCACGTTTTAATACACTTATAATTCAATGTGTCAACTTCTTACCAAAAATGCATAATATATTTTATAAAATAGTTATAATACATATTATTGCATACTTAATTCACTTTTAATACATATTGCAGATTTAACATACAATTGCTATAAATATAAATTAAAAGTATCCCTAAAATCAATAATTATTTATTAAAAGGCATTTATTCAAGTAATTTTTCCTATATATACATAGTTTTTAGAGTTTTTTTTTTTTAAAATGTTATCTAATTGTGATGGTATATTTTTATAAGAAAATGTGAAACTGTCAATGTATATAATTTAAATAATGTTATAAATTTTTGTAACAGCGTCGTACGTGGGAATCAAAGATTTCGTGCCACCTTATTTAGACCCGAGTCTTAGCTTGGACGAACTCATGACCGGAGTTAGTTTTGCCTCGGGTAGCTCTGGCTTTGACCCTCTCACAGCTCAATTAGTCGTACGTCTCTCTTATTTATTTATTTCGTATAATAAAACTAGCGATATAATTAATATATTCATTATTGTGCGATCTGAGATTTCGATGGAAGGATATTAATTGACTACCCTTAAATAAATCATTGTTGACTAGTGTAGTTGTAACATAATGGTAATTAAAAATTCAAAAAATTACAAATAATCAACTTTATAGTAATTTATTAGGTGCATTAATTAATTTAAAATTGTTGAAATCTTGCAAAATTTATTATTACAAAAAAAAAATCTGTAATAATCTGACACATGAATCATAGTTGCATTGAATTTTTTTCTTTATAAGTAAATTACTCCCAACAACTAAAATTGTACTATCTGCATTAACCTTTAATTTAAAAAATATAAAATTATATAAGTTAATAAAAAAAATGATTTCTCTATATTCATCGTAAAAGTAGAAAAAAAATAAATTTCATAAATAATATTATACATCGATAGTCTCTTATACTAACACATACTTCATCTCCACTCTCGACGCTAATCTCAATAATATTCATTTTTATAATATTTATCTAAATGCTAAAGATAATATGTTTTATAATTACTTATAAAACATAAAAAAATAAACAAAAAAATATCATTTATTTTTTAGAAAGCTTTCCTTTTCTAGTAATGATAATAACTAGATATAGACTTAGGGTTTCATACCATGTTCCAACTTTATTTTTGTGGAAGGGTAGACATTTAATTTTTTTAAAAAGAAATATTAAAAATAACGATTCAAATGTTATCTTCAGTGGCGGATCTAGAAATTTAAGGTTGTGGGTGCTCTAAAGTGAAAATATAAAAAAAAATGTGTTAACAGTGAAATTCGAACCTTGGTACAAAACACTAAAAAAGTCTTAAGTACCATTCAGGAGCCATTGGGCCAACTAAATTATTTATTCATTGGGTGCTCTATGTTAATTTTATACAAATACCTATTAATTTCTACATAAATATATATATTCCGTAACGAAATTAATGGTGCTCGAGCACCCGGCGGACACCATCTGGGTCCGCCTCTGGTTATCGTAAGATAAACTACCAAGAAGAAAAATGATAGGAATAACTAGACGGTAAGACGTGAATAATCAATCATTATACTGTAAAAATTACATAAGTTCGATCTATAGTGATTATACTTTTTTTTTTTAATCAATTGATTATTGACAAGATTGTGATTTGATATTGATTATTATTATTATTATTATTATTGTTGCAGGATGTAATTACAATGGAAAAACAGCTGGAATATTTTAAAGAATACAAAAGAAAACTTGAAAATTCAATTGGAAAAGAAAAGACAAAAATATTAATAAGCAAAGCAGCATTTATAATAAGTGCAGGAACAAATGATTTTGCTGTAAATTATTATAACACCCCATTTAGAAGACAAAAATATTATAATGTCTCTCAATATCAACAATTCTTGATGCAAATGGTCCAACAATTTATCCAAGTAAGTATCTATCATATACTTTCGCGGTCTCAATTTAAATGACACCTTTTCTGTCCTGAGAGTCAAACAGTTTAAGTTTAATCAAAAATTTACGCATGAAATCTTTAATTTTATTTTGAATGAAAATTTATATATTTGTGAACTACGTAAAAAGTACTATGAGTCATAATAATTTATAATCCAAAATATTTTTAAAAAGTTTAAGCTTAAAGATAGATTTATTTGACTCTTAAATTCAAAATGTAACGTATAAAATGAGACTGAATGTTGTAATAAATTATAGCCATGTGATTCTTATAAATGTGAAAAGATATATAGGACTAACATTTTTATAACAAATTATAGCCATGTGGTTCTTATAAATGTGAAAAAAATCTGATTGTATACATATATTTTATCTTTATACTTTGGGTTTTTTTTTTTAAAAAAAGAAAAAAATATTAGTGGCATGAGTACGATACATAGAGGTGAAGTTCGTTAATAGGCCTTTTTTAAAATGATATAAATATATATTATAATAATAATAATTTGGAAGCAAAAACATTTATGATGATTTATGAAGTGGGGAAGGGTTGAGTTAGGTGTTATTACATAATTACTACAATTAATTGGAGACAACCAAATTTTTACTAGTTTTAAATTATTATTTTTTCAAATATTATATTATTTTTCGATAACTGCATCTCAATTAATTTTATAGAATATCTTCTTTTCTTTAACGATCAAGTACATGATGATTTTGTACTTCACTAAAATTTAAATATAAGACCTTATTAATTTCAATTTATTTTATTGATAATTGGACAATGTACGTGGTTCAGTTAGCTGCTTGAATTTCTAAAATCAAAATTTTTCCATAGGAGGTAAGGAAAGAGGAAAATAGGGAGGGGATTACGTGATAGAAAATCGATTCTTCATGTAATCAATTAACTGAGCAACTAAAATTCCCTGTCTGAATATTTATCCAAATGGTATATGTATCAATTTAATGTGTTTGATACTAATATTTTGTATACACAAACTTTGTGTTAATTGTTCTAGGGTTTGATGAACGAAGGAGCTAGAGTGATCGGCGTCGCCGGAGTTCCGCCTTTCGGGTGCTTGCCGATAGTCATCACGATAGATTCCGGCGACGCATTTCGACCTCGTCGATGTATCGAATCGTACTCCGCCGTTGCAAGAGAGTACAACTCGCTACTTCAACGTTTATTAAAGACTATGGAAATTCATGGCACAAAATTATTCTACGTCGATATCTATAGTCCAATAAATGACATGATACAAAATCCAATTAAATATGGTGAGCAACCCAAAATAATTAATTTTCCACTTTTGGATAATGTTTTATTTTTCAATTTTTATTGGTCAAAATTTTCTAAAACTTAGATTTTTTAAATTAGAAATATAATTTTTTTTAACAAAAATATATAAAATAAGTATCGTAAGTAGCATTTCATACTAATTGTCTCGTCGCACCCCCAATTTTCCAAATGACTCCACCCCCGCCCCCACTCCCAACTCACTCCTACCCTCCTTCACCCCTAGCTCGCATTTTATATATAAATATTTTTGAAATAATTTTTTCTGTATATACTTAGTCAACGTTTTACCAAATGAAGGTAAGAAAATCGAAAATTTTTCAGGAAAAATATTTCCTTCATATCAACTACATTTTTAAAATACAAAGAAATTAACTTGTTATAGTAAATTATCGACTTTAATTTTTTTAATTATTAATTCTACTTATTGTAAACAATATTTTATAATTTGATTTGATGGTGTAAAAATTATTTAATATTTTTGTAGGATTTAGTGAAGTTACATTGGGATGTTGTGGAAGTGGACTTATTGAAGCATCAATTCTTTGCAATCCAAAATCAATTATATGCAATAATCCTTCAAATCATATGTTTTGGGATGCAGTCCACCCAAGTCAAGCTACTTATTACAATGTTTTCAAAGCAATACGTCCTTCTATTGATTTTGCCATCAACCAATTGTAAACATCGGGTGAATCAAGAATTAGAATTCAGATAAAGAAAAAAAAAATCGATCGATTGATTTTTTTTTAGATTTTGATGATATATTATGGTGAATGTATTTGGTGGTGAAGTCAGAAATTTAAATTAAGAGATTTATGTTGAAAGATACTTTCTCTGTTTAAAAACTAAAAAAGAATGACCCTATTTCCTTTTAATCTGTTTAAAAAAGAATGATCCCTTTTCTTTTTTTGACAACACTTTAACTTTAACTTTCCACGTGGCATGTTTAAGACCACAAGATTAAAGGGTATTTTGGTAAATTTGACACAACTTTAATTTAGAACCGCAAGATTAAAATGTTTTCTTTCTTTTCTTAAACTCCGTTTCAAGTCAAACTAGGTCATCCTTTATGAAACGGAGGGAGTACTCTCTTTGTCTATTAATTTTTTATTTGTATGATGTTTAAGAAATCATAAATAAGAAGATCATTTTATCAACTCACTTTTTTAAAAGAACTTCTCTTTTCATTTTTTAATTTTGACGGTGCTTAAGAAATTATAAATAAAACGATAATTTTACTAACTCGCTTTTTCAAAAAAAATTTGAGAATTTTATAAACAGATGTCAACACTTAAAAAAAGAATTAATTGCAAGAGTAATATAAAAAAAAACTGATTAATGTTTTCTTGATTTAATAAGATGGAGAACTAATATAAGACAACTATTTATATAATGATCAACTAATCAATATAAAACGAAGGAAAGTAACAATCATGTAAAGGCTATTCAACAACTAATATATAAAATCAAAATAATTTAATAATTTATAAATTAATGTATCAAACTAATATACACTCATCAATTTTGATTCGATTTTTAAAAAATAAAGTACAAAATTAGATTTCTTTTTATCTCAAGAAAACAAGAAATAAATAAAGTAAAAGTATAAACTTTCTACTTTGCTAAGGTAGTTCTATATATGTACCAATGTACATTGGCCCTTTAGTGACATTGATTTGCACTTCACTAAATTCTTAAATTTCTTGCCTGCATGCACTTTCTTTCATAGGAAGTTGTTATTATTAACTGACATGATTTTCGTAAATAATCATTATAATAAATTTAATTATGCTTTATAGTTATAGTTTATATATTTACGAGTTATAGCTATAATTTAAGCTGTCTCGTTCGTATAGCTACAAAATAACTATTATGTCTTGATCTGCACGCCTCTTTACCTATATATACAAGGAAAAAAGTCTGAAATATATCCGAACTTCGACCGAAATTTGTGTTACGATACTGAACTTTATGGAAGACCTTTTTACCCCCCTTACACTATTTAATGGTGTATTGTGCTCACGTGGACATCATAAATATTGCATCATTTCATACAGTAATATGTCCACGTTGGCACATATATACTTTTAAAATACAATTTTTAAAAGTGCAGCGGTAAAAGGTCTTTTATAAAGTTTGGTATCGTAACTGCAATACCGGCCAAAGTTGAAGTATTTTTCAGACTCTTTTCGTTGTCTATATAACACCTTATGATGTCTACAAATTCATTATCAATATCTAATCAAAATGCATTTTTCACATTCTTATATTTTTCTTTTACATCTTCTTGTGTTAATATTGAAAGCTCATGCTGAAAAACATAATAGTTTAGTTTCTACAATTCTTGTTTTTGGAGACTCAACAGCTGATCCTGGAAACAATAATCACATATTAACTACTATTAAGAGTAATTTCAAACCCTATGGAAGAGAATTTCCTAATCATGTTTCAACAGGAAGGTTTACTAATGGGAAGCTTGCTTATGATTTCATTGGTAATTATTCTACAAAATACTTTTATTAGTTACTTTGATTGGTTAGTTAGTTTGAAATGACACATAAAAAGGTTGCAAAAGTAGGGTCTAGGGTGGATTTTGTAGCTAGGTTCGACTGAATCCATTAATTTCAGTTCGAGCTATGTATATGCATACATATGTAAAAATAGGTTAGAAACATATTATTAACGATATAATTAAGAAATAATGTGTTTTATCTAATAACTTAAATTACTAGACGAGATGATCGCATAGATTAGACGATATAGAATATTTGTATAAACAAACCACTTCTTCTTAGATTGTATGTGATGTATATTATAATTTTTTATAGAACAAATTGAACTAAACGGTCGATAAGAAATAATACTAAGATCGGATAATCTTAGCATAACTAATTTCAGTATATAATTAATCATATCATAATAATAACTTGTGGTTCAACTTTAAGATTCTTAACATTGAATTTATTTTAATTCTTAAACTATGGGTTAATTAAGACCTAATATTTATTTGGTTATTTTAATGCAGCTAAGCATTTTGGTATCAAAGAATATGTGCCTCCATATTTAGATCAAAGTTTAAGTATTGAAGAACTCAAGACTGGAGTTAGTTTTGCATCTGCTGGAACTGGAATTGACCCCCTCACAGCACAACACTCTGTATGCTATCTCAAACCCACCCCCACCCCCCAACCCCAAGAAAAAAAAATATTTTTAATATGGTGTAATATTATCTTCGTTTTTGAATTACGAGTATCCAATAATATTTTAAGTACACTATTCCCTTCTCTTTTTTTGATACCATAACAATATACATATATTCATATAGTATTAATGACTAATGAGTAATTTCTGAATAAGAAATTTTACTGATATCAATAGTATCAATTAAGCTAAATTATCTGCCTAATTAATGATATAATACTTATTAAGTATCAGTTAAGCGAAATTAGTTTGGAGGGGTGTGTGTGTATAGTGTTATTATTTAGTTGTGTATGTATATAAAGGAGTATATGTTTGTAACTATTTTATTTTATGAGGTATTTACTTAATTTTCCCTTTTATAAAAACACGTAATAGCTTAGTGAACAAGCGTCTTCTAATTCTATAATTCAATAAAGGGATAATGCACAAGTACCCCCTCAACCTATGCCCGAAATCCCAGAGACACACTTATACTATACTAAGGTCCTATTACCCCCTGAACTTATTTTGTAAGTAATTTTCTATCCCTTTTTAGCCTACGTGACACTAGTTTGAAAGAAAAAGTCAACCATCGTTGGGCTCACAAGATAGTGCCACGTAGATCGAAAAGGGGTAAAAAATTATTAATAAAATAAGTTCAGGGGGGTAATAGGACCTTAGTATAGTATAAGTGTGTCTCTGAGATTTCGGGCATAGGTTGAGGGGGTACTTGGGCATTATCCCTTCATAAATTTAAAATCCTGAATTCGTGTTAATCATAATGTTGTCATAGACTCATAGTCATAGGAACAAAATAGAGCTTCTTTTTTTTTCAAGATTTGTTTTATATTGTAAGTTTTGATTCAATTTTTATTCTCAACAATTATTAACCAACCCCCCCCCCCTTTTTTTGTGGAATTTTTCAGAATGTGATACCATTATCAAAGCAAGTGGAATACTTCAAGGAGTATCAAGAGAAAATAGAGGCAGCTTATTGGGAAAGAGCAAACAAAAAAATTGATAAAAGAATCATTGTACATTATAAGTATAGGTTCAAATGATATTATTGCAAATTACAAGTTATATCCATTTGCTAGTGAAAACTACACAGTCTCAGCCTACATTTGACTTCTTGTTACAACATGTCCACAACTTTCTAAAGGTTTGTCTACTCACTTAAAGTTAAGTTATATACGCTGATAATATAATCTTCTTTTTATACTATATATTCAATTTAATTGGCTATTGTAAGTACTCATACAATTTTTTATGAGTTGAGTTTCAATAGAAAATTGATGATAATGAATGGAATGATCTCTTGTTGGATCACGACGATATCCCACAACTCTTTTACATGATCTGGATAATTTTTAATTTTTTTCTTCTTGAGTTAGTTTTTTGGTGTGAGTTGAGTTGAGTTAAGATGATTGAGATCGAATCTAACATACTATAGTCAAGCCAGGAAATCAGACAGTTGCCAAGGTGTGAAAATACCTCGATTCATGAATGTGCACGTACTGGTCTAAACAACGAAAAAAAAAACAATCTTTCTACCTTTAAAGCTAGTTTTTAATGTGTGAATTAGATCCAAAATCGAAGTTGACATATGTTCAAAGGTTCGTATATTACAAATCTAGTAAAAAATTTACCTATGGAAATTTTTGATTAATTCCACCACTTTGTAAGACTTATTTATCTTCGATTAATGATGGTGAAAATGAACTATTTAAATAAGCACTGTGGTAAAATATAGAGTTATAGGTAGTCTAGCTCGATCCAAGTAATAATATCCAAATGTCTTGTTTTTAGTTGGACCAATTCAACAACTAATAACTTTAATTAATTATTTCAACTTAATTTTAATTATGTAGGAATTATTAGATGAAGGAGCTAGGAAAATTGCAATGGCTGGTCTACCACCATTAGGTTGTTTACCATGTGTCATCACACTTAACTCAAATGATGTATTTTCAAAAGAAATTGCATTGATTCCTTTAATTCCATTGCTAGAGACTACAATTCCAAGCTCCAAAACAAATTAAATGACATGCAAATTAGCTTTGCAAATTTGGGTTCTAGAATTGCTTATTTAGAAGCTTATAAATCTACTATGGACATAATTCAAGACAAGAAGTTATATGGTGAGTAATTGTGATTCATACTCTATATTTTCGGGAAAAAATGTCTGAAATATATTTGAAATTTAATCGAAATTGTTTTAACGATATTAAATTTTGGAAAGAATCTTTTACCCCTCTGCACTATTTAATAGTGTATTCTAAAGGTATATATGTTCCCACAAAGATATAAAAAATACTGCATAATTATAAACTTTAAAATATACTATTAAATAGTGCAAGGGGGAACATTTAGTATTGTAACAATAATTTTGGCCAAAATTAGAGTATTTTTCATACCTTGTATTTTCAAAGAGTTTTATGTAAGTTTTATATTTTAGAAGTACAAGTAATAATAATATATATGATAGTGAAGTATGTCTAATTATATAGTTTTTTTCTTATTTAATTTATTAAAACTAATATAAAGTTTTATTCCCTTTGTTTTTTTTTTTCTTTATAGATTTTGAATTTGTTAACATTGGCTGCTGTGGAACTGGCTTATTGGAATTTGGACTTACATGCAATCCCATGTCAAATATTTGCCCAAATTCATCAAAGTATTATTGGTGGGATTCAGTACATCCAACTGAGAAGGCATATGATATTATTTCTAAAACACTTTTTCCAACTATTGATTCCATCATCAAGAACTAATAATAATAATAATAATACTTTGTATAAAAAAATAATTTAATAATTTTAGTGTTGTATAACAAAAATTAAATGATCATCTATGAAATCAAGTCAGTTATCGATTATATGAAACTTCAAATATACACATGATGACATGACAGGACAACTTTACTATAATACATGAAAAGTTCTCAGGTTAGCACAATTACGATGATTTTCATGTGTCTCACAGCTATAACGCGATCACCATGCACATTTTCATCACGCGATTGCACAGATACGAACAAATATCTGCAACAGTTAGATTAACTCATTTTGAAATATGAAAATATAAAGTGAGAGACGATTGAATTATTACACGTATAACAGTAATTATATATTCGGTGAGATTGAATTATTACACTTAGTTTGATAAATATGATTGTGTGGGTGTATGAATGTATATGTGTCAAATTAAGGCTCATAGAAAGTTGACTAAAAACTCCTATACAAAAATTAGAAAGCATATTATAAGGTTACACTTATTTTTTTTCCTATTTATGAACCATGCACATTCATAAATAGGCGTTTGGTGATAAAAAAGAGTATAAATTATGATACAAGTTAATAATAATTGTATTGCCACTTATACCAAACTCAAAGAAATTAATTAATTAGGGATGGTGGTTGAGAAAACTTTAAATAACATTTGAAGTGTTTGGTCCATCAAACAATTACAAGAACAAAAGCAACATCGATCAGGACAATAAAAATAATTTTTAACGATAATAAATATATGCATATTAAAAAGAATATCAAAGTTTTTATCAATATCAATTAACTGTCATTGTCAATATCGATATAGACTCTAGGAACGTTTGCAAAGAGCACAATTTACCTCTAAATTCATTTTTATAATTAAACAAATAATTAAATCCATTTAATTCTTAATTAACTAGTCATGCTATATATATATAACTCCTTGTTTTAATAAAGTCATCAAAAGCCATAAGATTGAAGCTTTAAACTTTTCCAAATTTTTTTTGATCAAATCATTAATTATTAATATGAGTCTTTTAAAATTTTTTATTATTCTTTTGTTGATTTTCTTCATGTTGGAAGCTCCAATATTAATTGAAGCTCAATCTAAGAATAATAATAATTTAGTTTCTGCCATTTTTATTTTTGGAGATTCAACAGCTGATCCTGGAAATAATAATTATATATCAACTCCTTTCAAGAGTAATTTCTCACCTTATGGAAAAGATTTTCTAAACCATGTTCCAACTGGAAGGTTTACTAATGGAATGCTTGCTAATGATTTCATTGGTAATTAATTCTTCTTTTTTCTTTTTCTTTTCGACCATCGAAAATAATTTCTATCAAACTATGAAATTACACTGAATATATTGTTGTTGTAATTTTTAGACACTAACCAATGCAAAATATATTTACATTTTAAATTCAGAATTTAAAGTCAGTGGATTCAGATAGAGTGTGATCTAATCAGATGATACTCTGTATTGCATCTTAATAAAAATCTTGATTCTGCCACTAAATTAAATTGGAAGTTCAATGTAGAACCTAAGTATAAAACTCGTCTTAGATTCGCCTCTCTCTATATATATATACACACATGCAACTACATTGTGCTTGAAATTTGTGTTTGATTAATGCAGCTAGGTATGTTGGTGTTAAAGAATATGTGCCTCCATATTTGGATCAAAGTTTGAGTATTGAAGAGCTCAAGACTGGAGTTAGTTTTGCATCTGCTGGAACTGGATTTGATCCCCTTACAGCAAAAATCAGTGTATTATATCTAATACTCATCTGTTTTTTTTTTCTCACATGGTGTTTGGTATCCTCATTGAAGTCCGACTAAATTCAGATCCGCGTCAGAAAATTCTATGTTGGGGTTAAAGCGCTGACGACTCCATATCTAATGGGACTCAAATTCGAGACTTCTTGGGTTTTCCACCACATTGGAGTCTCACTAAGCCCGGATTTACGCCACGATGTTCCAGGTTGGGGGTAAAACGTTTCCCAATGAAGGTGACTTCATACCCAAGGGGACTCGAACCCGAGACCTCTTGGGTTTCCCACCTAGCGTTTGGTACCCACATTGGAGTCTGACTAATAAATTCGAATTTACGCCGGAAAGTCCCATATTGGGGCCAGTAAATGTAAGATATTACAGAGCAATGACGCAGCGGAAATATAGTATGACCGACATACCTCTAACCATTGTTAGCGATATAGTCAGAGCCTACGACTCTTCTTTTCTTCAAAAATCATCTAAGCACTCAAAACCTCACTCTTAGATGGTATGGAGTTTTTAGAAGTAATGTTCTTAGGGACCTTTGAACCAAATGACATACTTATAACCGTGCTTCCATCAAGAACGGTTAAGAGGTTATACGAAGTTACCAACCACTAGTTTAATAGGATAGTAGATCGATGTAGTGGGATAATGGATCCACGTAGTGGGATATTGAGTCCATCAAGTGGGATAATGAACCCATATAATACGGACCATATCAGCATTAACAAAAATGCTAACAGTAAAATGCTCCTTAACAAAGACGACTCTATAAACAAGACCTCTTGGTTAAGAATGAAAGAAATTACTACTCCACCTAATACTCATCTAATTCTCATTAATCCCCAACTCTTTCATCATTTCTCTTTATGGGACGAAAATATAGGATTCGAACCCTCACCATATATACGGAGGAAACATTTTTTTTCATGTTCAGTTGATCAAATTTTTTTGAAAAACATTGTCTCTCAAAAATGAAGAAAATGACTTACCTAGCAGAATTAAGAAAAACAAGTTCTACAACTGACATTGCATATTGATTATGTCATTCTCACTCACTAACACAACAACAAATCCCATTGCCCCGCCCACCCCACAACCCTTACATTACATAGTATTTCTCTAGATTATATTAAAAAAAAACATTTACGATTTCTTTTTTTTTTTTGAAATAAATACAGAATGTGATCTCATTATCAAAGCAAATAGAATATTTCAAAGAGTATCAAGAGAAAATGGAGGCAGCTATTGGAAAAGAGCAAACACAAAATTTGATAAAAGAATCATTGTTCATTATTAGTGCAGGCACAAATGACTTTGTTGTCAATTACAACACACTTCCAATTCGTAGTAAAACCTACAAACTCTCAAACTACACTGACTTCTTGTTACAACATCTTCAACTCTTCCTCCAGGTTGGTTACCCATCTTCAAGAATTTTCCTCTTATGAATATCGAAAAAAAATTAAGTTATATACACTGACAATCTATAATTTTAAACTATTTTATAAGGTATAATTTTAAACTATTTTATAAGGTGGGGGGTAATTTAATTGTGATAGTAAGTTCTTATGTTGTCTTTCAGGTTATCATATCAGACTTGACGTAAGAAGTTGTCTAACTATATTTGTGATTGTTTTAAACTATTGCTATTTAAAATAAATACATGACCTTAGTTTATTGTGTTACACAATTCATTACTCGATTTATCCTAATTTATATAGGGATAATGCCCAAGTACCTCCTCAACTTATGCCCGAAATCTCAGAGACACACTTATACTATACTAAGGTCCTATTACCCCGTGACCTTATTTTATTAATAATATTTTACCCCTTTTCGACCTACGTGGCACTATCTTGTGGGTCCAACGATGGTTGACTTTTTTTTTCAAACTAGTGCCACGTAGGCTAAAAAGGGGTAGAAAATTACTTATAAAATAAGTTCAGGGGGTAATAGGACCTTAGTATAGTATAAGTGTGTCTCTGAGATTTCGGGCATAGGTTGAGGGGGTACTTGTGCATTTTCCCATTTATATATGACGCATTTTTTTAAGCATGTCTCGAAAAGAATATCACATTTTTATATTCAAAAATAATTAACGACAAAGAATATCTCATTTCAATACAGCCACACAAAACAAGACTTATTTTAGATAATAAATTTCAAAAGTCTTTTATGTTATAGCATAATTTAAATTAATGTCAATGAATTTTTTATTTTTTTTTGGCTTAATTTTGTGTAGAAATTGTTGGATCAAGGGGCTAGGAAAATTGGCATGGTAGGTCTACCACCAATGGGTTGTTTACCGATTGTCATCACCATTCACTCTGATAATGCATTTTCAAAGAGAGATTGCATTGATTTCTACTCTTCCATTGCTAGAGACTACAATTCCAAGCTCCAAAACAAGTTAAATGACATTAAGTTGGCAAATTTGGGTTCAAGATTTGCTTATTTAGATATATATGGACCATTGATGGACATGATTGTAGGCCACAAATATGGTGAGTATATACTAATTCTTATGTACGAAATACGTAGAAGAGTCGAGGTCATAGACTAATTTTATATCGATAATCTTTCCCTTACCTCTTATGAATTCGTGACTTTTCTGATCAAACGATAATAACTTATTTTACCAGCGTATTTGAGGAGTAATTCTAATTTTGATATGGTAACTTAAAAACTTATTTCCACAAATCTAATAATGAGTAGATAAGAACCAACATGTGTGTGTGTGTGTTCATTCATGCATTATAATCACTAAAACATTATTAATTAATTCACAATCTTGTTTTAGTTTTATCATTAATTGTAGTACGTTAATATAATTTGATGTAAACGCTTTGTTCATTTCAATATAAATATTTTAAATTATAATAACAACATATTCAGTATAATTCCATATGTAAGGTCTGAAATGATAGACTATACACAAATTTTATTCGACCTATCTTAAAATCTTGAAAGACCGTTTTCGATAGATCATCGGCTCTGTATGATTTTTTTTTTTTAATGATAGATTTTGAAAAGGCTAACTATGGCTGCTGTGGAACTGGCTTATTGGAAGGTTCATTTTTGTGCAACCCAAGTTCATATGTATGCAAAAATGCATCAAAGTATGTTTTTTGGGATTCAATTCATCCAACTGAGAAGACATATTATCTTATTTCTCAAACATTTCAGCCAACTATTGATTCCATCACCAAATAGTTTAACTTATATGTAATATATCAGTATGAGGAAACTTTTATATTACGGGGTTATTTTTAGTTATCGCAGCGTGTAATCTATTTTATTTTTAAGCTTAATAAAGAAGTTTTACATTTAAAAAAGTTTATGTGTAGCTTTTAGGGACAACTACAGAAATCTTATATATCTGGGGCTAATTACATTCTATTCCAGAAGTTTCGCTAATTACAATAATCTCAAAATTTTTATTACTTTTGAATACATTCCTTGGTTGTTCGATACTTTGCAAATGATACATTACTTAATGCGAGAGATGTATACGAGAAAATATAGGGATATATCCAAGAGGGTATAACAATATATTCAAGAGAATTTTTTTTGTTAATTTTTAAATGATAGGAATTTTAGAAATTATGATATTTTAAATTGTGTACTTGTGTAATTTTTTTAAGTGATTTGATAGTGTAAAAAGTAGTACACTAATGATGTAAACACTTTAACAAGCAAATGAGACATTCAATGGCAATACATATATTTTTAGTGATAATATTTATCGTTGCAAAAATATTTAGCGTCAATTGAGTCAATATTATTGCATCTAAAATTGCTAAAGTCTTTAACAACGATATATAAAGTGTTGATCATAAATATTCATATTATATAATAACCGTTAAATATAATATAGCAACAATTACATTATTCAAAGATCTCTACATTCATTCACCAATCATCGCTACTATTCCTCATCATTATCAACTAGTGTCTCGCCCCCAGAGACAAGCCTACCTTGTGGCGTGAGGTATACATGCATTTGGTAATTTTATTTTATTTTTGTTATATATATATAGATAATTTGAGAAATGATAGATATATTTAATTTTGCATTCTCATAAATTAGATCTCATTTGGGTACATTACTGGTTCGAAGCTACGATCGTATATCTCGCATCATTGTGAGTTCGAGCCTAGACAAGGAATTACTTTATCTTCAAATCTTGTGGTTGTCTCTGCTCACGATCCATCATTATCGACTATCACCACTATGAGTTCGAGCCTAGACAAGGAGCTACCTTATTTTTAAATCTTGTGTTTGTCTCTGGCTCTCTGTTCACCGTCCATTATTATCGACTATCACCATCTTCAACCACGACTACTATTACTGTCAATCACTATAATTAATCGTCACCATCACTAGCAACTACTTCCAATCACCAATCACCGTCATCATCGATAAGAATTATACAGAGTCAACCATCACTGTCATTCGTCACCCCTATTAGTCATCACTATCATCCAACTGTAAACGAACAACAACAACCATTATCCAACATCATCCTCAGTCTTAATTATTTAATATTTAGATCTTAATACAATGTATTACTATTTAGATATATATTTATTCAATATCTAAAAACATTCATACATTATACATAATATTCACACGTTTTAATCTTAATAAAAATAAACATGGTTCCCTTTTTGGCCCTTTGTTTTTTCTCGTGTGTGTATATATATATCCGTTTCTTTTCTCACTAATCTGAAACCCGTTTGTCAGCCCAAGTCTAATTTCCCTTCACTTCTACTGTCTCTACTGCTTAAACTTACAAGCTTAGCAATGGCGGAGTCATCGGACGAAGCCATTATCGAGAAGCTTTACGAGTACGGCGAACGCCTCAACGAGGCTAAGGACAAGTCTCAGGTACGTAAAAACTCAATTTACCTTTTCAGTTTCCCGTTCTAGGGTTCGAATTTGAATCGAATCTGTATTTTTTTTGGAATTGAGATAATTTTTATTGAATTGTGGTTTATTCAGTCAAATTTATGTGTAGTAGTTCAGTTTAGTTTGATTGAACAGCGGTGTATTGAATGAAATTTGTAATTTTTTTTTGGCAAGTTTCAGCTAAGTTTGAGTGAAATGTGGTGTATTCAGTCAACTTTAGTTTGATTGAACTGTGGTGAACTGATTAAATTTTTTTAAAAGATATTTTGTTCGAACAGTTTTAGTTTGATTGAACTATGGTGTATCGAGTCAAATTTCTTTATTATTTTTGGATAGTTTCAGCTAATTTTGATTGATCTGTGGCATTATTTGGTGTATAATGTGGATGATTGTGAGATGTAATTGACGTAGTGAAGAACATCATGTGGTGTGCTGAGTCATGTTTGTATATTTTTTCGAGTAGTTTCAGCTAAATTTGATTGAACTGTGGTGTATTGTATCAAGTTTATATATATATTGAATAGTTTCAGATAAGTTTGATTGGACTGTGTAATTATTTGGTGTATAATGTGGAGAGGACTATGAGAATAAATTAAGGCTGTGAAGAGAAGCATGTGGCTTATTCAACCAAATTTATGTTTTTTCGAGTAGTTTAAGCTAAGTTTGTTGAATTGCGGTGGATAGAATCAAGTTTATATATTATATTTTTAAGAATAATTTCAGCTAATTTTGATTGGACTGTGCAATTATTTGGTGTAGAATGTGGAGGACTATGAGAATATAATTAAGGCAGCGAAGAGCAGCAGTGTTAAAGCTATGCAACTAGCAGCTCAGCTAATCCCCAGATTCTTCAAGTATTTTCCTAGTTTATCAGTCCGTGCTGTAGATGCTCAGCTGGATTTCTGTGAAGCTGAGGAGCTTGGGGTCAGTTTTTTGTATTTGCCTTTATTAAAAAATTTCCTTTTAATATCAATTTGGACCTTTCTCCGTTTGTGTCTGTCATCCTGGTCTCATACTAATATTTTCTATCTCGTTTCATATTTATCAGCTTGTTTCTTTTTCTTATGATTATTTGTAAATTTCTTTCGGTTTTTTTTTTGGACATTTCAGTAAGCATTCTATTTCTTATTTTTGTTGACAAGCAGCGATTTGTGTATTCAATTGCTTCATAAAATTGAAGTTAATGAATCACATGACTTGGGAACTGAATATTTTTGCTGTATGTTGGGATTTGGGAGTATCAATTCATGATTGAACTTTAGAAATGAAGATAGTTGTTTGCCGGCTCGAGAATATGAAAAGTAGTAGGGAAAAAAATAAAATCATGACATTGTGATAATTGCTTCTTCAAAGCCATCATACGTGTATATTGTACTGCAAGTTTATTGTTGTGTTCTATCCCTGTTGTCTTAATTTTTGTGCTTTAGTAGAAAGACAAGGTACATAAGAAAATTTAGCCCGTAGAAGTTCAATACTAACATAAAGAGCGAGGAAAGACCAGTACTCTTTTCACCAGGTACATAATTGAGGTAAGCGTAAGCACCACCGTAATAAAATAAAAAGAAACCCTGTATTTCTTGATCTTAATCAATTTCATTTTTAGGTTAGAAATAGGTAGGTAATGACGAAAAGGTTGTGATGAGATTGACCTTATTCTATCTGTTACCTATTTTAATTCGGGAATTTCTTTGTTTCTTGATTACATACACGACTTCAGTTTCATTTGTAATTATTATTTTCTTTCTAGGTATCAATTTTCTTCAGTTTCTATTCGGGTTTTCTTTCTGTCTTGCTTTACTGCTTTTTAACATGTTTAAATATCTTATTTGTAGACCCTTCGGGGTGGCCCAGTGGTTAGGGCTTGGGACTTCCATGTTGGAGGTCTCAAGATCGAAACCCCTTGCCAGCGAAAGCAAGGGGTTTGCCTTCTGGGTTGAGCTCGTTGCACCGGGCTTGCCTAGTGCGGGTTACCTCCTATGTGGTTTGCGAGCAATCGATAGGAGTGGGGAGTTTACCCTGTGCGCACCTCAAAGTGTAGCAGCTGCCAGTTTCCTTTGTCATTAAAATTTTTTTATCTTATTTGTAATGGAGTTCCTATAAACATTTCGACTGCATGATTTAAGTTTCTCATAGCTTACAGATAAAAAAGAAAGGACTTCTCTGGACAGTACTTACGGCATAAATGAGGAGTCCGGAGCCAAAAGGGTTAAAAAAAATTGCCAAAAATTCCAAAAGGGCACATTATATTTTGTTTAAACCAAAAGGGCAAAATCGCTACTACCGAAGCGATTTCCCTTTGTCACATTTGAACGACGTTTACTCCGTTGAAATTAAAAATCGCTGCTCGATCAGCGATTTTCTCCAAAATTCTTTTTCTTTTTTTCTGCTATTATCGCTGCCACGTTTTCATAGATTTTTTTTTGAAATAGCTTCGATGGCAGCTTTTTTATTATTATTTTTTGTTTGAATAGCTGCCTTGTTGATGTGCATTTAATCAGGAAAAAGTTTTTTTATCAAAAAAAAATTTCAGGCAAAACGCTGCCAAGGCGGCGAATTTAACAAAAAAAATAAAATTAAAGTAAAACGCTGTGGAGGCAGTCATTTCAATTTTGTTTCATTTTATAAAAAAGCTGCCAAAGCAGCGATATTAGTGGAAAAAAAAGAAAAGTTCTTTTTGGAGAAAATCGCTGCTTGGGAAATGGCTTCGGCAATAGCGATTTTTCCTTTTTGGTTTTAAAAAATATGATGTGCCCTTTTGGATTTTTTGGCAATTTTTTTTATCCTTTTGGCTCCGGACTCCATAAATGAGACTAGAAGTTTGTAACGTTGATGTCTCTTGATTGGACCTTTGAGCTTTGTTTGACCAGTTACTGCTTGCAGGTTCGAGTGCAAGCCATTCGTGGACTTCCTCTTTTTTGCAAAGACACACCCGAGCATCTTTCAAAAATTGTTGACATACTTGTTCAACTCCTGACTGCGGGTATAGAAATCTCTTAGTCTTTCCATCAAAATATGTTGATTATGAGGAAAGATATGTGATCCTGACTTCTCTATCTTTCTATTTTTCCAGAGGAAAATGTGGAACGTGATGCAGTAAACAAAGCCCTTTTGTCCTTGTTAAGGCAAGACGTACAAGGTATGTAGATTCTTTCACTTACATTGAAAAACCAATGCATATAGGTTTTTTCTGTAACTAAATTCAACTTAAATTGAGTTAAGAAATTAAATTGCTGAACTTATCAAACTGCACTTGCTTTCTTCTGCTGGATGCTATTTCATGTTTCCTGGTACCGTTCTTTTAGAAAAAGGTAGAATAAAGATACATTAAAGCCTGGTCTACGAAAACAATGGATGTTTTGTTTGATACCACTGTTTCAGTGTTTCTTGTATAGTGCCTTGGAAGGTGTATTGTCTTCAACTTACTCTGTAAAATGCCATAACCATGAGCATATGTTGTGTGAAAATGAACCTTGAGCCCAGCTTAATCCTATAAACTATCTTATGAGGTGACTGGTGACGATCGCTAAGATCGTACAAGGAGACAAACATCCTATCCCTCAACCACTGTAGGACACTTTACACCCCTGCAAGCCCAGATTTTGATATTTGGAGCATGGTGATGATAACATGGGGCGCAACATTGCCTGAACCAATAATAAGGATATGTGAAGAAATTGAACCTTGAGCCGAATCAACCCCAAAAGTTGGCTCATGAAGTGAGAAGTGACATTGCCCAAAACCATATAAAGAAGACAAGCAACTCATCCCTTGTGTTCATTGGCTACATTGGAATAAATCAGCAAATTTATTGCTGCCGTGCACATTATATGTTGCATTTGATGCACCATTAGGCATTAACAAGCATGCTCTTCTGGTCAATACCTGGACTACTGTTTACCATTGTTCTAGCTACTTATATATCTTGATTAAGCTACTAGTTCCAGGCTTTTGCAGCCATTGGTATGCCATATTAAAATGCATCTTTATATTACACTTATCTGAGATAGGAATTTTATTGATTAAATCCTTCTAGGAAATATGTCTTCGTCCAAATTTATAATTAAGTGTTGCTAGGTGGATATGTTAGCTACAGACAAATATTTATACTTTAGTATGACACTGCTGAACGTAGTGCACATTTTGCTTTCAAAAGGAGGAAGACGATGTCTGAAGGGATGTAGTTATGTGGGTACTTTGGGTTGATAGGAATAAAGAGCATTTGAAGGACTAGAGAATGAATTTTTACCTTACCTTACCATTTTTCATTTTTTCTTGATGCTATAACTGGGACAAATTTTTCTGATAGAATTGCTGCTCTGTTATTAAGGCAATTTGACTCTTTCTGTCCCTGTAGCTTCATTGACAGCTCTTTTTAAACACATTGAGACTATTGATGAGCAGATGTCGGATGACAATCTCCGTGAAAGGACCTTAGTTTTTATCAAAGACAAGGTAATAAGGTCAACATTCTCTCTGCCGAAGCTGTTAAATATGCCCATTTATAAGTCTTGTGTATTTTAATTGTCTATATGACTTTGTCTACAGGTATTTCCTCTAAAAGCTGAGCTCCTCAAGCCTCCAGAAAAAATGGAGAGGCACATAACCGATCTGATAAAGAAGGTAGTTAGATATTCTACTCCTGTTCTGTCTGTCCTGTAGGGAGTTAATGAGGATATTTGTCAAGTATTTTGACTTGCATTTCAGAAGCTTTGTTTCTTCGATATTCCGCCATTACCTGTGATATCTTGTAGAGTCTACATTCTATTTGATTTTTCTCTCATAGAATATGGAGATACCTGTAATACCAGTGAGGAAAAATTCCAAGATGATAAATTCTGTATTTTCTCAATGCTCTTCAATGAGAATGTGAGAAGATTAATTGTATCTATTGCAGAGCCTACAAGATGTGACAGGAGGTGAATTTAAGATGTTCATGGATTTTTTGAGAAGTTTGAGCATATTTGGAGATAAAGCTCCTCAAGAGCGTGTGCAAGAACTGATTGAGATCATTTCAGGACAAGCTGATTTAGATGCACAATTCAATGTAAGTGTCTTTTTCATTTTAGAATGTTGTAGGAATTTCTGGTTTCGTATTGTTCTCGCAGTCAAAAAGCATCACACTGGAGTGGTTGGTACTTGGTTGGTTGTCAACTAATGTATTTCCCTTAGTTACTGAAAGTATTGATCATCCTCATCTTCAGAACCAGTTGGATGATAAAACCTTTTCACTGCAGTTTAGTTGGTTTTCTTATTAGCAATTTCATCCCAGGGTGAAAACTTTTATAATCTGCCATTGGATTGAAACCCATAAATTCAACACATGTAACTTCTGTCCCGGATTTCACACATCAAATCAACCAAACTAGTACGAATTCCCAAAAGCATTGGAGCTGAATAAATCTGTTTGAAACCCTTTTTAATAGAACTGATATAGACCTTAATACATGAAAACTTTAAGCATAGATGTTCACTCTGTATCTGCTTTCTTGGCGTGGAGCACTTAAAGCACTTCACGAATGAAACCTCTGAATTTTTTTGGATTACTAAAATCGGTATACTAAATGTGTACATCACCTGTATCAATAGAAATCATATGCCGTCTGGAATGAATTAGATATCTGCTCTATGTTCTCCGTCTTCTTTCTCTGTGAGTCCAAACTTCTTGTCTGGTAAACTTCTGTACCATCTGTCCGCTTGTTAATCTGTAGGCAGCTAAAGAATTCCTTCATCTGAATTGTTTAAAATTGCAGGTTTCAGATGGAGACCACATCAATCGATTGATAGCCTGTTTATTTATGGCTATTCCGTTTTTCGAGGTTTGTCCTTATTTTTAAGTACTTCATTACTTTTTCAGTGCTTAATACAAAGTATCATGCCTAACGGTTTCTATGTTTCATGCAGAGGGGTGCCTCAAATAGCAAATTTCTAAATTATTTGAATAAACATATTTTCCCAGTATTTGACAAGGTAATACCTGAATTCCTTGTTTCGTAGCATAATACTTATTTGGTTCCCTTATCTGCTATGAAATGTAACTATCGCATTGGGTATAATTTTAGTGTTTAAAACATTTTTATTTAGTATTGTTTTAAATAAGAAGCTAAACACAATCTCTTTTTGTTGTTGTGGATATTAATTTGTTCTTTTGGTAGTTCAAACAATTGTTCTAACCTATTTTTGTCATCAGCTTCCTGAAGAACGGAAGGTAGACCTGCTCAAAAACCTCGCAGAGAGTGCACCCTATACAATTCCTCAAGATTCGAGACAAATCCTTCCCTCTGTTGTTCAACTATTGAAGGCAAGTATTTAGTTATCTCAGTTCTGGTTAGGGGCATCTTTATACATGCAGAAAATGGTAGGGTTGATTAACCTTATATTGTTCCATGAACAAGGTGAACTTTGAGTTTGAACTATTTGAAAGATAAACCTTTTCAGTTAATCATTTTCCTTATGAAACTTTTTATTCTCTTCTAGAAATATATGCCTCGTCGAAAAGCGGGAGAAGAGATGAACTTTACTTATGTTGAGTGTTTGCTGTATACTTTTCACCATTTAGCTCACAAGGTACGTCTTTCTCTTGGATACATATTTTGTATCTGCATATTGAGTTCTCACCACTTATTTGTTGTCGGATAGGCGCCAAATGCCACCAATAGCTTATGTGGTTACAAGATTGTGACTGGACAGCCATCTGATAGGCTTGGGGAAGACTTCTCGGAAAATTACAAAGAGTTCACAGAGAGGTAGTTTGTTGGTTAAACTTTTCTCTAACTTTTTGCTCTGGAATGTCTCATCCTGCATAGAGTGCATATGCCAAATAGTGTTATTGGAATATAAAAGTTACCAGTTTTAAAAAAATATAATGTTCTTGAAATATTTGATTTCTTTACCGAGTCAAATGCACACTAATTTTGCCTATTAGAAAAGTTGTTTGCGTTGGTTGCTGCATGGAAAGTAGGAATATTCTGCCAGGATCGAGTAATAAACAAAACTTCTCAGGTTATCATGTTAAAATGTAGGCCATCTTAAGTAAGGTTATCTTTTACTTTTGATAGTTAGACCGCAAAATATTGAGAAAGGTGGTTCAACTGCAGTATATTATAGTGATTTTGTTAGTTATCAATCAGCACAGGAAGAAATAACTTACTGAAAAAAAGCTTGATCATAGTTTGTGTTCTGTGTTGTTCTATAGAGCTTATTCGTAATTGAAGACATGCATTCCAGGTAGTGCTCTAGTTATTGGGTCTATGTTGCTTGGCCTCTCCAAAATTAGTGCCACACCCGTGTTGATACCTTTAAAAATGCACTACTTTTGAGGATCCAATATGTACCCGGAGGCATTTTTAAGGAGTCCGAGCTACATAGGTGGGAGATGCAAGATGCAAAAAGGAATAGATGATACTAGCAATGACATCGGGAAAAGAGGGGATGCACAATATGTTTTCCATTCAAATTGGTTCTAATAAGTGTGAAAGGAAAAAGAGGAAACGATGAGACTAGCAATGGCCTAGGAAAAAGAGGAGCACCAGTTGAGGATTGGGAGGAAAAGAGGAGTGGGCACTGGGCAAAGCTGAAGCACATACCTTAAAGAATGGTGAAAAAGCTCTTTGTTTGTTTGTGTTTTCTTTTGGGATGGATTTTTTTTTTATTTTTGGGGGGGGGGGGGGGGCAGTGGGTGGGGAGTGAAAGAGAGAGAACGAGATGAGTGGAGAGAGGGGTCCTAGAGGTTTCTGTCAATTTCTATGATAAATCAATCATTATGTATGCTTCCATTATTTTTCCTTTTTCATTGATCTGCTATAGTATCATAAACACAATTGAAAAAGTAAATAAAACCAATATTCCCAATAAATATATATAGTCCTAGAAGAGGAAAGACGTAATTACTGAATTGTACTTTTTCCCTAAGCAAGCTATCGGAACCTTGCTAACTATGGTAGGCTATAGGGGTACAGTTAACTGTTGGGTGGTGTCAATGATTATGTCAAACTCCCATGTTGGAAGCACTTATCCTTTTAATTTACTGTGTTTTTTCTTTCTTTTCTTGTTTTGTTAACCTTGGTGTCTGGGCCAGTTAACTTGATGTGCTTCTTTAGGAGTGGCAAATAAAATTAGCCCATGAAAATATGTTCCGCCCGTTTATTATTTCAACCCGTTTTGACCTACCCAGCAGCTCATCTAAAAGTTAAAAGTTGGGCTGATATGTAGCTCAAATTGATTCATATTAGCCGATCCCAAGTTATATTGGATTGATACGTAGCTGTATAAGAAAGCAAAGAAATTAAAACTTGGGAACAGCTGGGCCATGACCTATTGTTTTAGCCCACTTGACCCAACTCATTTCAGCCGAAGTAACCTTTGGGTGGGCTATTGACCCGTCCATGTCTTAACACAACCTGTTTTTATCCGTCAAAACTCAGCTCAACCCACTTATTTGACACCCCTACTGTGACTACATTCCTTCAAGTCTTGAATTCACTTATTTCATTTGGTATTTGATTCAGGTTAAACTGTGTTGAAGAGCTTGCTAGGGCTACCATTAAGAAATTAACTCAAGGGATGGTGGAGCACAATAAAGCATTTGCTGATGCTAAATCTGATGAAGAAAAGGAAAAAATTGTAAGTGCATTCTCCATGTTATATCAAAATGTTCTTAAAATGCAACATAATGATGCACTATTTGAGGTTAAATCTTTTGGGTTCTGCAGAAGGCTCAAAAGCAGAATACTACTACAGGGCTGAGAACTTGCAATAATATACTGTCTATGGCACAGGTAATTAAACTGAATTTTAAATATAAAGAAATACATTTGAATTTGCTTATGTGGAAACTGTCTTGAATCAATTGTTATCTTTGATTACTCAGCCATTACATGCAAAAACACCTTCATTCATCGGGGACAAAAAAATCAACCTATCTTGGAAGGAAGTTGTGAAATCTGCCACACCAACGACTGCAGCTTCAACTGGGTATGTTATTGTTTGAATTACTAAGCAGAAAGAGGGTATGGTTACGCTAGTTTATCTGACTAGTCTGGTCTCATAAGTCATAAGTAATATTGTTGCATGGATTATTAACTGGCTGCATAGTGATATTAGTGAAATGAGATGTTGAGCATAAACCCCACCCCTGCTTTACACCCCTGCTTTAGTATTACATTGATTTGGATTTAATCACTTATAGTGATACAACTCAAACCAGGTTTCATTTATAATAGGCAAGTTACATATGAAACCTGTCTTCCTTCAGCCCATGCGTAGTGTTTCATTCTGATTGGTTTGCAGTTTTAACACATTTATCGGTGGTCAGAAAGGCTAACTGCTATCCCCAGAATAAGCCTCTAGTTATTATGGAATTCTATTTTTCATTGTAGTCATTTTGATGCTCGGTTTAAGTAATTCAATCATCTGATATCATTTTACATTTGTATATGATTTTGGTCATGCTAAACTATTCTAGCACTATTTTAATATAGCACAAAAACCATGACCCAAGACATAAACTAATACAAAAAGAAAGGTCTTCTTGGCTTACTGTTTGTCTATCATCTCAAGATGCTTTTAGGTCTCGAGTTATATATAATTGTTTGAACTCTAAGCTTTTTTTTATTTACCCGTCATTTGTTATTTGCCAACTTATTGTTGGTTATTTACCCAAAATTTCATTCAATATGGAAGACTTAGCAGAGGTTTATATTCTTTTAGGCCGGTCACTACCTACCTTTTCATTTAATTTCTCATCTTACCTTAGTTTTGTCCCTTTCTTTATCCTCAGAGTAAAACGACCCGCTGGTGCTATTAATGGTTCGAGTAGTTCTGGACCAAAGAAGGGCCGGGGAGGTGGTAGCATGCAGAACCAGCTCGTTGATAGAGCTTTTCAAGGACTATCATATGGAGGGAGAAGTTCAAGAGGAAGAGGCAGAGGCAGAGGAAGGGGTTTTCGCGGAAGGGGAAGAGGAAGGGGAGGATATCACTAACCCAGTTCTGCCTCGGTGTGATTTGTTACATTTCCCAGTGAACTGATAAGATGCATAGACATCGGTTTCGTCTTAAGAGATGCATTTTTGAGAAGTAGTCAGATGATTTATGGATTCGAACGTAGTTGATCCCCTGTACACGACTGTCAATTCTAATGTGGCAGTCGGAAGCTGATCTTTCTCAAGGTACTCTCACAATTACCAGCAGTTTGCGCCCTTACTCCGGTCAATGTTTGGTAGCAAAGGAAACGAAAAATCGAACTTTTAGTTACAAAAATGATTCTAATGGAGATTTTGTAGTATTTGATTTGATTTTTATTTGGAAGACATCGTTTTGTTGTTTATTTGTGACATAATTTATGTTTAATTTACTGTCATCGTCGTTTTAGTAAGCTCTGTATTTGAACTATTTTAAGTGTGCGTAGATACTATTGAATTTTCTTTTAGTATAGGATATTATCAGAAATTTACCTGGCATTGTTATACTGAACCAATTTGAGTTATATGTTAATTAATTAATGGTTAATAATCGATTGCTCAAGGGTACCCACACTGAAAATTGTAGTATTAGGTGAAACTTTATTCGACATAATCAATTCGATTGTGCATTCGATATAAGTTTTGAACACGAAAAAATTATTTTTTTCAACTTTCTGACTGACATGAAAAATATCAAAAGCTTTGTCCTTCCACTATATCTATCCAAGGTCGGAAGCGCAAAGGCCTTTCGTGTCCCTTTTAGTAAAAATTTAAGATTCCATAGCCACTAATTAATATATTTTTCTTTCACGCCTTTATTCATTTATGTTTCGATATTCTATACGAATAGTACCAATCTTGTATTTTTTTTTCATTTAAGTATACTCGAGAAGGACGATAGCAAATCTGTAAGAGGTAATTAGAAAATTTTGTTGTCTCTAAAGACTAAGTTAATTTATTATGTAGAACATAATTGTGATAAAGTTCACAAATTCAAATTCTGCAATTGTAGCGTCGATAGGTTTTCTTATAATTTGGATATGCTATTTTGGGTCAATCTATTAGGAATAGGGTTACATATTATGGTTCTTTTCCATCACATTTAATTGAATTCAAGACAAGTTATTACAAATACAAGAGCGGGCGACGCATTGTATGAACCAGCATGCGGACCGTGTGAATCAAATATTGTATTGATAATTCACACAGTTTTCTACCATAGTACCGTGTGAATCAAATATTGTATTGATGATTCACACGGTTTTCTACCATATGTAGTTCAATTTCATTGTTTTTACTTAATTCTTAAGTTAAAAGAGAAGAAAAAAAGTCTTCTTTTTTTCATTGTCCAAGAATTATTAAAGATAATAAAATGTTTAACTATAAAACAAAACGGTTCCGTAGCTCAGTTGGTTAGAGCGTTGGTCTTATGAGCCGAAGGTCGCGGGTTCGAGCCCCGCCGGGACCACCATATTTGTGAGGTTTAATTTTAGCCATGATTGTTTTGGGGCCTAACAAGAAATTTTTTCTTTCCAATTAAAAAGATAATATAAGAAAATACTTTTCAAGAAAAAATAAAATAAATTTAGCTATTATTGAGGGAACTTCACTTTTGTAAAATAGACTTCATGAGATTGAATACTAAGATTTTAGTATAGATATTTTAGGGCTATTATTAGCTTTACAAGAAAAGAGGAGAGGGGAGTATCGTTAAGGCAAATCAGGTGCACTTTATTTTTTTTGAACGAACTATTTAATTTGAAAAATACTTTAAAATTAATATAAAAGCAACAATATGTACTTAAATTAAGATTTCAAAAGCTAAAATTACTTCACTTTTTCTTTTACTATTTTATTTATTATTATACTTATATATACGATATAATTCTTGTAATTTCCTAGCGAAGTGTGTTGAATTGTTATCATCACCCAACTTTTGTGCTTGATTATGATTGTTAGCATTGTTATATAAGTGGAATAATATAATATAATCACCCTCTTAAGTTGCTACTTAATGAAGTAAATTAAATCATATCAAATTAATTTAAATTAATATGATAAAGTAGTTTCATAAAATGAAAATATACATTAATTGTTCATAATTAAGTGATAAAAGTATACGTGCAAATAATATCATATTTTTATGTTATTATAATTTGATATAAGTATTGTGAATAAGCTTTTATCCTCTTATAATTTCTCTTCATTTTTTAAATCCTACTTGGCTTTGTGGTTGATGTCAATTGTTTGAAAAATGAGAGTTGGCTTAAAAGTTTCAATTTGATTAATTACACTTTTTGACTTTTGACTTTTTAATACTTGAGAATTTTCTAAAATATATTTTTTTTTGATAGTATGACTTTTAAAAGAGTAAAGTGGGCTCATAAATAAGAGATCATTTGGTGGGATTGAGACCTTATACCTTATAGTTTAGTAAGTTTACACACTAATAATTATGTTACATTATAAGGTGTTTAATAATAATGAAAGGGTTATGTGATGATTAATAATTAAATGTTGCTATATATAAAAGGGCAATCCAATTATACACAAAAAATATTCTACATTAGCGAGGTTCGAGGAGGGATTACACAGTAAAAAATGTGATTAAGATAATTTATTCGAATATAAATATTAATAATTATTTTCACGATTTAAATCAATGACCGATGAATAATATTATTTCAGAAAGATGTACGTGTCTTTGAATAATCAATTAATTCCTACCTTGCTATGGTACATATTCTTATTATTCCACATTAGTGGCATGAGATAATCATTTTCAGCAAAAAAATATATATTATTTTTCTCATTTTAATTTACTTGTTACTATATTTTATTAATTAGCTCTAAAAAAGAATACTATATTTTTTATATTTGAAGTAATTAGCTTTAAATTTTTGTTTCATCTTTAATAAGAATCTCTTATAAATGACACGAATATTATAACATGTTAAAAAAAATCCTAACAACTAGAAAATATTTCATAACATGTTTAAGATTATAAATATTTAAAATTATTATATGTGTATGAAAATTTATACGTAATTAAATTATATCATATAAATTAATAAATCGAGCACAAATTTTAAGAAAACAATGACATAAAGCAGCTTCATAGGAGTTGGTTCAGCAGTCGTTGTAGCTGTGTATTATTGACTTGAATACATAATAAATTAAAGATTTGAGAATTGATGAGATTTTGGTTGATATAATGATGTGGTTTGTTTCGATAATTTTGCGTTTTGATAATAATAATTATTATAGAAAAAAATATCATATAACATAGCATGAATGATTAATTCCACAAAATAAAAATATGAAAATATTATCATAGAGATCTAAATATATTAAAGGAATTAATATTAAAAAGATACTCTCTTCGTTTAAAAAAGAATATTCGTATTTCCTTTTAAGTTTGTTTAAACAAATGTCTCTTTTCCTTTTTTTGATAACAATTCAACTTTAATTTTTCGCGTGGCATATTTAAGACCATAAAATTAAAGAATATTTGGTACATTTGACATAACTTTATTTTAGAACCACAAATTAAAAAATCTTTTTTCTTTTCTTAAACTTCGTTTCAAATCAAACTAAGTCATTCTTTTTTTTTAAAAACGGAGGGAGTAATATATTATTGAACAATAATAGATAAGGGTAAGATGAGAAGGGCATAGCTACCCTTTTAGAATAGGTTGATAATTGAAACTAAAAAGTGGCGTAGCTATTTTTATAGTGTTTTTAGACACTGTCCGTTAGGAAATTATATCGTATATATAAATATAATGATAAATAGAATAAATAAATAATATATTTTGGACAATTTTTAAGCGATAATATGATGTAATTTAGTGTTTTTTAGGCGCCTTGAAAGAGTAAAAACGCACAAACTTAAAGTGTTCTGTGTTTGAATCTCGCCAGTAACAATTTTTACTTTTTAAAAAGAGCATATTCGCCTTATAAGTACTTAGATATTCTTCGTAAAATTTATAGCTCTGCATTGAATCTAAACCAAGCTTTTTGTACGTTTATTTAAAAGATCTTGACTTATAAATAAACCCAAATAGAAAACATCTAACTTCCTCACCTTTAACAAGTTATCTCTAAGTTAAAAATCGATAATTGTTCTTTACATTTTATCTTCAAATTCCGATATTTCATTAAAATCTTTCACTTTCACTCTTAAATGTACTCTCTTTGTTTAAAATTTAAAGAGGATCTTATTTTCTTTTAGTCTCTTTTAGGCATAATACATAAATATGTCATTTAACTTGACTTTGAATTACATTTATGTCCTTCAACTTTGGGTGTGCACAAGTAGACACTTAAACTTGTGTAAAGTTGAACAAATAAACACACATGTCCTACATGTCATTTTTTGTCCTACGTGGTGTTCAACGTGTATTTTGCCATGTAGGACTCATGTGTTTATTTATATAAAAGTTGGATAGTTAAAGTGTCTGTCTGTTTATTATGAAAGTTGGTGGTCAAAGTTAAAATTTGAAGCCAAGTTTAGAGTCTAGTATATGTATTATGCCTCTCTTTGAAAAGAGTGATTTTTTTCTTTTTTAGCAACAGTACAACTTTAATTTTTCACGTGACATATTTACAGTTATAAGATTAAAGAATATTTTAATACATTTAACATAACATTAATTTAGAACCACATGATTAATTTTTTTCCGTAAATTTCATTCCAATTCAAACTTCGATCAAACCTATTTTACTTGCCTTAAATCATATTTTACAAATTTTAACTTAGTTTACACCAACATATTTTTTTTTAACAAATAATAGTATATTCGATTACACCAAATTGATTGTTGAATAAAATAGACATGCTATTTAACAACCATCCAAACAAGCTGTAGTATTCTATAGTTCTTTGTTAGTTGAACTCCTTTTGTAAAAAAAAATAAAAATCCTCTGCTGTTGATGTCAAGCTGAAGCCTGAAGGGCCATGGCCAATCCACATATTTTTTCACACAAATGACAAAGGTATAATACCTATCCTTTTGCTTTTTTTGCTTTTTTGCTTTTACATTCCTCACATTATTTCTTCTCAATCACTCATACTATTTTGCTATTCTATTACTGTCATTACTACTCTCTTTTTTTTTCTGTGTGTTTTCAAGTATACCCTTTTGCTACTACTGTGGTATGATCTTGTACCCACAATTATTATTTTTTATGTTCAAAGTTTTCAAGATTACATTTTTATGTGTTCTTGTTACTCTGGTGTTTAATATGTATCTGGGGTACTCTTTGTTTGACCAAAATTTTTTGTCCACAGTTTATTTCCTATGTTTAAAGTTTCAAGATTGCATTTTTATGTGTTAGTGTCTGGTGTAAATATGTATCTGGGGTACTCTTTGTTTGACCAAATTATTTCTCAACAATTTGTTTCTTATGTTTAAAGTTTCAAGATTACATTTTTATGTATTATTGTTACTCTATGGTGTAAATATGTATGTGGGTACTCTTTGTTTGTCCAAAAATTTTTGTCCACAATTTATTTCTTGTATCTAAGGTATCAAGATTGCACTTTTATGTGTTCTTGTTACTCTATGGTGTAAATATGTATCTGGGGTACACTTTGTTTGACCAAAAATTTTTGTCCACAATTTGTTTCATACGTTCAAAGTTTCAAGATTACATTTTTATTGTGTTCTTGTTACTCTCTGGTTTAAATATGTATCTAGGTACTTTTTATTTGACCAAAATTTGTAAGGAGAATTGAGAATGTGCGTGTGTTGATGTGGGAAAGAAGTCAATAGTAGTGTTTAGCTCATTGGATTGTTAGCTCTGTGCTATTGCTTCCTTATTTGGCTGCTCTGGGTGTTTTTTCTTTAACCTACTAGTAGAGTTAAGAGGGCTAGAGGTGGAGTTAGGATTTGAACTTTATGGGTTCTAAATTCTAGGATAATGATATCAAATGTTAGTAACTGGGTTCTGAATTTAATTCTTTACATATTTGATTAATTTTCTTAATATAATACAAGGTTTGAGCTAAGCTATTAGGTTTGGCCGAATGTGTATGTTGGCCTCTAGCCCTGCCCTGGTTATGCGTTAAGTGCTGCAGTTCATCTGCAATGATCTTCCTGCAACCTGTCTGTTTTATTTTAGACATAGCGGCCGGTTCACATGGTTAGTGATTGGGGGTCGGGGAGTGGGGGGCGGGGGGTGCGCCATGATTCGTTTGAATTTTATTACATGTTTGTGTGTGTGTTTTAAGAAATTTGTTAATTATATGTTTATGCTAATTTGGCTCATTATCCTAAAAGAGTAGTGAGTGTAGTGGATCAATGATACTCATGTCCTGGATCGGCCTCTGTTTAGGCTCACTATCTAGTCGGAGCTTTTGTTGTGTACCCCTATTGATATATGGAGGAATGCATTTTTGACCATAAACATATATTAAGTAATGCTTGATCAGTTGTTTAGAACACCTTATGGCATCTATGGTTGGCGAGGGAATAATTAATTCTGAACAAAATTACAAATAGGTCTGAGTTAGTTAGACATTGCTACATATATAAGTTTGACCTACAAGGAGTTTTGTGCCTAGGATGTGGAGTTCTTTGTTTATGACGCAATTTCTACTACTGTATTGGACAATTATCGTTGCATTTGGTTGATAGTCATTGTTCCGAAAAAATCTTCTTGCGTATTCATCACATAAGAAGAAGACTGCTAGTTCCTAGCACAAAGTTTCATTAAGCAGTAGGTAACGTTTTAAGTACATACTTTTGTGATGATTAGATGGAAGGTATGAGGTATCGGATTTTTAAGTATTATTTTCGTGAATGTGTTATGTAGTCTATAATTGAAACTCGTTAGGTTGTCTTAATGCATGTGTCTATTTTAAGGTTTTGGAATAATTCTTCTTACTTCTTTGGCCCACTAAATCATTGCATCACTTGCACTCACTGATTGTTTATTCCCCATGAGCTGTAGTTTATTTGCACTTTAGGTATTAATAAAGCACATATATCTTGCTGTTATTAGAAAAGTTCCCTATAATATAACATTAGATAGGCTGGCAGATTTTATTGCAGAACTTTGACTTTGGTTGTTCTGCATAGTGGTTGAAAAACTACACCTGGATTCTAAGTTAAGCGTGGTTGCCTCTGCGAATCCTCATTATATCGCTCCGTTTGTACTTTCCTGAGAGAGTGTAGTCCTCCTAAATCTCCCACTTCCCAAAGTTAGAAGAAAAGAAATCCATGCAAACCGTGAGTAAGCCAACGCCTTCTTATTTTCAGTTTTTCCGGTTGAAGCCACATTTCCTTCTATAATAATTGTATTTATAAGTCCCAAAATCTTCCTTCTTGATGCACAACCATTTAAAATATCTTCATTTCTTCCATCCTCGGATTCACGTATGTATTAGACGTGGAATATGAAAAGTAGAGAACTTCATAACTGATGCTCTTTTCTTTTTCATTTTGTTCTGTCCTGCAGGGTAAAACATATATAACAAGCATCTGCAATGGGTTCTGGATACTGGCTTAAAAAAGTAATCAGTTTGAGAAAAGCAAAAGATGGCAGATCGAAAAGATTAAAGGTAAGCCTCCCAACGACTTATTGTATCAATGATTTTTCTTTAACTTTTAGATTTTAGAAGCTGTGGATCATTAATATATCTTAATTTCCAGACTCAACGTTGAGATTTACATAATATGATAGGTACTGTCAGTTATCGACAAGGAAGTAAAGGCAGTTGACAAATAATACTCCCTATGTTTCAATTTGTTTGTTTTACTTTCTTTTTTAGCCCGTTTCAAAAAGTATGCCTCTTTCCTTTTTCGGCAACTCTAAGTTCGAACTTTCCACCTGACATGTTTAAGACCACAAGATTAAAGGGCATTTCGGTATGTTCAATATATCTTTAGTTTAGGACCACAAGTTCAGAGGTTTTCTTTACTTTCTTAAATTCCGTGACAAGTCAAAACTAGACAATCAAATTGAAACGGAAGGAGTAGTTTGTTTAAAGATTTCGTTTGCTCTCTCAGGACTCAGATTGATTCTTACAATGTTGCTTGTTATTAATTCCTGTGTGTGTCATGTGGCTTGACTAGAAGGTTGAAAGAGTTATGTATGTCGCTTAAATAAGTAAGTATTTTTAAGACGGGAAGTGAAATTATTAACGGGTACCCTCTCATACACCATGATTCTATTATAGTCCATTCCTTCAGTTATTTTCATGAGTTGCTTTCTTCTCCAGTACTAGACAAGATCAATCAGATTCATAGTTTTTCTTGAGACAGGGAACTTCTATTGGACGCAAGGAGGATGAACACTCTCAGAAAGAGCCTTCAAGAAGAACAAATGGTGCCTCTGTCAAAAAGCACAGAGAAATGGGAATTCCTTCTGAAGATAACGCAGCCATAAGGATTCAGACAGCTTTCCGTGCATATATGGTAGCATAACGGTTAATTCCATAATGATCATGAGTGCCTCAAACTTGTTTACCTACAGTTATCCAAAGAAATTGCTACAACTCTTTCTGTAGGTTGAATATGTGTTTTCTCCTTTTCCAGGCTAGGAAAACTTTGCGTCGCTTGAAACGGATATCAAGGTTAAGTTCGATGACACAAGGCCCTTCTGTGAAAAAACAAGCTTCGACAACCTTGAGCGCTCTCCATTCATGGAACAGGATACAAGCTGAGATTAGAGCTTGTCGAGTTCGTATGGTCATAGAAGGACGTCTTAAGCAGAAGAAACTGGAGAATCAATTGAAGCTAGAGGCAAAGCTTCATAACTTAGAGGTTACACTTTTAGCCATTTTCTTCTGCTCTTGACTGGTTTTATACTAGATTTTCCATAGGATATGAAGCCTTCATATCTTTATATGTTAGCATCTTTTTTGCTCTCATATACTAGTTTTTCTTTTATTTATATTTTCTGGAAAAGGGTAAAAAATATCCTTAAGCTATTGCAAAATAATATAGAAATGCCCCCTGTTAATAGTTTGGTCCAAAACTTACCAATGCGTCTGTCGTAAACAATGAAAAAAAGAAGAAAAGTTTCCACTGTCTAGGATATATTAGTTATGAGTAGGATCATTTTGAACTACTTCCATGTTCTGAAATCTAAACCTTGTCTGGAGTTGACTACACAGTTACCTGTGATTAATCTGTCTCATATGACGATACGTGGGAAACAGACTAAGTAGTATTTGTATGACAAAAACGATATATTTGAAGCAGTGTATCAGAGATCTGGTTGAATCATAATCCGTTAACATAAAAATAGCTGCATGGGAGGCAGCACCAACTATGAGAAATCCTTATCGAATGATAATTCATTTCCTTATAGGATCTGTTCTTTCGCAAATAAGCTTCTTCGTGCACAATAACTTGTAGAAGCTTAGATATATGATTTTTATGCATCCATTTCCATTATGGATTAGATTCACACCAAATGAACATCTAAAACACATGAACAGCCACACTTCATTAATGCGAAGTTGTGCCTTAACGTCATCCTTGGTCAAGGTTGGAAATTTATTGTTGCAACGGAGTTCTGTTGTTTCTGGCTAAGCTTAAAGTGATTCCCCAAAAATCACTTGAAAAAAACAAATTATTACAAAGTATATTAGGAATGGTACTGCAATTAAAAGATATTAAGTAGCGAAGGAAAGCCACAAACTTTCACAATTTCACATGTAAATTTAGTAAGTGTTCCAAGACCATTAAAAAGTCCATAGTCACTGGAGTGTAAGCACCTGTGTCAGGTCCTTAAAATGTTTCACTATTGGAGGATCCGACATGTAGCAGTTGATACTTTTTGAAGAGTCCGAGCAACATAGGCTTAACTTCACAAGTTTTTCGGCCCTGCATTATGCAGTATTACTTCTCTAACATGAGCCAATGGCTGACAGGTAGAGTGGAGTGGTGGCCCTGAAACAATGGAAGTGGTTCTATCAAGGATACATCAGAGAGAAGAAGCAGCAGTGAAGCGGGAACGAACTATGGCATATGCATTTTCTCATCAGGTATGTTCGTTTTTATACGATTCTCTAGGTTATATAGTATTTACATTGTTCATTTCAGAACAAGAATCATCATTGTTTGTAATATTATGTCACAGTGGAGAGCCAATTCCAACCCAATGTTTGGATCAAGTATCCATGATTTAGGCAAAGCTAATTGGGGCTGGAGCTGGAAAGATCGCTGGATCACTGCTCGACCATGGGAAAGCCGACTCCCTGTTCAATCAAGTCCAAAAATTGCCAATAGAACAGCAAGCAAGACTCCTAAAAGTTATAAAACTCAAACAACAAAAACACCAGTTTCTGTTAAATCAACTTCTGCCAATCGGAAACGTGCTATGAAGCCTCGAAAGCTATCATACGAAGCAGCTGATAAACTAACTGCACAGAAAGGGATCAACAAAGTTGAAACAAGCATTGACAAACAGGAAGTGGCATCTTAGAAGCTATTGAAAGCAAGATGATATTTTCAACATAAGACGCGTTTCTACAGTTCCGATGAAGATCAAATGATGCTGAAAAACTTGAAGTTGGATATGTTTCTGAACAGTGAAGTGAAGTTTGCCAGTTTTTCGTTTAACTTTTCGAGCTCTTCCAAGCTTATGTATATGAAAGAAAAAAAAAGTTTTTCATTGGTTATAATGTGTATAGATAAAGTATATCTGTTTATAGGTTCATATCTCAGAATATTCAAGCTTGAGTGTTAGTGTTCCTTTTTAGTGTGTTTGTTGCCAAATTTTTTGCTCAGAACTTCTGTTTTGTACAAAATGTAAGAGATATTGCAGAGTGTTTTTGGTTATAGTAACATCATATTGCTTGGTGATACTTTATTTTTGGTTATGTGTATCCCATGTTGGTTTTCATATACAAAATACATAAATAGACACTTTAATTTGGTCTTCACCGCGGTTGTACACTTTGACTTTCATTATAACCATCTAGACGCTTCAACTTGACACACGTGTGTCTCGCAGACACCTTAACTTCAAAACCGCATATCTAGGTATCTTTAAGAGGTGTACATTCTAGATTGCATTTTCAAAGTTAGGGTGTTAACGTGGTCTAATATAAACCAAATGAATTTAAAAATAATAAAAACCTCTATATCATTCCTCTTCAACTTCATATAAAAATCACAAAGCATCATCATATTTTTTAGGCGACGGTTCTAAATTTTTTAAAGTTTCGATTATTAGAGACATGAAAAATGAACTACTAAGGTATATCATGTAAAATGAATTATCTAAACAACTTGGTGGATGGTGAGTGGGTGGAGGGAACTTATGACTTTAGCCTATGTGAAAGCGAAATTTTTAAAGTCACGTTCGATAAAAATATGACATTTTCTTAGTACGGACTAAAAGGAAAAGTATGTTTCGGAACATATGAAGTAATATCTTATCCGCCTCTATCCAATGCTCACCAGAGGTGGGAAACTGAATCCTTATTAACAAAACAAAAGTCCAGATAGTTAATCAACTGAGTTACTAAATTATTTTCGATACAAAACAATTTAAACTAGACATTAATGTCTTGTCTTTTTCAATAAAAGATTTTGTAAAAAATGAAAAACAAAAACAATGGACAAAAATCATCATACAATAAAAGTGAAGTAAATATTTTGACTGTTGATGAACAGTGCAAAAAAGTATAATGTGAGCATGCCTATAATAAATATGTAACCTCCATATGACAATCAATCATTGTAACCAAACCAAAAGAGGAAGCCCTAGCTAGGGTTGTTTATTAACTACTCCTACTATCCACTTTATGTGATTCAATAATTATTATTTAGAGTAACAACTTTTTTGGTCCTTTTTAAATATTTGAATGTAAATTATTATATAATTTAGGAAAAAGGGTCTGATATACCCTTCAACTTTGTCATTTAAAGCTGATATACCCATTGTTATGAAATTGGCTTATATATACCCCTACTTGTAAACAAATGACTCACATATACGCTTTTCCTCTAACGGAAATGAAAAAAATAATTTTAATCTAAATTTTATTATTTTTTTATAAAAAATATAATCTCATATGAGTAAATTTAATCCTCGTCAAACATATTCTTTTTGACCTATTTGATTTCAATGACTAATTTATAATTATTATTTTGATAATCAAATTTATTTATGTTTCACTAATATTCTTGTAAAACTTATTGTAGACCAAATTTTTCTTCGAATACGAGATTAAATTACAATACACACAAAAAATTGTTTAATTTTTTTTTCTTTAAACTAAGTAACGAAAGAAAAAAACAAAATAAGAATAAGAAACTCAAATAATTATAATAAAAAAGTCGAAAAATAATTTATGTATGAAAAAATTAAAATATACCTTGAACTTTGATAGAAGAATCATATACACCCCTAAATATTTTTAAAAAAATTACAAGTAATAAATATAAATTTAAAACTAATTTTTTAACTTCCGTTAAATGAAGGGTATATATGAGCCATTTTGTAACGGCAGGGGTATATGTGAGCCGTTTGTATAACGGTAAGGGCATATATGAGCCACTTTTATAACGAGGGGTATATCAGCTCGAAATGACAAAGTTGAGGAGTATATGAGACCCTTTTCCCTATAATTTATAGTTATTTTAAGAGTAAAAAACATTCATTGAGACATGCTACTTTGTTCATACCTTCTTAGCTTAGTCAACTTTCAACTGAACTTAATAACCCTAAAAAATTAAATTCTTGAAAGAAGATCTCAATATTTTTATCGAATTCGAATTTCAAAGTTATTATTTCAAAAGAAATTAAATATGAAAAATAATTTTAATCTTTATACTCCGAATCGTCTCACGTATTTTTTAAAGAAACTTATTTTTTTTCTATTTTTGGGGAAAATCCTTTATTTAATATCCACCAAATAGAGTTGCCCACATGAATGAAAAGCTACTTCTTGTAGTCATCATTGCTAGATGGAAGAACTTATACATATGAAAAATCACAATTCCATAGGCTCACATGGTGTCAGCCTCAGGTTTAGCAGAGCCAATTCTTTGTTATTTCCATAGTTTTAATTTATTTATCTGATTTTTATTTTGATATGTTGTTTCAAAAAGATTTTTAAATTTTATAATTTTGAACTAAAAATATATAGAATATATCATAAGGTTCTTTAATCATATGGTCTCAATGATATTATGTAGATAGTTAGAATCAAAGAGTTTCCGGAAAAAAAGAAGAGACATTCTGCTAAGTAACACAAGCAAATTGAAATGAAGAGAATACTTGTTTAATTAAGTAAATAAAAAAATTAAAATAAAATGGAAATCGCAAAATAAAAACTTAAAATACCAGAGATCAAAAAATTCAATGTGTGTTCTTACGTAATCTAATTCCCTTATTGTATTTGAAATGTTGGATAACTTCCTCCCGAAATAAAATAAATATAGATATAATCGAAATAGTGATGCCTCAAATAATTAGGACTTCGTTGAACTCAAACATAATCTCAAAATCACATGAAGACTCAACTTTTTGTTTATAAGAAAATATACAAAAATAGTTTGCAATCAAATCAATATCCAAAGTCAAAGTCGAGCAACAATAGCACCATGAGAATTCCCACATTCCCCACAAATTCCATAAGTGTCTACTTATGAACTATCTAAAATAAATTTCAAATTTCCTACATTATATTATAATTAATAAATATATATCAATTATAGTTTAACTTCAAATGCTAGCTCGTAAAACAATTATTTAAACTCATAAGAAAATGATAACTAAATTCTTTCTAGACAAAGTGAAAAAGAATTAAAAGGATACAAATTCAAAAAGTAAAGTATCATGCATTCATAAAGGATTTAGTAAAAGATCGCACCTCAAAAGTATAACATAGACAGTCTATCATGATACAAATATTACCATTGATATAGGTTATAAGTCACACAAAATTAAATTTACCGTTACTCCAACATTGGAATTAAGATTTTCTTTTTTCCATTTCTATAATAAGAATTATACATCAATGCATCTAACTCACAAATATTTCAGCTCTAAAAAGGACTTGATGAAAAAAAAAAACTAATCTTGATAATGTAGAAGAGTAGTTGAAATTGAACCCTGTTCATCTTGTTGTTGTTGTTGTTGTTGTTGTTGTGTTATTGGAGCAGAACAAAGTCCCAATAAGCCATCATTTGCAAATCCAATATTATTGGAATAAGATATAGTTTGAGGAAAATTAGAAGTGGACTGAAGGGGTTCCCTCTGATAATTGAACATTTGGTTTTGGCCTAAAACTGTAGGGTAATTTTGTGGTGAAAAGCTAAAACCATGATGATGATCACCAGAAAAACTGATGGATTCATTTTGATGACATGATTGAAAACTGAAAAAGTTGCCTAATTGAGTTGATTGGTTTTTGGTTTCTGACTGAAAATGGCTTTGTGGGGGAGTCTGCAATTCACAAAAAGATTGAATCTTGACAACATTTGGTGATTCTCTTTTGGTTTCTGACTGAAAATGGCTTTGTGGGGGAGTCTGCAATTCACAAAAAGATTGAATCTTGCCAACATTTGGTGATTGGTTTTTGGTTTCTGACTGAAAATGGCCTTGTGGGTGAGTCTGCAATTCACAAAAAGATTGAATCTTGGCATCATTAGTTGATTGTTTTTTGGTTTGTGAGTGAAAATGGACTTGTGGGGTAGTCTGCAATTCACAAAAAGATTGAATCTTGGCAACATTTGGTGATTGGTTTTTTGTTTCTGACTGAAAATGGCTTTGTGGGTGAGTCTGCAATTCACAAAAAGATTGAATCTTGGCAACATTTGGTGACTGTTTTTTGGTTTGTGAGTGAAAATGGCTTTGTGGGTGAGTCTGGTATTCACAAAAAGATTGAATCTTGGCATCATTTGGTGATTGTCTTTTGGTTTGTGAGTGAAAATGGGCTTGTGGGTGAGTCTGAATTTGACAAAAAGATTGAATCTTGGAACCATTTGCTGATGAATTCACAATTTGGTTGGCATTTGCTTGACAAACTTTTGAACTCTGTTCTTTATAACATCCCTCTTGAAATTGATCAGTTGGATACTGCACTATGGCATTAAGTTTCGAAGAATGGCGAGCCAACTCTTCTAACTCCGTTTTCTTATCAGCAGACCAACTCTGTTCATGAGCAAATTGGCCTACTTCATTTGCCACATCTCGGACATTCAGTGCTTTATTAGTCGAGTCAATCTTATTGGAAAACACTTGAAATGGAGCTTTTTCAAGTGCATTGATAGCTCTTTGAGCTTCTTTAATCAACCAATCGATAGCCTTACTAGGACGGTCATAGCCAAGACGATCTTGCACGTCATAGAACTGAATTGCCGTGTTAGGAGAGAGCCTAACACGCCTGTCCTTCGGACCTGTGGCTGTTGAAACCTTGCTGTGCCTGTCTTTCCTCCCCGTGGCTCGGACAATGCGGCTTCCATGGACTTCCATAACATCTTGTTTAGCCCTCTTTGGCTTCCTTTTTAGTGATACTTTCTTGGTTTCCTCTTTGTGACTTGGACATTGTGTGTTGTTTTGGTTTTTTGGGACTAAAGTTGAACTAGGGGGTGTGAAATAATTAGGCCATTGTTGCATATGTTGGTAATCACTTTGGAGGATTTCTTGAAAAAATTCATCTTTATTTTCATCATCATCATCATCTTGTTGTGATGATGATGATGATTTATCTTCATTTTCATTTGATACTTCAAGATGATGTTTCATTGGAGGATCAAAGACTTTGAAGTAAATCTTATTATTGCTTTCCTCAAACTTTTTCAAGTGTATTTGGTACTTAGCAATTGCTTTTTATAGAACTTCTTGTGACTTTGGACCCTTGAGTAAAAGATTGTACTTGAGTATAACAAATGCATAAATTAATGAAAATAAATAAACTATGAAAAAGTAGAGATATGTTTGAAAAACCTGAAGGGTCTGTTTGGTAGAATGTATTAGAAATGTTTGTATTAGTTATGTTTGTTTTAGTTATGTTTGTATTAATTATATATAGATTATTTTTATGCATTGTTTGATTTTTGATACATTATAAGTAACATGTAATGCATTAAAAAAATTATTTACAAAGGTACCCTTCACTGTTATGGTGAAAAAGATGTAAAAAGAGGTTTTAATGGACAATCGAGTCTTTAATCATGCTAATGCGTGCATTAAAACCATTGCATTGCTAATACATAGAAATTCATGGTATTAGCAATACACACCTTAACACACAATAGAGTGTATAACTAGAGCATTAGTTAATTATACGTAGATTAGAAAAGAGTACCAAACAAGGTACTAGTAATACACAAGGTTAATTATGCATTACATTATTTCTCCTAATACACTTTACCAAACAATTCCTAAGTGTTTTATTGACAATACGTCACAAAGTCAGAATTTTCACTGAAGAGATTTAAAATATAAAAGCCTTTGGGCATATGAAAAAAAATGAAAGGGTGGAAGGTTTCTCAACTAGAGTTGAGTGTGGGGTCGCTATAGTGCTAGATTGAGTGAATTTTTCTACACGGCTGAACGTCCTGTTAAAGACAAAGATATAATGATTTTCTTAAAATCGATGTGCCTTAAAGTGATCGCGAAAAAACACAAATATAGGAATAAACCAGAAGTTTCAATACCTAATATATGTACATAAACTAATTTTAATATAAATAATTATATAAAATAATATTCTATCGAAGAGAATTCAAATGAATCTATTACACCTCCTAGCTCCATGTGGCTATTCCAAAGATTAAGCAACCAAAAAAATACGGTTGGTGGTAAAATTCTATACTTTTAATCAGAGTTTTTAAATTCGAACGTACAAAACATAGACCTCTTTTAAAAAAGCGTTAAAATCTCGTAATGGACTTTCTACATATATGGTGACTTTCCTTTATCGAAGAAAATGAGATTAAAAAAAATTAATCTTATATAATCCTATAGTAACTATCAATTGAACATGAAAAATTTGTATAAGTAATTGAGTATCTTTATCATCATCAACATGTTGAAAATTCGAGCCATGCTCGAGAGTAAATGAGAACACTATTAATCCGCGGAGGGGTGGGAAACAATTTTCTGTGACACTAGCAAGTACTAAAGTAGACAACTCAACACACTCTTTTGGATTTATATTTTATCTTTTTGTGACATACATTATGATCAGTAGTGTTCAATATTACTCCCTCTGCATAAATAGTTATTTCTGTTTTTTTTGTCATTTTATAACCTGTTTGCCATAACCAATAATAGCCCCCTACAAAAAATCACGGTGAATTAATGAAAAATTTATATTATAAACGTTAATTTACTGAAAAACACATGATAGAAAATAGATTTTTACTGAAATAATTTTTTTTATTTTATGAAAACATTATCTCATTGATTTAATCAGGAGGTGTAGTGTAAATTAGTAGTTGTAAGTATAATTTTTTGTACGTTGAAAAACTCTTTAAAATATGATATATAAAAATTATGAATTGTACGTCAAATTTTCCCCTATAATATGGTAATAGGTGTGTGTCAAATTAGGAGTTGTACGTGGTTTTGTTTTTAATATGAGGTAGAAAATAATTTAATACAAGAAAAAATTAATGTTAGTAGGGAACCTATATATAAATGGAAGGTGTACTTGAAAAATTAAAGACTATTATAATAAAAATATTTTCATGTTTTAGTTCTTTTTTTTTTAAAGATATGGTTTTCGATTTTTATAAATTGGGAATCATTTTTTTTTCTAGAAATTATGCAGCGTACTCAAACAGTAAGATGACATAGATATCAGTTACAATCAGGTTAAATGACATGAACAACATCGTGTTATTTTAATTCTCAACTAAATTAAAGTAGTTCCGAAAGAAATATTCTGAATGATCAACGATTCTATATTTCGACTAACATCGATTACTATTTTTTAATTTTAAATTAATTTTTATCTAAATCGCGATTAAAAAAAACCTTTTTTAAGTAGGGCCCTCTTATAACTAAAGAAACAAGACAAATTGCATGCGTGCATGTGCTTGATCTTTATCACCCAACTTTAACTTGCTAGTACTTTTTTTCCTTTTATTATTTTTGTGTTTTATTCTCGATATTTATTATTTATGATTTATAAAAAATATTATCATGTCCAACGAAACTGAGTTAAGAGCCTCGAAAGGCATACGAGTTTGCCTTTCAGTAGACGAATATTGACTCAATCTAAGGATTATTCGAATACTTTAATAAAATCAATTTCGAGAATCAACCAACGGAAAAATCCGTAGCCCACAGCTTCGACAGACCGCTTAGCCCCGTTCATCTTCGATGCAAGAACGCTCGATCAGTGAGCTATTACGCACTCTTTCAAGGGTGGCTGCTTCTAGGCAAACCTCTTGGCTGTCTCTGCACCCTATGCTTTTTTGAATCCAATCGTAGATATTATGTCAGTCATGCCTCATAAATCCGTTTGATCATAAAAAATCAGGACATAAGGAGTATTTTATTATATATATAAGTAATATAAACCAAAACATAGAAGAAAATATATTAATCTATAATGTAATTAGTCAGGTCCTTTTAGTGTCATTTTTTTCAAATCCAAATCATTATTGTTCCCCTAATCCTTTGCTAAATCTATTGCAGCAATAAATAATTCAGCCTAAAAGCTGAAAAAAGGACCTAATTAAAGTACATAATTGACTTCAATTAATTATTAATTAATTACTTGGGTACCTAAGAACTAGCTCGTTTTATGTGTACATAAATACCCTTTTCATATTTATTGAAATAGTACAATTTATCTTTTTAATGAAGGTGTTGTTTATTCAATCTTCTTATTGTTATACAGAATATTATTATAAATTTGAAAGTTATAATATAGTACCATAATATGAAAATTGAATTCAAAGAAAATATAATTGGTGATAAATAGACTCAGTGAATTTTGATGAATTGATAAATAATTTGAGCTAAATGAGTTGGTCACCAGATCAAATAAATTATTAAAATAAAACATGTGTTGAACTAAATTAATAATAAGGTACAATAATTTCATATTCCATTCAAAATATGGACTCTTACCTCGAGTTATTTTAATAACAATAATGAGAATTTTTTTGGGCAGATCTTGGATAATAACAATAAAATATCTCGAGTTTTCATGGTACAGAGTTGTTTTCGTTAGAAAATATTTTGTTTTTAATGTGAAACTTTATTACGTGAATTCGAATGCTTTATTTTCAATGTGAAACTTTAGGTGTGAATTTAGATTTAATCGGAGGGAAGAGTCTGAAGAGGGAAGAGGAAGAGTATATATAAACGTTATCATGATAAAAATAACTTTTAATGAAAGTAAATATGTACATTAACAAAGAATGGTAAAAATTTTACCAACATTAATTATATGGTCATTAAATTAATATCGCAATAGATTTTATGGACGTTTACAAATATAATTATTTATCACTAAAAAAATATATTTTATAGTTATTAAAATATTGTGATTAATTAAAGAACATTTCTCTACTTTGGGATCTCATAGCTCACGGAGTTAAAAAAAATTATTCTCGAAAGACCATTAATTCAAGACTAAAAAACAATAACAATAAATAATCTAATAATGAAAAAACATATTAAAGATATTGAATAATCCGTTCATTTTTACTTGTAAAGTTAAATTTTTCGCCCCTTTAAATAATATAGTAATATAAATGTTTTATCATAATATTTATATTAATTAATGTTTATTATTAATTTTTTGAGAAATAATTTCAAACATAAGCAATTAATTTTAAAGGTAAAATATGAAATAAAATAATTACTTTTTTAATATGTAAAAAAATAATAAGTAAAAATAAAAAAATTAATATAAAAATAGTGAATAAGTAAAATAAATTGAATTGAGATGGAGTACTACTTTGTTTTACTTGTTATCATGAATATTAAATATGCAAGTCCTTATGTAATAATTAGCATGGGGTTATCAATAAATAACAAAAACTTTATAGTCATCAATTAATACTCTGAACTACTATTATTAATTATTTTCCTTAAAGTACTCTGAACTTATTAGCATTATAATTATTGTAGTCGTTAGTATTAGCCTTTTAGATTTTAATTATGAGTTATACCTACATGGCTATATTAAATATGATCAATTACCTAAATTGTACCTAAAGAGAATTAAAATCGAAATTTTTGATAAATATAAATTTTTATTTGATAGTAGATAAAAACTAATTTGACGTATGTTCATTTTCACTTTATCGAGTATTAACTTGGTTTTATATTTCTCAAGGAGTAATAAATAGAAATAATGTTAAATGACCAAAAAAATTTGTTAAAAATTTAGAAAGTTTAATATCTTTTTTATTTTAAAATAAACCGATTTTTTATTCATTTTTAAGCAAAAAATATTAAGGTTAGAATGATAAAAATGCTCAAAAAGATAAAATATAATCCTGACAAAAAGGATTTTCTTTTTACTATATCATCTTTTGAATATACAAAATTTTAATATTTTAAAAAATAACAATAGTTACTAATAATAGTTTAGATCCTAAGTGATTATTATCTCTTTATTTTTCAAACATAATAAATAAAAATAAACTCAAAAAGTAATCAAAAAATCTCGAAGTAGACCATATAAAAAGGCGGAGTTATAAGGTTTGGTTAACTGAATATACATATATCATTGAGTCAAAAATTTTACCATAAAAGTTCAAAATATATAAAAAAAAAAAAAAACATAATGAAATTTAGAGAATTTAACATGTATATATTATATCTACCACAAACAATACTTTTAATAAAAGGATATTGCACAAGTATTCCCTCAACTTATGTCTGAAATCTCAGAGACACACTTATACTATACTGAGGTCCTATTATCCTCCGAACTTATTTTATTAATAATTTTCTAATCTTTTCGGGCCTACGTGACACTATCTTGTGGGTCCAACTCTGGTTGATTTTTTTTAAAGCTAATGCCATGTAGATCGAAAAAGGATAGAAAATTAGTTATAAAATAAGTTCAGAAAGGTATTAGAACTGTAGTATAAAATAAGTGTATCTCTAAACTTTCAAATATAAATTAAGAAAATACTTGTGCATTTTTCCTTCAATAAACAATTTAAGTTTAGAAGAAAACTCAAATAAATCTCTTACACTCACATAGCTCTAATACTTTTTGTCAAACACAATATAAATTTTCACAGAAGAAAACTCTAATTAATCACTTACACCTATATAGTTTTTAATATTTTTTATCAAAAAATTATATTACATATATTATTATCAAATCTTATTTATATGCTACCTGCATATGCTTTTCTTGTTAAAGCTATGATGACACACATGAAGTTTTGATGTGTACAAGCAACCCTAATAAGGTTGAAGTACAGAGTTCAATGATACATCACAATGAATTGACATGTGGAGAGATCCCACCTTTTATTGTTTATTTTAAATATCTTTTCTTTTTTACAAAATCCGTTTGATATTTGATATTTATAATAAATTTTGATTATATAAATTTGTAACGCATAGGGTCTTAATTATGAGGAAACGTTTTGCGTTAAAAAAAATTATATCCAAAATTTAAATTTGCATGCTTTATATTTTTCTTTTTCAAATCCATTCGCGATAGAGGAGTTTAGGCATGATTCTGACTTATGTATTGTACTAAAAGATCATGCTTATACAAAAAGCGTAGAAATATTTATCTAGGCTCCTTTAAGTTATACGAAGAATGTAGATTTTCTCTTTATACAAAAGATATTTATTATTATTAGGAATAAAATGACAATACATGAAATTTATCGAATATACTTTATTTATAATGAACATTTTGTTAGATACTAAAAAATTAACTATTAAGTATACGAAACCCTTGTTATAGTCAATCATAATCAAAAGAGACTTTTCGATTGAGCTCTGATATTTGTTCGATTCCGTTCTTCATAAGATTTTTTAACTCTCAGATAAAATTATGTGAAAATGGATGTTTGTATACTTTGATAAGGTCTATATCAATTATTTAAGTGAAGAAAAGATAAATATATCTCGAACTATTATAAATGGTATGTAAAAACCCTTCGTCAAACTTTTAAGATATTGATGTCTCTGCCGTCGAAAAACTAGAGGATATATACCCTTTATACTAATGGACATACACTTGTCATAATCTTATCCACCCATCTGACATTTATCGACAAATAAGATTATGCCACGTGTCCTTGTTTAGTCTTTCGATAGAATAAATGACATGTATGCTCTAGTTTTTGCACGCTATGGACACCAATGTCTCAAGAGTATGATGAAGAATATCTACATATCATTTATGATAGTTTAACGATATATTTGTCCTTTTTCTAATTATTTAATAATGTGTCAAATTAAAGTAAAAACATTCTATTTTTGTAATTTAGGAAAAACTATAAAGTCAATATCAATTCTAAAATCAGATTTACAAATAAATTATAAGAACCGATTATCTATGAAATGACGAAACTAATTCTATAATGATTTTTTTTTTATTTTGACTTTAATTACTAATGAATTTCTTAATAAAGCGTATTAACAAAAATAATTTAATAATATTTTTTTGAAACTCCAAAATAATTTGGACTAGACAAGTCGAATACAACAAATTTCAAATTAAACTAATTGAGATAACAATTTATTAAATACATTATAAGTTTAAGTTATTTATATTATTATAATAATTTTCATAGGTATAATATCATATTTAACATAACCAAATATTTTCCTCAAAAAGTTCACAAATTATTAATAATTTTCATAGGTATAATATCATATTTAACAAACCAAATATTTTTCTCAAAAAGTTCACAAATTATCGAAGAAAAAAGAAATTGTTGAGCTTCATTTGAGATTTTACAAAATATGTATGATTTATTACTTTTTGATAAACATGGAAATTTGTTAAGTATGAAAAAAAAATGCTATCTTCAATTCGAAGATTGTCAATTTCTTTTCATCATTTCAATCTCCAATTTCACTTCGCAAATTGATCATAATGGATTCTTCATCTTCATCATTAGTTGATAAATCTTCTCAGAAATTGTTTGCTTTAGCTCAACAATTGCGTCTTTACAAACCCCCACCGCCGACACCATTTGGGGACGACGATGAAGCTGAAGCTGATTTCGAGGAGCAGAAATTGGAAGAAAGGGTAGGGAAGGTTGTTTCCCAATTGGGTTTTCAAGAATCGGTAACCCCAGATGCTGTTGTGCAGAAAGAAAGATTTAAACCCAAAAGAGCTGCTGTTTTGATCTGTTTATTTGAAGGGGTTGATGGGGAACTTCGGGTTATTCTTACTAAGAGGTCTTCCAAGCTTTCTACTCACTCCGGTTAGTGAATCTTAGACATTTGAGTCAGAATTTGAAGTTTATGAGTTCTGAACTCGATACAGAACCTGTATTAAAGTTAAAGACTTACACATATCCAATTTGAAGCTTATAGTGTTGTGGGGTTTTGGCAGATTATATGCAGAACTAGTTATTTATCTTAAAGGATAGTTTTTTTTTAGTATTGGGTGAAATGGGTCTGAATTGAATGGGTTGGATATGGAGATCAATGATTCATAAAGCTGACACCAAGTTTTTTCTTGGATTAAGATGTAGTTGATTGATTTGATATGTGATTTGATGCATGTAGTTGATATTGTCGATGGTGATAGTGTGGTTTTGGTGTTTATTTTGAACTTAAGTCAGCACAGTGGATTCTGCTGAGCTACAATGTATTTTGTCCTATGTTAAGGCAAATTCTTGCGTGTGTAGTTTCTATCAGATTATGAAGAGGATTGAAGTTTGCAATTGGTAATAAATATGTATAGTCTATCTGATCTCCTTATAACTGTATATTGTGTTGAGATTTTTGGGCCGTAGGTGAGAAGAGGGGTTATGGTTGTTGATTGATCGTTATAGTGTAGAGGGATTTTGGTAGATTATATGCAGAAGTTGTAATTTACCTTAAAGGATAGTTTTTTTCAGTATTGGGATGAAAGGGGTCTGAATTGATTTCATATGTGATTTGATGCATGTAGTTGATATTGTCAATGGGGTGATAGTGTGGTTTTGATGTTTGTTTTGAACTTAAGTCAGCACAATGGACTCTGCCGAGCTACGATGTATTTTGTCCTATCTTAAGGCAAATTCTTGTGTGTGTTTTGCTTGTTAAAATAGTGTGTAGTTTCTGTTAGATTATGAAGAGGGTTGTTGTTCGCAATTGGTAATAAAGATGTTTAGTCTATCTGATATCCTTGTAACTGTATATTCTGTTGAAATTTTTGGGCTGTAGGTGAGAAGAGGGGTTATGGTTGTTGATTGATCGTTATAGTGTAGTGGGATTTTGGTAGATTATATGCAGAACTTGTAATTTATGTATTTGTTGTTAATATTTTATGTTGTTGTTACTGTCCTCTGCTATGTTATCTAATACTGTGCTAAGGTTAGCTGATTTTACCTAAAATCCTATTCATGCAGGTGAAGTTGCATTGCCTGGAGGAAAAGCAGAAGAAGGAGATGCAAGTGATGCTGATACTGCAACCAGAGAAGCAAAGGAGGAGATAGGACTAGATCCTTCATTGGTTAATGTTGTGACTTGCCTTGAGCCATTCTTGTCTAAGGTATGTGGATATCATCTATAATAGTTCGCACCAAAAAAAATCTATAAATAAGATAACCTCTAGTCTGTCAGGAAACCTTGGGTGGATGTCATCATAGCTTGGTTGAAAGACAACTTGCATCCCAACTATCTAGAAAACCGCATGAATTTTGTCAGAGAATTTGCTTTTATAGATAAATGATAAGAGAGATGTATTTGGAATGTAATGGTGAATATGCTTAGAAAGTCTTGACTGTTCTCTGTGCTTTCCGGTTGATGAATTTAGTATGGACGACAAACTTCCATAAGGCCCAATTTCTTCAACAAGATAAATCTATTTGGAGCTTTCTTCCACAGGGGAGATGTGCTCTACTGACGTTAGAACTATGTTAATTTAGCGTTGATATACTCAAGCACATGTAGCGTTTGACTGTGTGTTCTTTCCTTCTATATCCTTTTGTACTTGTCTCCTGCAAATCTTCAATAATGCTGGTTATCTGATAAGTTTGTGTTATATTTAACAGCACAAGTTGATACTTACAAATCATTAGCTGAACATGGAACCAAATAAGCCTTATAGATGAGATTTTGAAATGTTATATCAGAAGAATAAAACAACCCTGTTCACTGTTTCTTCCTTCTATGTCCAGCTTAAAAATCACCGGGTCTTACGTTTACCAAATTTATAGATCTGTTGGCTTCTTAAAAGAGCAGTGTTGCAGTTAATGTACATTAAATGCGAGAAGGCATTGCCTGTACTTTACTAGAATTATGCTAATACTTGATTTAGGTCACTGTAATTTTGTATGTATCTTTGGTATTCCTATTGAGTTCCAAGTTTTTGTGTGTTATGAGTATTCAGGTGCTGGTTCTAATGTTGTGAGCTTAGTTAATATATGTTTAGCTGCACAGAACGGAGAACAGTTACTTTTCCTCCTCCCAAAGTGCGTTAGCACTTTTACCATTCAGCAATAAAGCTAATCAATATCCAGAGAAAAACAAACTGGATAGCATAAATGTACACATTCCAAAAACTACTTAAAAGCTGCTAAAGATCTCAGAATTAGACTTTCAAGAGTATCAATAACCAAATTTAAAATACTTATTTAAAAAGATCGAATGTTGCTGTTGGCTTAGAATTGAATATGAAAAAGTGTTAATCGTTTTAGAATGGAGCTAGGTTATGCAGGTGATTAATGTCGATATCTTCATTAAAGGATTCCACTCTTTTCCAGTAAACTTTTCAAACGTCAACCATTTCCTTCATTCATAAGAACCAGGTAACTCTTGTCCATCAAGAGTCTACCGATAGGAAGAAATCACATAATGCTTTTGCTCCGCTAGAATCTGAAATTTTTTGACACCTCATGGTTCTCAACCCACTTGATTGACTACTAGTGCACACCCTTGAGTGCAGATTACGGAGGTGTCTTTACCTCTCTTGCATCCAACTTTATTATCATTAACGTCATACCCTTGAGCGAAGATTATTGAGGTGTTATTACCTCTCTGGCATCCAACTTTTCATTAACAACTTTCAGACCCATTTTCCTTCCAAAAAAGGTCCTTGCTTGGTGCAGCTTCTTTTGCTTGTCTTTTAGTAGCAAGATGCTTATATGTGGATATCTTGAGCAAATCTTTGGTGGACCTCCTTTAAGATTTATGTGTAGTTAGCTCATCTGGTGTATTCAATCTTTGCCAAGTTTTCTCGTCTCAAACTTAGTGCTGGTTTTGCATTACGCGACAGTGACCCTAAATTCTTACCCCCGATGAGATTATTATTGGTGCTGAAAATGACAACATTTCACTATCAACGAAACAATGCTGGCTCTAGGATGCTTGATCCCTTTGTACTACCTTTAACTTGTGTGCATATCTAATACATTTTGTTATTTATGCAGCATCTTCTTAGAGTAATACCCGTGATTGGGATTCTTTCCAATAAAAAGGAATTCAATCCCATCCCGAATGTTTCTGAAGTAGAAGCAGTTTTCGATGTCCCATTGGAGATGTTTCTCAAGGTTTGTATCCTTCTGTAGGTCACACAAATAAGTTTCTTCCGTTTCTTGGATACTTACGTGCAACGTCTTTATACAGGACGAGAATAGGAAATCAGAAGAAAGAGAATGGATGGGCGAAAAGTATTTGATTCATTTGTTCGACTACGAGATGGACGACAAGAAATACTTGATCTGGGGTTTAACTGCTGGGATTTTGATTAGAGCAGCATCAGTTGTGTACCAGAGACCACCTGCATTCTTGGAACAAAATCCTAAATTCAAGCTCCCTAAGGTAGTGGACAAGAATACTACAATGAGTTAAAACTGTAATTGATCATTGTTTCTTGTATGATCAAAAGCTTGTGTCATAAATTAAATGCATTACAATGGAGTATTGTGTATTCTTCTAACCATATGATGTAATAACAGAATTTTACCTTTCAAATATGTGCACAGTGGAATATTAAGGCCCTATATAAAGCTTTTTCTTTTAATCCTTCTGTTTCATTTTACGCGACATTTTTTCGGATTTCAAGATTGAAAAACAAGTCTATCTTTGTCCGTAAGTTTTTTTTTTATATATTTTAAACATTTTGAATTATTAATTATTGTGATTATAATACTTCTTACATAGTTTATAAACGACATAATACATATATTGGACCTTAAACTTGACTTCAAATTTTAACTTTAACCTCTAACTTTCATAATGCACGAACAAACGCTATAATTATTCAACTTTTTAAATAAATAAACACATCAATCCTACATGGCACAATACACATAAGACACCACGTACGACAAAAAATGACATGTAGGACATGTGTGTATCTACTTGTTTAAGTGTCTACTTGTGCCTACCCAAAATTGAAGGGCATAAATGTAATTCGAATCCAAGTTGAATGGTATATTTATGTATTATGCCGTTTATAAATATATGAATTTTTATTAGTTCATTTCAAAAAAATTGAAGATTTTGTCCGTAAATTTTCGATCAAACTTCAACGGTTTGATTCTCGAAAAACAAAAATGTTACATATGATAAAATCAGCAATGCAAGCTGATCGAACCAGCAATCTAAGCTGGAAAATAGTCTCATACCTCCATTGATGGAGGTTGAGTTTATGGCAGTATGAAGAAAGAAGAAGGAGAGCTTTTCTGTATTGAATTATTGTGTGAAGCAGTACATTTGGATGTGTATATATACACATCAATGAGTAGTTTAACAAATCAAAAAATACAAAACATGTGAGCACTAACTAACTATAACCAACTACAACTAACTACTTGAAAGCTAACTAACTAACTAACAAATTGATTGATAACTAAGGGCCCGTTTGGATGGGCTTAATAAAAGCAGCTTTAAAAAAGTACTTTTGAAAGTGCTGAAACTTATTTTTAAAATAAGCAGTTATGCGTTTGGATAAAAGTGCTGAAGTTGTTATGCCAAACGTGAAAAGGAAAAATAGAAGAAAGAGATGTTAGGGTTATATGGATAATTTGGAGATTGTATAAAAATATTAAGGGAAAAAACATAAAAATGTGGTCAACTTAAAACAGCTTATAAGCTAAAAAAAAAAAGCACCCCTACCCCAGCTTTTAACTTTTGGCTTAAAATAAGTTTTTTTTAACTTAAAATAAGCTGTTTTGAGTATTGCCAAACAGCTAAATAAGTCAAAAACCAGCTTTTAAGTCAGTTTGACCAGCTGGTTTTTGACTTATTTAGCTGTTTGGCAATACTCAAAACAGCTTATTTTAAGTTAAAAAAAACTTATTTTAAGCCAAAAGTTAAAAGCTGGGGTAGGGGTGCTTTTTTTTTTTAGCTTATAAGCTGTTTTAAGTTGACCACATTTTTATCTTTTTGTGCTTAATATTTTTATACAATCTCCAAATTACCCATATAACCCTAACATTTCTTTCTTCCATTTTTCCCTTTTCACGTTTGACATAACAACTTCAGCACTTTTATCCAAACGCATAACTGCTTATTTTAAAAATAAGTTTCAGCACTTTTAAAAGTACTTTTTTAAAGCTGCTTTTATTAAGCCCATCCAAACGGGCCCTAACTCACACCAATTAAGCTAGTTTTATCAACATAAATTGGGGCAGAGTAAGTAATCTTCTTCATTCAGTGTTAATTCGGATTTGCCTTGGAAAGCCTCACTTTGGAGGAAAACGCTTCCATCAAAGACGATTTCTGTATCCCGAGCCTTTTTTTGTTCAGTTTAAGTGTTGGAGTTTCAGAACATATTCTACCTTTGCTTCCTTATTCTTGTGTTCCTAGAATGATCCAATTGAATCTTCTGAAGCTGATATATGAAATCTCAAAGGCTAAAAAAAACTAATTAAAAATTAGTACTCGTGTGATTGCTTTAGCGACGTAGAAGGTGGGATACTTTCCCAACTTCTTTGGCTTTCTTGTCAGATATCAACTTTTCTAATTTATGTCATATCTAACGGTAACGCTTCACTATATATGAATCGAAAAGATTCGAACTCGTGACTTCAGATTAAAAATAAGAAAAGTAAAGTAGTTACTACTTTATATCAACAAAGAATTGATTTCATTTCTGGTGAGGCTACTTAGCCATAAAGGGTGTGCCAGCCAACCAACCAACCAATAAATGACAGCATCTGCCATCACCTAATTAATTGGAGATAATTTTTTTGTCCTAATTCATGTTTGTATTTTAATGGTGCATTATAAATTTTAAATTTTGAAATCGTCTCTATTTTTAACGTAAATATAAATATATATAACTTATAAGCTTTTTTCATATACTCAAAAGAATAAAATTCAAATGAAGTATAAACCTTCATATTATTTCTTATCAAGAAATTACGATAAAATAGTTGAGATTTACAATTTTTAATCAAAAATTTGAGTTTGAAGTGTTTTATCTCTAAATAAATTTATTTGATATAAATCTAAATTAATTGAATCAATAATCTTTAAATATCAAATGATCAAATCAAAATTAATTAGAGAAATAATAAAAAAAGATGGATTACCCACAATGAAATCAGATCTTTTTCTTAAAAATATGACTAAGAAAACACACAAAAAGTCGAATGAGGTATACATTATATTTAAGGCATAATACATAAATATACTCTTTAACTTGGCTTCAAATCACATTTATGTCCTTCAACTTTGAGTGTGCACAAGTAGAGACTTAAACTTGTAATTGAATAAATAGACGCACATGTCTTACATGTCATCCTACGTGTCATTTTTTGTCCTATGTGATGTCTTACGTGTATTGTGTCACGTAGAACTCATGTGTTTATTTATTTAAAAGTTGGATAGTTAAAGTGATTGTTTGTGCACTATGAAAGTTGAAGATCAAAGTTAAATTTAAAGTCAAGTTTATTATCTAATATGTATATTATAGCTATTTTTAACCACATTAAATAGTATAATTTTTCGAATTCAAAACCCTGAGCCCTTACTAACTCCGTGATTCATCATTACACACATTCATGAGGTGCTTTTTATAAGCTTTTAAAACAATACATTTTCCTTTTCTCCTTTCTCCTTCTCAGTGCCCAAATGGCATCTAACAGATCAGAGAGCCTTGTGAAGTTAGCTGAAAGACTTCGTCTTTATAACTCTATAAGTACCCAAATTTCGAAAATTCAAGAATTTGTTCCCAAAAATCAAGAATTGGGGATAAACCCAATACCTAAATCAAACAGGGCTGCAGTTTTGGTGTGTCTATTTGAAGATCCACAAGGCCATCTTCGTGTAATCCTCACCAAAAGAGCTTCAACACTTTCTTCACACTCAGGTAACTATTTGATTTATTGAAGTTAAATTTGTACAATGGTGTTCACTTGGTATCGTAGTATTCAGAGACGATTCATGATTTGAAGTTTATGAATAATGTTAATTTGGGATCATTTTTGTATTTGCAAGCTCTTTTCTACCTCTTTAGGGATCGTTTAATAGCTGGTTTAGATGTGAGTCGTGTAAGTATTAAATTATGTATAAGTAATAGCTGGTTAATAACATAATATATATAGATTTGCTAATAACTAATTCCTACGTTGTTACTGATACTTGCATAAGTCTAACCAGCTACCAAACAATTCCTTAATGATATGATGTTATTGAAATGTGAGACTATAGGTTTTAGTGTCGGTCTCAGATTGTTTGTCTGGTTTTGATTTGACACGAAGTTTAAGAAAGTAAATGAAACTTTTGCTAATTAACCCCTTAATGTTATGATGTTAATAGAAATGTGAGACTATAGGTTTTAGTGTCTGGTTTTGATTTGACACGAAGTTTAAGAAAGTAAACGAAACTTTTGCTAATTGAGCTAATGAACCCCTTTTTGTAACATTCAATACCTGAGGATACCTTTCTCCTCGCTCAGGGCTCGAACTTGTAACTTTAAAGACACAAATCTTTCAACCTCTTACTTTAATGTTTTTAGGTGAAGTTGCTTTGCCTGGTGGGAAAGTAGAAGAAGGTGATGCCGATGACGTTGAGACAGCATTGAGGGAGGCTGAGGAGGAGATCGGATTAGACCGTTCACTTGTAGATGTTGTTACTGTTCTTGAATCCTTTACCAACAAGGTAATGCATTTGTCTTCATTTGAGGTCTTACATTATTCTGTGTTCATGCCCTTTTAAGGTTTCTTAGCTTGTTAAATATTAATGAAAGTAGGGACATAGTTGATAATACAAGCCCGTCTCTTTGTATCGAAGTTGAAGGGATCAAATTTCACGGAACATTTATATGCCAAGAACAGTACGAACAACAATAGTAATACGATGGGACTAATTAATCAGTTGTTGAGAGAGCACTGTGCAAAATTAAACATGACATTTTAGGTTTCATGTTGGAAAACCGACAAAGAACGAGTAATGGAACTTTTTATCTATGTTGCTCGGACTCTTTGAAAATACAACTGGTATGCGTTGGATCCTCCAAAAGCTTTGTATTTTTGAAGTGTCCAACACGGATAGGGCAATACTTTTGGAGGGTCTGAACAATGTAGCTTTTTATCATACTCATGTCCATCAAACAATCGACACTGCAGCCAAAGTCTTGTTTACCTCAAGAGAAGTAAAAAGAAGAGTCTTAACTGAAGTATCGGGTTGCAAGTTTCAAATGCTTCAGTTTCATTTCGTGGAACGTTAATTCTCAATAGTACAGTTCTACTGCATTGATGCTTACCTTTTGAAATCTGTTCTGTCTTAATCGTCTTGTTGAAAATTTGGCCCTATTAACATTTATACGATCTGTGCTCAAATCGGTGTTTTGTTTTTCCTCAGAAGGGGATTACGGTGATTCCTGTCGTGGGCATACTTTGGGACCGGAACACATTCAACCCGTTGATAAATACTGCAGAAGTGGCATCACTATTTGATGCACCTCTAGAGATGTTTCTCAAGGTTAGTAAGTCTATAAACTCCCTCTCTTGTTTACGTGTTTCGTCTCCAGTTGCTCTTACGAATACATATTGGTTGATTTAGGATGAGAATCGACGAGAACAAGAACGTGAATACATGGGAGATGAATATGTTCTTCATTTCTTTGATCATGAAACAGAGAATGAGAAGTATATAATATGGGCTATAACTGCTGGCATTTTGATTAAAGCTGCATCGATCGTGTACCAACGTCCCCCTGATTTTCAAGAACGAACACCTAAATTCTGGAGTAGAAATCGTCAATGAAAGACGTTATTGCCAAATCTCTCTCGAGAGAGAGAGAGAGACTTTTGTCCTTCGAACTTGGAACCTTTAACATAGTTTCGTCTTGTCTATGGTGGATTGCTTTATCCGAAATTATATTATGTTCATCTTATACAAACGTTTGAGCGGGGTTTCTAGCTCCAAATTTATCTTCAAATATCTGTTTGATCTTGAAATTTAATTTGGCACTCATGAAAATTTAGTACATATATTTCATTCCAATAATCAACATAGCACATGTATTTAAAACTAGGGGTGGGCATTCGGTATTTCGGTTCGGTTTCGTTTTTTTTTTTTTGGTTTTTGTAAATTGTGTACCGAATACCGAATCGAAATATTTCGGTTCGGTTCGGTTTTTATTATTTCGGTTCGGTTTTGTTATTTCGGTTTTTTTAATGGGCCTGCTAGTTGGGCCTTTAAAAATTTACAATATTTTTTGTTTGATTTTCTGCTTAATGGGCTAAAATAGTTGTATCAAAAGTCTTTTACTTTTTAATTTTTTGTTTTAAATTATAATATTTATTATTTAATATTAATAATTAATATAATATAAATATATATTATAATATAATATATTTCGGTAAACCGAAATACCGAATTACACAAAATCACATACCGAAAACCGAACCGAAATATCGAAAAAAACAAAAATAATATATCGAATACCGAATCGAAAACCGGAAAACCGAAACCGAAATACCAAAAAAATTCGGTTCGATACGGTGTTTCGATTTTCCGGTGTTTATGCCCAGCCCTATTTAAAACCACAAATAAAATACATATATGAGAATTTGAGTATTGATGTTTTTAGGATAAAATTTTACATATTCGAAAACTATCGATTTCTATAAAAAAAAAAAACACTAATCACTAGCGAGGTACCATCCCGTTGAACCGCCGCGATGCTTCTCGTAACAAAATCTCTCTACCATGAGAAACTTTGTCGATGTCTAGTGTTACATCCACGACAATCTCGAAATCTTTAAGACTTTTCTTAGACGTATTTGCAATAATTACGTGTATTTTACGTATCACATCTAGTATGACTCTGTCACGACGATTACTATCAAAATATTCCTCGTCTATATCATCAAGATTCCTTTGCATGACATTGTAAAACATGTCATGTGACATGTATTCAGAAGAGTTGAGTTTGAAACAAAGTGATTTGGTATTATTTCGAATATAAAACCAATGTTCTTCATGAATATGAATATTAAATTGAATGGTTAAAGGTGTTAAAGAAGAAAAATGAGAAGTGATGATATATTTAATATCAATATTTGTGCTAATATTAGAGGAGATAATATTGGGGTATTTTAAAGTATTTTCCATGTTGAAAGTATTTTTATGTGAATTAAACAAAGAAAGTGGTTTCAATATATTCTTTTTATATAGTTAAAAATCATATACATATTTTATTTTTGATAGGGAAAAGAGTAATTAATTGGATTCTCCTTTTCACCTTTGGATGATGGCTTATAATTGGTTGTATTTAAATTGGAGTTTACCCCTTTTTGTGCAAGGCAAATACATTAAAAATTTGTATTATTTATAATAAATATAATTAGTAGCTTAAAAAATAGAGTAAATTTATAAGTAGATTGATTGGGTAAAACACTTAAAAAGGGTGTATTTAGTAGAAAGAAAAATTAAATGTTATTTTGAATTTTTTTTTTAAAAAAAATGGTTTAAAAGAAAATATTGTTCTGAAGCATTAAATATAATCTTGATAGATAATTGACAATAGACTCGACCCGAGACTTGCAGAATCCCAACCCTGGTTTGAGTCCTGATTCTCATCATTCCGAACCTAATTCTTGACTCCGACTTGAGATCTGACTCGAAACCCAACTTACAACTCCCTATCTCACTTACCTGTCTCTATCCTGAACGAGTCTATCGATCCAAACTCCAAACCCGAACCTGAGACCCACCCCATGCCCCTACCTTGACTTGATTTTGGGTCAGTATTTGGATTCCGGATCCGGATTTTACAGTTTAGTGGATCCGGGTTAAGTTTGTTTGTTTAATAGATTAATTAATAAAAATTTCAACCAATAAGAATCTTATCACATATGAAATAAAAATCCTAATTTTGATTTTCTCTAAATCCCAAATGGCATATAACAGATCAGAGAGACTGATGAAATTAAGTGAAAGGCTTCGTGTTTATAACCAAAATTCAAAAATTCAAGAATTGGGGACAGATAATAGTAATTCAATAAGATCCAAATCAAACAGAGCTGCAGTTTTGGTGTGTCTATTTGAAGACCCACAAGGAAATCTTCGTGTAATCCTCACTAAAAGAGCTTCAACACTTTCTTCATACTCAGGTAAGTATTTTTGCGAGTTTCATATCTGAACTATCGGTTGGTTATCGCAAGTGGTTGAATGTAATCACAATGGTTCAATTTTGCCCATAAAATTTTGTATTAATGATAATAACTTAATTTCTGTGCTAAGGGTGTGTTGGTACGAAGGAAAATATTTTCACGGACAATGTTTTCCTAGAAAATGTTTTCTTGGAAAACAAGTAGATTTTTGACTTATTTTCTCATGTTGGTTGGTGAGTAGAAAATATTTTCCGGAAATGATTTTTAGTGTTTGATTTATGAATGAAAAATATTTTAGAGGAACATCTTTTATTTTTACTAGAATACAAAATAATTTATGAAATTGAAAATATTTTTTTGAAATAATTTTTTTTTGGGTGGTGGTGATAGGGGGTGGGGGTAGTGTGTGTGGTGGTGGGGGGGGCACAGGGAGGGGGTAGGAATGAAAAATAAAAATTTGAAGTTGATAGTATTTTTAAAAAATAAAATTAATTTTTTTGGGGGTTGGGGGTGAAAGGGCTGGCCCGGGGGAGAGGTAGGAGCTTAAAAATAAAAATTTGGAGTTGAAAATATTTTTAAAAAGCAAATTAATTTTTTGGGGAGGGAGTGGTGTTGGGGGAGGGGGGCCGGGGATGGTAAAAGATCGGGTGAAAAAAAATATTGAAATTGAAAATATTTTTTTTAAAATTGATGTTCTTCAAAAAAAAAATTTGAAATTGGAGGAGAACTTTGGAAAATGTTTTCCTTAATTTTTGAAGGGAAGTCATTTTCCTTAATTTTGAGGAAAATGAGTTGATTTGGAAAACATTTTTCAAAACTTTTGCCCCAACCAAACATGAGAAAATTGGAAAACATTTTCTGGAAAAGCAAACATTTGATAGTTTAGGTTAGAAACTCGTAAATATTGTAGGGAAAAATGCATAAGTAGCCCCAACCTATGCCCGAAATCTCAGAGACACAGTTATACTATACTAAGATGTTATTATCCTTGAACTTATTTTACAAATAATTTTCTACCCTTCTAGGCCTACGTGGCACTAGGTTGAACAAAATATCAACACGCGCTGGGCCCACAAGATAATGTCACGTAGGTCGAAAATGGTGGAAAATTATTTATAAAATAAGTTTAGAGGTAATAGGACCTTAGGATAGTGTATATGTGTCTCTGAAATTTCAGGTATAGGTTGGAGATACTTGTGCATTTTCCCAACATTGTATGGTGAACTATCTTTAACTAAGTTAAAACACTTATTAGAGAACTTTTAATATTATTATTGCTATTATTTTTATATGTATATTTGACTCATTTTTACTTTTGTTTTATTTTGTACGATGATGATATAATATGAGTTGAAATGAAATAGTAAGGATTCATATAGCTAAGCTCAACTTGTTTGAGGTCGGAGCCAATACTTTTGAGCCAATTGCGACATTTTGAAACTCAAGGATGATGAGAGTCGTTCCTTTGCCCTTCTCCACTTAAATACTCGATTTAGTTCACTTGGCACGATGCTTTAATTTGTGACCTAAGAAGATACAAGCTCCTCAACCTCTCATTTTACTGTTTTTAGGTGAAGTTGCATTGCCTGGTGGAAAAGTAGAAGAAGGTGATGCCGATGACATTGAGACGGCACTGAGGGAGGCCGAGGAGGAGATCGGATTAGATCGTTCACTTGTAGATGTTGTCACTGTTCTTGAATCCTTTACCGCCAAGGTAATGCAGTTATCTTCATTAGCGATCATTTGAGACATTATTTTGTGTTCATTCCCTTTTAAGGTAGGGTAAGGTCTACGTACACTTTACCCTCCCCAGACTCCACTTGTACGATTACATTGTGTATATGGATGGCTCGTTTTCTTACATCAACGTTGAAAGGACCATATATAAGCCAAGAACAGAGTTTAAGTGATAAGAAGTTACAGTTGCAAGTTTCAAATGCAAACTTTTCAGTTTCATTTCGTGGGATAGCACAGTTCTATTGCATTGATGCTTATGGTATGATATTTGCTGTTTTGTTTTGTATTTCCTCAGAAGGGAATTACAGTGATTCCAGTTGTGGGCATACTTTGGGATCGCAACGCGTTCAACCCGTTGATAAACACTGCAGAAGTGGCATCAATATTTGATGCACCTCTGGAAATGTTTCTTAAGGTTAGTGAAGTCCACAAACTCTCTCTTTTCGTTTACAAGTTTCGTCTTTCACTTGCTCTTACAATGAATTATTGGTTGATTTAGGATGAGAATCGACGAGAGCAAGAGTTTGAACACATGGGAGATAAGTATGTAATCCATTTCTTTGATCATCAAACAGAGGATGAGAAGTATATAATATGGGCTTTTACTGCTGCTATTTTGATTAAAGCTGCATCGACTGTGTACCAACGTCCCCCTGATTTTCAAGAACGAAGACCTAGATTTTGGAACAGAAGTCGTCAATGAAAGATGTTGTTGCCAAATCTTTCGCGGTACTTTTGTGCTTTGAACTTTGAACATAAGAGATAGTTCCTTCAAAATCACATAAATATGTGTCTCCATATGTATTTATAGCCATTGCTCTCTGTGAAAGTATGTTCTGCTTGGGCCAACTTGTGTGCACCTCTACTATTGCAGTTTCCATTAGCATATTTTCGAGTTAGACAAAACGAGGCCAGAGTTAGAACATTGGGAACCTTAGGCCAAAGCAAGGAATGAATAAACCAGAGATTGATAATAATCAAAGACCAGTAAGTTTAAGTACAGGTGAGTCTGAACACATTTCTTAAGTACAGTACAAAGACAATCTTCAGTTTTGACAATTGTCAAATCTTTAGATGATTTGAGAAATGGAAAATTAAGACAAAAACAAGTATGTTACTCTATAAAACAGCTTGGTGCAGGCAAATGTTTACCCAAAGAAGAAAGCCATCTATCTCCTTAGCCAAAAACCTCGTAAAATTTCTCAACGACAAGTAAACCTGAGTCGATAGATTCCAATGGATCCTTCCTAAGTCTGTGTCTTAAGCAGTTGGGAATGACAGTGGCGATATCTTCTGGGGTTACCTTATCTCTTCCTTTAAGTGCAGCCAATGCCCTTGCTGCTCTGTTAGTGACTATATCACCTCTCAATCCATCGACATTCAGTTCTGCACAGACCTTAGAGATTTTAACGCGGAGATCATGATCAATCGTAACAGAAGAAAGCCCGCTCCTGGCTGAGGTGATTTGGCTCTGGAGCTTTTCTTGCTCCCCCTTGTATGATTCCCGGAATTCCTTGGGGTTCTTGTCAAAACGACCTCTTTCCTCGACGATCTTCACTCTTAGTTCTGCATCTCTCACAGTCCCGACTTGGGCATGCATTCCAAATCGATCAAGAAGCTGTGGCCTAAGTTCTCCTTCTTCAGGATTACCTGAACCAATAAGGATAAATCGAGCAGGGTGTGAAATTGATATTCCCTCTCTTTCAACAGTATTCCATCCTGATGCTGCAGAATCCAAAAGAACATCTACTAAATGGTCGTCCAAAAGATTAACCTCGTCGACATAAAGTATTCCTCTGTTAGCTTTAGCAAGAAGACCAGGCTCGAATGCCTTCACACCCTCGGTAAGAGCTTTCTCAATGTCGATTGTCCCACACACCCTGTCCTCAGTAGCACCTAGTGGTAAATCAACCATGTTGATTTTGGTGAGAGATACAGGAAGCTGCTCTCCCTTCCTCAATTTGTCACGGACTTCAGCGCTCATTACTTCTTGGTCATCTGGATCTGAATTAAATGGATCACCAGAAATAACTTTTATTTCTGGAAGTAAATCCACCAAAGACCTAACCGTGGTGGACTTCCCAGTTCCTCTATCACCCATAATCATCACGCCTCCAATCTTTGGATCTATTACATTCAGCAAAAGACACAACTTCATCTCATCTTGCCCCACTATGGCGGGAAATGGATACACCGGTCTCTGGCTGTCTTCAGCAAGTTTCTGAGCCTAAAAATTACAAAGTAGGTAAAAGCTTATCAATATACTTGGTACAACAACAACAACATACCCAGTGTAGTCCCACAGAATAGGATCCGCGGAGGGTTGAGTGTACGCAGACCTTGCCCCTACCTTAGAGGTAGAGAGGTTGTTTCTGATAGACCCTCGGCTGAAGGATAAACAGTCCAAAACAGTCACAAAAAGGAATCAATATACTTGGTAAATCCCCCCTCCCCCAAAATAAAATGGGTTGCAAATACATTGCCTTCCAAATAAATCATTTTGCCCAAGTGTCGTAACTTTCTAAGCTGAACTAACAAAACTATTTTGAATTCGACTTTTGATAATCCTTGCCCTGAAACTTAATACTCCTATGAGCTATTTGGTATGACAATTTTTCCTCTATGGGACATCATAACATGATTCACATCATTTTTGTAAAACTTTTACAATGTTAAAGAACTCGAATACATTAAAATATACAAAGTAACTCTGATCTGAAACAGTCCCTACTACATCCACAAGGTAATGGTAAGTTCTGCATACACTCTACCCTCCTCAGACCCGACCCCACTTGATGAATTCCCTGGGTATGTTGTTGTATCCAAAGTTACTTCGATATCATGTTTTCTTTGTCAAACTAATTTTGAACTCTCCGTGTAACATTCATTTCCACCATCAATAATACAATACTCCCTTTGTTTCAATTTGTTTGTTTTGCTTACCTTTTTTAGTCCATTTAATGAAAAAATGTCTCCTTTTAATTCTAACTTTACACATGACATGTTTAAGACCACAAGATCAAAACGATCTTTAGTTTAAGATCACAATATTCAAAAGTCTTCTTTTATTTTCTTAAACTCTATGCTGAGTCAAAACTAGAAAAACAAATTGAAACTGAAACCGAGGGAGTAGACAAAGGGACAGTGTCCAAGCTTTTCAGAAAACATCTTATATGCATTTTAATAATCTTCCCACCTCTCACACAATATTGCTTCATAGCCTCAACTTAAATTCTGTAAAACTCCACAACCAAACACCCAAACCCCACATTATTATATAGAAAATAGAAATCTTCCACACAAATTACCCAAACTGTTTAGCAAAAACACCTGATGAAATCACCATATCATGAAAAACTGGTACCTGTTCTTGAGCAGGGCTGATTTCAGTTGCAACATTGGATATTGCCACATGGAATTGGGACCTCCCTTTCTTAACTGGGAGTCTAATTCCTCCATAAAACTTCCTCCCTTGGCTATGTCCTACAACAACAATGCCCATCAATTCATACTTAACCCATAAAAATACGGTGAAATCCCACAAAGTAGAGTCGAGGGTATACACAATCCTTATCACTACCTCTTCAAGGTAGAAAGATTGTTTTCGAAAACCCTCAGCTCAACAAAGTTAATAAAACGAAACGAACAAGTGAAGTAACATCACAACGAATAGCAAATCAGTAACAACTATATGCAAGGAACCGTAACAACATCCACAAAATACGATCACCTAAACACAGTAAACCTCATAAAATACGAATACCAAAAAACTACCTGGATACACAAATGCTCTATACTACCAAGAGTCCAAATTCACACACTCTCAAAAACCAATTCAAAGTATAGATATCAAAAAAATGTAAAACACCCATTACACAGTAGAAACAAAATCAGAACAAAAATATAAATCTTTACAATAAAAAAAAAAACACTTACCCATCAAATTTCTAGCTCATAATCAACAACCAAGAACCCAAAAATTCACAAAAAAAATAACTCAAACCCAATTCAAAGGAAAACGAGAAATGACATAATATACAAAAAATTTGAACACCCACTAACAATGCGAACACAATTAGTTAAAAAAAAACACATTTATTTAAATACCTGAAGATGGGAAAAGGGATAAAGCAGCAGACTTAGAGGAACGAGAAGTGAAGGGTGTAGAAGCTAAAATTGCTGCTGCTACTGCTGAAGAAGAAGAAGTTCCCAATAGTGAAGCCATTTTTGTGATTCTCAGCGAAGAAGAAGAAGAAGTTTTGGCATCAGTGTATTGGTCACTACTTACTACTACTAACTAATGGCTTGTGTTTGTGTCTTTGGATAAGACGATAGATTTCCGGGTCATACTTTTATTGGACTTTCATGGATTCATGGGCTCATCTAATTTTCGACTTCAAATTTGGGTCTTTTGATCTTTTCTTTTCTTTTTTTTTTTTTCAATTTTCACATATAACAAATAAAAAATTCATATTTTATATGTTATAGCAAAGTTTGCATAATTGCGCTCCATAACAAACATAGAAACTGTATAATTCGCTATACATATACAGTTGAAGCAAATTGTATAATACGAAGTGTATAAAATAAGAAAGAGAAAGACATTTGGGCAGAGAACTGTATAAAAACGAAGTGTATAAAACGAATTGTTTTTATAAGTGTATAGAATGATTATATACAATTTCAATTTGTATAAAATGAGAAAGAGAGAAAGACAAAAGAGACTTGACAAGGAATATACAATTGAATCGAATTGTATAAAACGAGAAAGAGAAAAATTAGATACAATTTGAAAATTGTATAAAACGATAAAGAGAGAAAGACAAAAGAAACTGGGCAGGGGAGTATTTTTATTGTATGATTATAAGTGTATATGACAAAAATATATGTACTTGCATGTGTATATACAATTTTCTCACGCTTTATACAAACAGAAACGCAATTTATACATTTCGTTTCTGTTTGTATAAGTGAGAAAGGCGAGGGTGGCGAGCGAGATCTGAAAGAGGGGAGAGAGGGGAACAAAAATATATGTATTTATACAATTTTATCTGCTTTATACAATTAGAAACAATTTTTATACACTTGTGTTTGTATAAAAAGTGAGGTGGCGAGCGAGAGATTGGAGAAGAGTGGCGAGCGAGATATTTGGGAGAGAGTCTCCGGGCAATTTTTTGGAAACGTTTGCTATGGAGCACAATTAAATCAAACCCTAACTACTTTATATATTTTAGGTTATTCGTTTGCTATTATATACAATTTTCTTTTTTTTCGAGTTTTAGGTTTAGCAAAACATAAAAATAATATTAGTGTTTTATAGTTATATTTATGTTGCACTTTATAACAAATAACATTTGATTGTATAAATTAGGTGTCTGTGTCTATGAAAATTGTGTTTGAATATGTATATGTACTTTGTGTTTGAATATCTACGTTAAAGTTTGAATTCGTATACAATATAATAGAGTTAAAATAGTTGTATTTGTATATCAAATTTCTCTCTCGATTTATACATACACAAATTATACATTGTATTTTGTATTATTTGTGTTTGTATAAACTGAGAAGAGAGAAAGGCAAAAGAGAAGTGGGCAGGGAAAAATTTGTATTGTATAACTAAGTAATATATATTTGTATATACAGTTTTCTCTCGCTTTATACAAATATAAACACAATTTATACATTTGTATTTGTATAAAGTGAGAGAGGCGGAGGAGAGTGGCGAGCGAGATTCTAGGGAGAGAGGTAAATGGCAAAGTTTCGCTACGAATTATAATTTAAATGAAACTATGGTTATTCATTTATTTTAAATTAATAATTTGTTGTTTCATAAATTTTCTTTTTCTTTCGTTGAAAAATTACCTAAATACACATCTTATTTAATTATAATTTTCAAAATTTCCTACCCTTTTAAAGATTTTTTTGTAATTTGAAAAAGAAATTTTGGAGGGGGGGGGGGGGGTATTTTAAGAGGACATGTATAATAAAAAAGAATCACAGGTGGATTTTGTTTCCCTCTATGATATTATCACAGTATATTATAGTATATTAATATACTTTGATGGTATCAAAGAATAAATAAGCAGTGTCTTCATTGTAGGATTGTTTCTTCCTCCTAAATACCATCAATGTATAATATACTCTTACGATATAAATGAGTAACTGAATAATATTTTCACTGAAGCTTGCTTTAGTCCTTCAATGAGATTACTCAAAAAACCATTATATTACTATAGTATATCTACATACTGTCGTGGTATCATTGAGATATGTTTTAATATTTCAACATTTTAATTTTTAAAAATATTATAAAAATTATAATTTCTACTAATTTAGAGTTTAATAAATAAGATTGTGAATTTAATAATTTTCTCTTAATTTTTTTTTTATTTATTTCTCAATAAAAGAGTCTAATTCGATACCATTAGAATATCAATATATCGATGAAGTATCATAGAGTAAATTAAGCTCGATCCTATATGATATCGATATGGTGTCTATATACCGATGAAGTATCACAGAGAATTAATCATAATAGTAATGTTATGTTGACATCATACACGAAATAATAAAGGAGAAAGTGGACTAAGCAGGTTAACAATTTGGGTCATTTATCTATTAAGGCTAAATCGTTTTGATTGAATTTAATTTGGATAAATAATTTCACAATAAGGTCTATTTTGTGTAGTTTTCCCTTCTTCTTTTTTGTGATATTTTTTTTAAAAAAATAATATTTAAAAATTGATGTTAGTGTTTTTTCATGAATATAAATGGAAGTAGTTTTTCTTTTTGTGGATAATTTAAAGTGAAAAAAGTAGAGCTATTTTTTTGTTATCTTTTAAGTTCGTGAAAATTTTGGAATTCTAATCTTTTCAATAATCAAATATGTGTGTAATACTTTTTAGTAAAATTTAACTTGAAATCAATCACCTAAACAAATGTATGTGTTTATAATAGAGAAAATGGTCAAAAGCCTTCCTAATTTATATTCAGATTCTCAATTACACATTTTAATTTTACGAAAGTCCTATCACCCTCCTTCTGAACTATCTAAAAATGAAATAATTACCCCCTTGAATGCTAGCTAGCAAAGAGAGTGTATTTCACTCTCCGAGAGCACAAAAGACAAATATTAAAACTTTATTTAATTTTTTTATTTATAAATATTTATATTTATTTTTTATTTATTTATTGTCCTTCTCCAGAACAATAAAGATCAAATTCTTTCACCATTCACTATCTCTAAACCATCATTGCTATCACCATCTTCACCGAATTTACCATTGTTGATTTCACACAAGCTTTTAGATTCTCATGTAAAAAAAATTTATAAACCAATCAAATCAATTAAAAATAAAATGTGATGTATTTATATCACCTAAAAACGAGATATGGATTAGATATATTCGTCCTATCTCTTTCCCTCCCCTCACTTTTTTTAGTTTGTTTTTAGGTTTCCATCTCTCCGCTACATGACTGACCGGCAAAACGCCACCATTGTCGTCGCCTTCGCGAAACCCAAAACACCAGCAACCCCCCCCCCCTCCATTCCTACATTTCCTGTTAGACATTGGTGGGTGTACTGTGAAACCGTTCTTATACAAAACAACACAAATTTGATCCGAAGAACTGTAATTTTGTATCTAGCGTCTGAGGATTTATCTGTTGTTCGGCATTCGACTGCTGGCTGTTTTGAGGGGTAGCCTCCCCCATCCTCTCATCTCTCTCTTGTTTCTCCTGATCCAATTTTGAGGGACTTTGGTGTTTAAAGTAATTGTGAAGTTATCATAGGAATTTGAAGGAATTGGGAGAAGAATTTGCTTTAGGATTTGAAGAAATTGCATAAGTATAGGAAAAAGGGAAAAATAATTATAAGAGAATTGAAGAAAAATAATCAATTAATTAAATTTTCACATGTCAAACGCGTGAAATTTACAGGTCAATGTAGGTGTGGTTATGATTTTTCAGGGGTGTAATTATTTCAGTTTTAAACTATTTAGGAGGGTGATAGGACTCCCGTAAACTTAAAGTGTGTAGTTGAAAATTCAAATATAGATTGAGGGGCTTTTGGCTATTTTCTTGTTTATAATACTTCCAAACAAAATTTCACTTGAAATCAATCACCGAATTTGAACTTCAAATTGTGATTTAAATTTTTTGAATCTAAAATTTGAATCATAAATTTATATTTTATATTAAAAAACCCTCATAATTTTTAAAGTTTGTAAAAAATAATAAGGGATAATGCCCAAGTACCCCCTCAACCTATGTCCGAAATCTCAGAGACACACTTATACTATACTAAGGTCCTATTACTCCCCTGAACTTATTTTATTAATAATTTTTTACCCCTTTTCGACCTACGTGGCACTATCTTGTGGGCCCAAGGATGGTTGACTTTTTTTTTCAAACTAGTGCCACGTAGGCTAAAAAGGGGTAGAAAATTACTGACAAAATAAGTTCAGAGGGGTAATAGGACGTTAGTATAGTATAAGTGTGTCTCTGAAATTTCGGGCATAGGTTGAGGGGGTACTTGTGCATTATCCCAAATAATAATAATCAATGTTTGACATGAAGAAATTGTATGTACAATGTGAAGTAAACACTACTTCAAATATTAAACAAAGAAGTTCACTATATTTAATGAACTAAAATAGAGTTACAGAAGAATCAGAGGTGAAACATGGATTTTTACTAAGCACAATGCACAATGACTCCTTTGCTTACAAGGTCTATTCAGGATAGTGTTTCTTTTAGACAGAGCTTGCACTCGAAATCTCTAATTAAGAATGAAGCAGTTTTATTCGTATGTTTCAACCAAAAAAAAAAGCAAAGTTATTTTCAATCAAGGGCAAATGCAAATGTGTGAAAGCTTAATAAACAAAACCAAAAAAATGAAAAGGATAAACTTTACCAAAAAAAAAAACCAAAAACAAAGTTACGCCAAGTATACTTAATTAAGAGAGGGAAAAAATAATGCAAGATAAATTAAAGAAGAACTACCTAATTATACATCTATCCTATCATAATTACTAATTCTTCTTACGGTTTAAAATAATTATATTTAATTTCAGTATTTAATTTTTTTTTATATCAAATTTCAAGTTAGATATACCTAAATACATGTTATTTTGCTACTAGATATACTAAAATAGGGAGAGAGGTGAACGAGAACAGAAGGGAGGTGAGGGAGATTCGCCCATATACTTAGGATATTAGATTAGCAAGCAAGATATGAGAGTGGAGAGCAAGATGAGAGGAAGGCGAGTGAACATGTGAATTCACTTGAAACAATGTATATAGAATAAATTTAACCTAACTTTAACCCCATAAATCCGTGATACATGTATCTTGATGTATCTAGAAGCACTAAAATCTAATAAAACTCGTAATATTACAAACTAGCATATATTTAAATAATTAAGTCATAAACTAGTGAAACTTTTGTAATCACTTTAGGTTTAGGAGGGTGAGAATATGGTCTTTTGAAGCATCCAAGGGGCATCATTGAGCTTCCACACTAAGACTAATTTTGAACATTTTGCAATATTTTCAAATTAGATTGAATTATGACTTGATTAAAGTATTTGGTAAATGGCCAAAGGGCAAAGGTCATAACACTTTTGAGGGATTAATGCATTTGATTTTTTTTTTTTTTTTGTGGATATATGCATTGTTTACATTCATATGGAATCTTTTAAAGGCATGTGATTTTATAACCATAAGAACATGCCTTGTTGGATATATATATATATATATATATATATATATATATATAATATATTATAAACTATGCTCTCTTGTAGTTATTTCTAAAACCTCTCGAGATATTGCTTTACAATTTTGAGACGAATTCAAAATTTTTAGCTTACGAGTTCTCAAGTTTTATTTCAAAATTATAAGTTCTGTCAGCCTATAATGAGAATTTTAACTCGATCTGTCTCACATTACTAATTAACGTTTTAAGAACTTAAAAAGACATGAAAGAAATAAGATTAATTTCATAAGAACATGGTCACCTACAAAATAACGAGCCAAAAACGATTAATTTAAGTGTTCCCGCACAACGTTTAAGAAATAAAGAAAGTTTTTTAAATTTGTAGTCTTAATTAAATTAAAGATGTGTATAATCATTTAAATCTTGTGGTCTTTGATATATCACATGTAATATTGAAATCGAAAAACTTACTTAAATAAAAAAAAACAAATACTCTTTTTTGAGAGAAATGATAAAAATTAGTAAAGAAAAGACACTTTAATTAGAAGACCACAACAAGATTATGTCATTTCGTAGCTTGTTTTTGTTCTTTCCACATAAGCTTGAAGATTAGTTGATTAAATAATCTAAAACTTTGTAATTTTTTAGTACTATATTGTTAAATGTCCAAAAGATTAATACTATATCTTAAAACTATCAGTTAGTTAAAGTAGATTCTCAAGAAAAAACAGTTATTAGTAGGGTCAAGTGACATTGATTATGCAAATTTTAGGTGTAATGGGCTTAACATGAAAGCAAAAATAAATAAATTAATTATTAGACAAAATCCCATATTCCAGTATTTTAGGTTATAAGATCCAAAAAACTCTTTTTATATTTTGATAAGTACATTGTTAAGAAAAAACAATTATAGACAAACTTGCCTATTTAGGATCATGAAAGAACAATTAATGTATTTAAAATTCATAATGAAAAAGTGATCAAAAGATTCTTCATTAATTAGTGGCTAAATGCCATTTTTGGTGCGGCGATTAGAATATAAAGGTGCAATTAGAACAATGTCAAAAGAGACTGAGTCGAGGATTTATCGAAAATAGACTTTTTACATTTATAAAAATAGGGGTAAAGTTAGTTTTATTTTACTTTCTCATATTTTATTTTGTGAAATTATATTTTGATTATGTTTTATTGTTGATGTTGGTAACAAATAAATTAGTGAATCGAGAAGTATGAGGATTCAGATTCTAATCTCAACAGACACTATATCACAAAAAGTTTTAGGCAGAAAGAAATATGCACATTAATAAAGAGTTTTAAAGTCTTTACAAACATTGGTTATTGCAATTGGGTCCGCTTTAGAGACATTTACAAAGTGATAACTAATTGCTTTTAAAAATCACATTTAAGCAATTAAGCTAGTCGTTGATTAATTGTTGCTAAAGGTCATTTTTTATATAGTGAGAAGATACATGACATAGGTAATTTCTTCTTCTTCTTCTTCTTCTTCTTCTTCTTTTTTGGACGTAGGAAGCCTTAATAATACCACAATAATATATGGATAAACTGATATAGTATGGTTAGTTTTGTAAATAAATGAATAAAGGAAACTTTAGTGCTATCACAACAGTATTTCATATATAATGATGGTATCATACATGATTTGAAGAGAGTTACATGTTATAAGAAATAGTAGTTAATGATACCATGTCAGTATATGATAGTTGTGATGGTATCATCGATAAATTATGAGTTCCTCCCTTGAAAGAATGTTCATTAGTCAACGATAGTATGTCATTATATATATTGTAGGTATATGAATGAATGCAGGAAACCTTAATGATATCATAACAGTATATGTATATATTGTTATGATATCATTAACAATGACTAGCATTGTGAATTAATGAATGAAGGTAACGTTTGCGCTATCACAATAGTATATTCACATATTTTAATGGCATCGTACATGACATGGGGAGTATTACTGATTATGTGAAACAATACTGAATGATAGCATGTCAGTATATAATAGTATCTTGGAGGTGTCGTTGAATGATTGAAGTACACATCAATGATATGTATCGTAACAATATATCGATATAATTTGATGGTATCATTGTGTCCTGCAATTAATCTTAATGATATCATGTTAGTATATAGATATACTACGAAGATATTATAGAGGTCTCATTAATATAAAAAAATAATACTTTTTTTAAGGAAACAAAAAAAAATAAAACATTTAAATTAAAACAAAGAAAGAAGTATATATTATACAAAACATGGTAAAGAAAAGACACTTTAATTAGAAGACCACAACAAGATTATGTCATTTCGTAGCATGTTTTGGTTCTTTCCACATAAGCTTTAAGATTAGTTAATTAAATAATCTTAAAACTTTGTAATTTCTTAGTACTATATTGTTAAATGTCCAAAAGATTAATATATCCTATAATTGTCAGTTAGATAAAGTAGATTCTCAAGAAAAAACAGTTATTAGTAGGGTCAAGTGACATGGATTATGCAAATATTAGGTGTAATGGGCTTAACATGAAATCAAATTATTTACAAAATTTCATATTCCCAAATATATTAGGTTATAAGATCCAAAAAACTCTTTTTATATTATGAGAAGTACATTGTTAAGAAAAAACAATTATAGACAATTTGCCTATTTAGGATCATGAAAGAACAATTAATGTAATTAAAAAATTCATAATGAAAAAAGTGTCCATTGAATCAAAAGATTCTTCATCAATTAGTGGCTAAATGACATTTTTGGTGCGGCGATTAGAATACAAAGGTGCAATTAGAACAATATGAAAATAAGTTGAGTCGATGATTTTTCGAAAACGGATTTTCCATCTTTATAAAAGTAAGGTAAGATTCATGTATATCTTACTTTTTCGAATTTTGTTTGTTAAATTATACTGAGTGTGTTATTATTGTTGATAGTAGCGATAAATGGCTGATAAATTAGTGGATTGAGAAGTATGAGGATTCAGATTCTAATCTCATTGATTAGATACCACAATAAAAATAATTATTTAGCAGAAATAAATATGTATATTAACAAAGAATTACCGACAAAATTAGTTAATTACAATTGGATCTGTTATCGCTGTAGACTTTAGAGACATTCACAAAAAGTGTTAATAACCTCTACATAATATATTTAACAACAATTAAAATATTGTTACTATTTAATTATCGCTTAAATTTATTTTTAGTACAGTAAAAAATAAAAACAACATTAATCCCTTTTTATTCATTAATCTTGATTGACATAACTACTTGTTATTGTTTGTGTTGGTGAGACTAAAACAATACTTCATCATTATACTTATCACTTCATCGCCACATATAAAATATAATATATCTATTGTTAATACCTTTAAATATGTTATTTTTATTTTTATTTATTTATTTATTGACAAAAAATGAATCCATGAAATTCCTTGGACCTATTTATATTAGATAAATAAAATTATATACAAACCACTTATTAATAGACTATTCAATCTTACGAATGCCACATGGGCACCGAAACAACTTGTAGTGGTATAATAAACCCTAATCTGATGTCACTTCTAAGTCTTTCGTATAGAGTTTATCTAATTTGAATTTTAAATAATCGAATCAGTATATTCTAGATATCAAATATTTAACTTTAAAAATCGACTTATACAAATACAATTGTACTCCCTTTAGTGTTGATTTTGTTGGGACAAACATTACTATGGAAACTATAGAAGAAATAGTAACTTATAGGATAAGATGACTACTCATCCAATAACTTCCGTAGACCAATTCTTGTCATAATGGATTAAGGAGACAAAAGGTACATAAAAGTTTTGAGCCAAATACATAAGCAGATTCTTAAATTTGTTGGGTTTTTTCTTTCAGGTATCTCAACTACGTTATTTTCCTATTGAATCATTGAACCCCCATAATTTATTCCGTTTAAACAAACATTGTTGTCTGATGTAGAACCAGATTTGTGAAGGACATTGATAGAGGATACATATGTTGTTCCACAACTCATTAATCCAATTGATAGTGGAAATGTTCGAGAATAATTGTGTTTTACTTAAGTCATTTAAACACATTAGAAAATAAATGAGGCTAACACGGTTTGTCTTCATTCATTTAATCAAAATTATTACAATTCGAACACAATTGAAGGCATTTACAATAGAAAAGCCCATCAAAATCAACCAACAATGTTTTAAAGGATCAAATTATGTATGGTTCAATGATCAATAGAAAAATGACGTAGTTGAAGTATCTGAAGGAAAAAACCCAACAAGTTTAGAAATCTGTTTATGTATGTGGCCAAAGTTATGAGTGTAAAGATACAACAAGTGTGACATAGGCGAAATATGTGTTAGAATGATCGAATTGATTGAGCAGAACATTTGAAATGTTACATCTGCTTTCTTGTCGAGTTGTTGTACATCATTTACCTAGTATAATTTCTTTTATATTATTTATTTATAAATTATTATATTTGGATATAGTTTATTTATCCTATGCACACTCAAAGATATCGGAAAGTGTGAAGTAGTGGATTATTTTGGGAGTGTTTTTTAATTTTTATATTCAAATATAATGATATTTAATTTTTGTGAATGTTGCTTGTTTAATGAAAATTTATGGACTAAAGCATCCTTATCTATGACTTATTTTTGATAGACATAAGTTAAGAGAATTTTGTAATGGTTCTATAGGAATTAAATTATACAACATAAGTAGCTAGTGTAGTATTTCTAAGAGACACACTTGTACTATAGTAAGGTCCTATTATTTCCATGAACTTATCTTATAAATAATTTTCTACCTTTTTCGACTTACGTGGCACTATCTTGTGGGCCCAGCTTGTGTTGTATTTTTTTCAAGCTAGTGCCACGTAAGCCGAAAAAGGGTAGAAAATTATTTATAAAATAAGTTAGGGATAAAGAACCTTAGTAATATAAGTGTGTTTCTGAAATTTCCAACATATATTGAAAGGATACTTATGCATTTTCTCTATTTTTAACCATTTTTTTTTACTTAAATACTAAAGCCAAAAATTAAAGACTTTCAAATTTGAACAAGATATTAAATCCCAAAATTTATGTTTTTAGAGGGAACCTCAATTAAGTAGTTAAAATATCAAATGGTTAAACCTAAAAAAATCACTTTAACTTAAGTGTCCTTTAAACTTACTTGAAATTTTTATACAAATAGTTAATCGAATCATAATTTATAACGGTGCACATATTTCACATATGCAATTTACACCCTATTACATATTTATCAACTAATCATTCTTTTCGAACTTTATTTATGAAATTAAATTGAATATGACATTGTTCTAATGTTTCATAGTACAAGATGACTAGTCATCCAACACATACAAACCAATCTCATAATGGATTAAGGAGACAAAATAAAAGTGAAACAAAAGTTGAGTGTATTAGTGGGGACAAGTGATCACATGCATTATGTAGAGATTTAGGTAATGGGCTTAACATGATGAAAAGCAAAAAAATTAAAAAAAATTAATTAAACAAAACCTCATATAATCCAAAAAAAGAATTCAAGTAAACAAGATCCAAAAACACTTTCTATATGCACATGATTAAAATGGTTTCCACTATTGATACTCCCCCTTTGAATTAACTTTTATATATTTGCATGATGTCTATTGATGCCTTACTTGATTGTTATCATTATATATAGCTTACAATAAGCTCTTTCACCTATCACAAATTATATTCTTAAAAAGAGTTTTAATTTTCCTAGCTATTTATCATCTCAATGGCTAACTCAAATTCCAAATTGAGCTTAGTATGCCTTCTATTATTATTGTTATTATTATTTGCAAATGTGAATATTTCAATAGCAACTAGCTATCGTGGGGTTGAAAGTATTATAAGATCAAAGATAGATAGCAAGAAGTTATTACAAGAAATATGTTCTTATTTGGGAAAAAAGAAAATTTGTAATAGGAGGGTATTGGTGGATGTTATAGATAGAGTGGCACCAGGAGGACCTGATCCAAAACATCATTAGCAATAACTTTTCGAGATCGCGTTACGGTTATTTTATTTTTTATGTACCAGAGTTCAGTATGTATCGATCTTTAGAAGTTTCTGGAATATTCAATTATCATTAGCAATAACTTTTCAAGATCGCGTCATGACTATTTCATTTTTTATGTACCAGAGTTTAGTATGCATCGATCTTTAGAAGTTTCTGGAATATTCAATTTGTATGATGAAGGATATTTTTATTGGATAAAAATATATTTTTCTTCAAAACATGACAATTTCATATAGTTGTGTATGTCATTTGTCATCTTATATATGTTGTGTTGCATTTGATGCAAGTGGAAGTGTTAAATTTTGTTCAAAGATAATCTCTTTGCTTGTAATCTCTCCTCTTTTTTTTCTTTTTATTGTCTTAATTTGATATGAAACAAATATAATTATAAATTAAAGTAAGATAGATTTTTTAATTTTGTGGTTAAAATTAAGTATATGTATCATATATCCAAATGTCTTTCAAAAATTATACTTTAAACTAATACGTCTAAAATTGACTTCAATATTTGAAAAATATTTTTCTAATAAACTTATTTTCCTCCTATTTAGTATTGATTTATATGGTAAAAAGCTTCCAAACTTTAAGAAAAAGTTAAAGCAAGTTGAACTTGAACAATATTGCACCTGGGGCGGCAGATCTAGGAATCCTTCCGATAAAAAATTACATTGTATATAAATATAATTTCATAATTATAAAGCTAAAGTTGACTCCATGGTTAAAAAACTCACCTAGAGATTCAAAGTTTAAATATCAAGCACTTAAGGTCTGGCTCATAGTTTAAAGTGATTAAAAAAATTCACTTTGAAATTCAAATACATTATTATGAGATGTTTTAAATTTCCAATATTCAATTCGACACGTTTAAAATTGTTCCGCAAGTAAAGTTGAAAGAAAAAAAAAACTTTGGATATACAAATTTCAATATGCACATAATTAAAAAAAATTGATTATTACATAGTCAAGAAAAGCAATTACGAACAACTCGCCTACTTAGGAACATGAAAAAATTACTTTAGTGTTTTTAAAAGGCATAATACATAATTATACCTTTTAACTTAACTTCAAAACATATTTATGCTTTTTAATTTTGGTGTGTACAAATAGATACTTAAACTTGTATATAGTTGAATAAATAGACACACATGTCTTATATGTCATCCTACATGTCACTTTTTATCCTATATAGTGTCCTACGTGTATTTTGTCATGTAGGACTCATGGGTTTATTTATCTAAAAAATAAATTATTAAAATATCTGTTCGTGCATTATAAAAGTTGAAAGTCAAAATTAAAATTTGAACTAAATTTAAAATTTAATATATGTATTATGCCTTTTAAAAAAGTGTCCGATCATCAAAACTTTATTAATGTAGTTAGTGGAGAATGACATTTTTGGTGCGGCGATTCGGATATGGATAAAGAACAATGACAAAAGCAACTTTAGGGTCTAAGCATATACTTTTGTGTCATATTTTAAAGTAGGTATAATAAATAATTATACTTTTTAATTGAGCTTCGAAATATATTTACGTTTTTCAATTTTAGGTGTGCACAAATAAACACTTAAACTTATATAAAGTTGAACAAAATAGACATACATGTCATTCTACATGTCATTTTTTATCCTACGTATATTTTGTTATATAGGACTCATGTGTTTATTTATTTAAAAGTTAGATAGTTAAAGTGTTTGTTTGTGCATTATGAAAATTGGAGATCAAAGTTAAAATTTGAAGTCAAGTTTAGGGTTCAATATAGGTATTATGCCTTTAAAGTATCATGTCGATTTATTACACATATATTTACTATTTAAAAGTGAAGGTGTATTTTCATCGTTAAAATCAGATATCATGTTAGATTTCGAAAAAAGAATTTTTCAAAAAAAAATTATGTCATTTAATAATTCTTTCTTCTTCGATAAACATCATCGTGAATTCAGTATTATTGTTTCAATACCAATAATAAATTTATATTTTCATCGTTAAAATTCAAAATAACTTTCATAAATTGTAACGCTTACCATCAAATTCACATTTGGAATCACATCATCAACATCATCCTCATAAAAAATTGTAAAGTACCAGCACAAATTTCAATATTCATAATCAAATTCATCATTGGAATCACATTATGATCATCAAAAGGTACAAAAATTACCATCAAATTCATCACCATCAGTGTCAGTATCGATTATTCTTCTTTACCACCTTCCATTCTCACTTCTTAAAATTAAGTGTTAAAAGAATTGCAATGAAAAATAAAAAATAAGTGGATGGTGGATGGAGTGTGAAGAAGAAGAGATATTGAATATTCGGATTTATTTCTTGTTTTAATTTTTATCAAACGCACTTGTTTTTTATTTTATTTATTAACACATTAGTTTTATATTACCTGTAGATAAATTTATGTGTAATAAACAATTTAAGCATGCATTAGACTTTTTGAGATAAATTCAACGGAATCTATGACTTTTTCTTAATCTGGCTTCATATCTCAAGAAGTCCTTATATGTCGAGGGTAATACACTTTTGTCTAATCTTTTTTTGGTGCTCGAGTTCAAATCAATCTTTAAGGATAAATGATACTCATATATTCAAGATTATGGCATAGCGATAAATAAAATGAATTGAGAATCAAGACATATCAAATTTCTTAACCTCAGTTGAAGCAACAAAAAAAAGCCTCATTATGATTTATTCAATACTTACTTCAAAATTAATTAGCTAGTAAATAAACTTAAAAAAGAATTAACAATATCATTTATTTATCTTCTAAATATTCATTAAAATAGAAATATACATGAACCACATTTTTTAAAGATTATTTAATATAATTAATTATTAGTATGTCACATGGGCATCACGCTATATATGTCTATTATAATAGGATAAGAAACTTTTATCTCACGTCACTTCTAAGACAAAAGGAACATAAGAACTTTTGGTAGCACTTTGTTCGGTTCGAGAAATTTATACGATCTGAATTCAAATTAATTTCATTCGGATAACTTTGTAAGTAGCAATTCGTATAAATGATCATGACTTTATGATCAATTTTTATTCTATTGATTAAAAGATTCGTTTAAATCGATTCATTTTAAGTATCGATGAACAATATTAGATTCAATAGGTAAGAAAGTTTATCCGCTTTCTTACTAATATTATTATTGTTATACTATCATTCTTTGATTTTATTGTTACTTTTACAATAGATACAATGCACCAAATTATCATTAAGAAAAATGAGACAAATGATGAACACAAAACTTACGTTCGAAACTATCTAAGATACATATATAGCAACTTATCTTACAAGATGACTAGTCATAATGGATTAAGGAGACAAAAGGTTAAAAATTTGGGTGTATTATTAATTAGGAGGGACAAGTGACATGTGGAGGATGTAAATTCTTTGGTTAATGGACTTAACATGTAATCAATTGAAATTACATATCATTAAACACAAAAGATCCAAAAATTCTTTCTAATGCACATGATTAAAAAGATTTTCATGTCCTCGGTTGGTTTTGAGGGTGATTATCCACACAAATGACTCAGGATCGATCCTTCCTTAATGTCTTCTGAGTCGAATCTGTCAATTAAGGTTTTAACTAGTGTGATTTACTTCCGCTATGTAGTTTGCAGGCTATTAAATAGTGAGGGATTTACCCATTGCCCACAAACTGCTCTTCACATAGTGCTCACCCGAAGGTTAGAGGTTGTGACAGAGATTATAGCGGTCGTAGATTATTCTGGGGTTAAAAAAAAATTCACTACTAATACTTCCTTTATATATATTTGCATGATGCTTATTGATGCCTTACTTGATTATATATTTAGCTTACAATAAGCTCTTTTTATATTATTTTCCTCTCACAATTTTTGAGTTATAATTTTTCCTATCATCCATATATGGACAACTCAAACTCCATATTGAACTTAGTATTACTTCTATTATTATTATTATTTGCAAAACCAAATAATACAATAGCAACTAGCTATGGTGGGCTCGAAAGCATAAGGAAAAAGGTAGATAGCCAACATATTTTTCATTTTAATCTTTTTTGGCACTCTTATTATTTGTCTGCTTTTAAAATGACATACCTATTAAAAAATAATTACTAATATAAGTTTATCTTTATTAATTATGAAGTATATAAATTAAAAATTTAAGATTTTCAAAAGTTCTATCTTTTAATTATTGTACAAACTTTTTGAAATTATTTGACCCGCTTAGCTATGATCTTTAGTCTTAAGTTCAAATCTTTTTGTTGTAAGTTTATTTTTTTTGAATGTCAGAAATATTATGTATATTTTGTAACTACTTTGAATAAAAATTAACAAAGGGATGAGAAAAATGTTTAAACTATGGACATCTCAATGAACCTGTTCACGTTAGATTTGCGTGAAAAAAAATGAGATAATTACTACTACGTATAAATATATATTATAATTTATTGTAGAGCAAAATTTAAATTTATTTAATCAATATTGCTTAAAATTTATCAACATTAATAATTTCATATGTATTTATTTTAAAATTTAGAGAGATGATATAATATCATTTAATTATATGATTCATAAAATAAATTTGTGAACGCGTATTGGGGCCATGCTATGCACGTGCATATGCTAACTAGCTCTCTTATATTACACGGAGAGACTTCATGCTGAAGCAGACACGTAAATACTTTAATTATGAATATTTTAATGAATCTTTTACATTAAATTTGTGCAAATAAAAAGTAATTAACAACTTAAAATATCTAAAAATTATATATAAATTTAATTAACTTTTTTAATTTTATTTATTTCACATATATTTTTTAAAAAATAGATATTGGACCCATATTGATACGGACACTTATGTCTAGTATATATAAAGTAGAGTATTATTGGTGTATGAAATTTGATTTTATCCCATTAGATTACATATGTTATAGATAATTTATCTTTTTATTTTTATTATTACCATTTACATTTTTTTTAATTTAAGGAGACTTGTCTTATCTTCTAACTCTATATATACGGATTTATTATAGAAAGTTCACCTTTTATTTTATTTATTACTATATCCCTGATAAGTTTTATAAATTTCAAAAATTCTTCATTTTCGCATATCACATTAATGTATTTTGCGCATCATATTAGTGTATCTCGCGCATCAAATTAATATATCATGTATAAAATATACCTCGTGTATCATATTAATGTATCTCGCGCATCAAATTAGTGTATCATGTATAAAATGTAATGTATCTCGCGCATTAAATTAATGTATAAGCGCTTATATTATTATATCCGTTTTGAGAAATTTTTTAATTATAAACTTTTAAGGAATAGATTTTAATTTTACATTAAAAATATGTGACTTCCGTAATTTGTCGTATATATAATGACTTAAAAGGACATTTCTTGTAAAAATCAACCTTTATCCAGTACACCATGAAGCCCACTGGGCCTAAAATACCTGACCATTAAATTCAAGATTATTATTTTGAGAATTTTACACAAATTACATAAATCGATAGAATTCGGATATCTTTCAAAATATCCTGATACATCATCCCAATTTTGGACAATTCCAAAGTTCTAATACATCGTGTTTCGATTATAAATATATTATTCAACGTCATATTATATTGCGTAAAATAATGTATTTGATCGATACATTATGTAAAATGATATGTCCAATCAATATCGCATAAAGTAATATATTCGAAAATAGTAAAGAATAACGATTTTTGTAAAAAATAATCAATAATAGGAAATTTTTAAAAATATAGTAAACTGAATTGCATATTTATATTTTATTAATAAAGAAAAGATGAGTAAGCTTTACGAAAAATAGCATTTGAATAATTGCTACACGATGTGTTGTTTTCACTAGTTGTTAGAGATACCAAACTTATTCTTTATTTTTTTTTTCTTTTTCCTAACTGTATTTTAAATTTAGATTTCTCCTAATTATCCTCTTCTCTCCAAAAATTACTTTTTTTCGATAAAATAGAAACGATATAACTTACTAATTCAAGCAGAATGAGAATACAAACACGATTCTAAGTTGTCAGCTTATGACATATGACTTATTCAGGGTGTATCATAGTTAAATAGATGTTCGATTCTCATTAGTCGGTTTATTATTCTAAATAAACCTTTGTTCTAATCTTGAATTAGATTTCTAAAATTTATATAATTATTTGTAGAGTAAGTCCATCTCTTATATCATTTACAATAAATTCTTTTTTTTTTTTAGATATCTTATGTATATTCTCTCACCGTCACGCTCACCCTAAAAAACCAGAGAAGAAAAGTGCAAATTTGTGATGTCTATCTTTGGGATTGTCATAGATACATTCAAAAGGGTCGATAAGAAAAATGCACACATTACTACTTTGAAATGATAAATAAATATATATTTTGTTGACTCTAAGAATATCAAGAAAAATAAATGCGTGTTTTCGTTCGATACCCTCTATAGAATATATACACTAAATAAAAAATATTATTAAAGGTAATTAATTCTTAGTTGTATAATATTTTTTACTGACAATAAACACTCTTAGTATATACTGCTAAAATCTTTAGGGACATTGGTTATAATGACACTTAACTAATATCGATAAAGACTTAACCCTCTTTATTAATATCAATATCTAATACCGCTAAAAATTATTTTTGTTATATATATATATATATATATATATATATATATATATTAAATTCTAAATATTAATAGAATAAAGGATATAACATCTTATCTTTTCCTTATAAAGATAGAAAAATTATTTCTAAAAGGCCTCAAAAATTTATTATTGGAAGCAAATTAATTTATATTCCAATTTAACCTTATTTATTACTCATCTAGAATTAATCAAACCTTTTTCTTTTTAAGAAAAAAAAATTGAATAATGGAAAGAGCTTGGAAGGGGGTTGGTCAACTTATATATACAATAAAAAAATAACATAACGTGTTTGGTGAGATATGAAAATTTCATAAATAGAATAAGAATAAATTAGAAGTTGCCAAGAAAAAGGTTTAATTTTGGTTACATAAAAACCATATTCTATAAATGAAATATCATTAAATTCACCATCACCTCCCCCCCCCCCCCCCTCCTATATATATTATTACTCCTTATCTCCCTCTCTCCTTTTCTTTTCAACAAACTTTAGATCAACAAAGAAAAAACCAACAAAAAAAAAATAGAAAAAAAAAGATCTTGATTTTTTTTTTTAATTTTGTGGTGAAAAACAAATCTTGATATTACAAGATTAAAAAAAAAAATATGTGTTGTTGTGGAGATGATTGTCAATGTAGACCTTTAGGTTTTCTATTGGGTCTTCCCTTTGCTTTTGTTGCTCTTCTTCTATCCATTGTTGGTGTTATCATATGGATTGTTGGGTAAGTTCATTATTCTCTATTATCTTCTTTCTATTTTATATCGAATCAGAAATTTAAATAAGGAGATTTAGAACTCGATTACTAAAATTGTCATGATAAAAAAAGGAGAATTTATAACGAATATTCAAAATTTGTGTAAATCAACCCAAATTATAATGGATTTTTTATGAGAATAATTTTTTTTCTTTTTTTTGTAGTAGTTAATTCTTATGAGTTTCTTTGTTAGTTCACTAGAATTTTAATCTTGTGTTAAAGAAGATTCATAATTATTATTTATACAGTATAATTCTTCGATGAATTAATTGATTTCTTTTTCTCAATCTAGCTCCGTTATATTTCACAATAGTGAAAATAGTAGCGGAGCTACATAGTCTTGAATTGATTACATTTCTAAAAATAAGCAGTTTTTAATTACTTAGCCAAAACAATTTGTTGAAATAATTATTCTTGATTTTGATAAAAATTAACAATTTATTTTTCTTTTAACTTATTATTTTCTAATTTTTTATTTAATTTTTTTGCAGAATTACATTGAGTTGTTTATGTCCATGCTGTATTTGCGTAACAGTATTGGTAGAAATGGCTTTGGCATTAATTAAAGCACCCTTTTCGGTTATGAAGTGGTTTACTGAACAAATTCCATGTTAGAAAAATATATATATATCATGTGTAAAAATTTAATTTAATTTTTTTTATGTATTTTTTTTCTTTCTTTTGTGAGAAAATAAATTAGGTTTATTTTAATATTGTTGAACTTGTTTTTTTTTTTTTAAATTTAATTCTTGAAATTGATTACTAGTATTGTTTTTGGTATTACTACATAATGTATATATTTGTTGTTGATGTTATTCTTTTCAATGTTATTATATTTCCTTTTCCATATATTTTATTTAAGCGAAAGATTTCTAAAAATATTTAACTTCTATCTTTATAAAGTAGAGATAAAATTATATACGTGTTATTACTAGCGCGACGAAACAATAACAATAATTTATATCATGAAAAAGTAATATATCAAAATTTGAATAAACCTTTTTGACATTACCCTACTAATTAAATGAAATGTTTGTCTTTTTATATGACCAATTAAAGTTATTGAAAAGTTTTTTTAAAAAAATAAAATAAAACACTTAAATTTTGCTGTCTACATTGAATGCCAACGGTGGCTTATCTGTAATTGGTTTAAACTTTAAAGAGTCAAAGACACATTTTTGAAAAATTAAATAAAAATAGTAATAAAACGATAAATATTTTTAAATATTTTAACGAAATTATAACTTAAATGCGAAGATATAAAGAAATTTATTTTTTTTTTATTTTAAACCTTTTGTCGAGTGAGAGGATATTTCTATTTCTACTGAAACAGAATTATAAAGATTTTTAGACGAATTTAAATTTAATTTGATTTTAATGAATATTAATACCAAGTGGATATTAAAAAATTAAGTAAAAGATGATTTTGTCCGATTTTGATTCATTATTCTCAATTATTGATCACATGGAACAGATAAGGGCTTTTTTGGATGCTATCCTCACAAAATTCTATAATTATCTTTTATTTTTTGGACAGGTGAGTAGGTTTAATTTGTCAATAATGATAAAGCATCAACTGCAAATAATTAGGATTAATTTAATCATGGGAAAATATTCAAGTACCCCCTTAATCTATGTCCGAAATCCCTAAGACACACTTATACTATACAAAGGTCCTATTACCCCCTGAACTTATTTTATATGTAATTTTCTACCCCTTTTTAGCCTACGTGGCACTAGTTCGAAAAAAAAAGTCAACCATCGTTGGGCCCACAAGATAGTGCCACGTAAGCTAAAAAGGGGTAAAAAATTATTAATAAAATAAGTTCAGGGGTAATAGGACCTTAGTATAGTATAAGTGTGTCTCTGAGATTTCGGGCATAGGTTGAGGGGGTACTTGGCATATCCCTTTAATCATCAATATCATAATCAAGAACAAAGAAATTGAAATTAACAATGAAGTGAAAGATATAAAGTTTAAACATAAAATTGGTTAGAATTTTTGTTAGTAATATTTAGAACCGGAAAATGTGTAGTATAACAAACTATTAATTCAAAATAAATATTGTAGCTACAGTTCATATAATTCTAATATATTGTAAAAATACTTTGTCACTCAGACAATCTAGTTCGACACTCTGGAATCTCGCTCGTCTCTCTCACTTCGTATAAACACAAATATATGAATTGTGTCATATAAAGCGAGAGAGACTGTATATACAAATACAAATACGTATATGTTTATTTTATACACTTATAATTATATAAATACAGATCTTTTCTTGTCAAGTTCTCTTTTGTCTTTCTCTCTTTATACAAATACAAACTTTACAAATTACAATGTATAATTTGTACTGTAGCGAGAGAGATTTGATATACAAATATTTTAATTCGTTTCAATTGTATAAAAACGTTGTGCTTTTATACAAAGGAGATGTCTACATGCGGTTTATACAAATTAGATGCTCACAGTATACCATGGAGCACAAATAACAAAATTGTAATTATAAAACGCTAATATGATTTTTATGTTTGTTATTTCTAAAATTTGTTCCATTTAAAATTAGTAATTCACCTAAATACCTTTAGAAATTATAAAAAACTATAATGCACCAAAACTATATATTAGGATCGTCAAGAGACTAAAGATTCTTGCATATGCGAGTGCATAAGTTCCAAAACAATTTAACATTTACAACTAATTACTCACTAATCAACACTAATTAAAGACTAATCAAAATGCTACGTCCTCCATTTGACGAATAAAAAAATGAGATCTCTTGCCATTTACAAAATGAATCAAAGAAAATGTCTTTTGAAAATATTTTTTTGCGTAAAAATGAAAATCTCTTATGGAAAAAAATCATCATATGGTTAAATGTTATACATATTTCATGGTTCAAAATCAAGTCCAACAATAGGAAAAATTGGAAGTTCAAGCCCAAAAAGGTGTTATTTAGTTGCTGCATGGAAGCCCAAAATATGCACTGAAAGTTCACACCATGTGTTTGAATAGGGTATGTTTTATGGGACAATTTCATAGAGTCTAAAGTCAAAAGGGCAATAAATATTGTGGATCAAACTAAAGGGGAAATATTCGAATGGAATGATAAATATCGTTAAATCATTAGTTGAAAGACGTACGCTGACATGAGCCTTGTAGGGGGCACACTGACATGAGTCTTTCAAGGAGTCTTACAAGGCGCATGCTTACATGAGCCTTACAGTAATGTTCTCTAGATTTTCTAAAGCAACACTTATTTTGGACCATATTAGTTTGACTAAAACACCAACACTTTGGATCAGAGAAGTTAACCCTTTAACTTTGTATTATAAGTATTTATACCAAACTATATCGACTAAAAATAAATCAATAAGTCGGGACTATGTGTGATAAGTCAAAGAGCAAACACATATTGTCATCGCATAAAGTGATGTATCCAAGAATAGGAGAAAATAGAATTTTTGTAATTTTTTTAAGGGAAAATTGTTTATAATTGCAAACCATTAATTCAAATTTAATGCTATAACCATAGTTTGATTTAATTGTACCCTATAGCAAACTGTTGCTATTTCGCCTATCTTCTGGTGAATCTCCCTCGCCACTCTCGTTCTCTCTCTCACCTCTCTCGCTTTTTATACGAACGCAAATGTATAAAATGTATTATTTGTATAAAATGAGAGAAAAATGTATAGATACATATATTTTCATTCCCCTTTCTCCCCCTTTTCCAGATCTCGCTCGGCACTTTCACAAATCTCACTCGCCACCCTTGCCTCTCTCTCTTATACAAACAGAAAGAGATGTATAAATTGTATTTTGTTTGTATAAAGCGAGAAAAAATTGTATATACATATGCAAACACATACATCTTCGTCCTATACACTTATAATTATATAATACAAATATTCTCCTGCTAGTTTTCTTTTGTCTTTATCTTTTTCTCATTTTATACAAACACAAATTATACAATTGATCTTTTGTATATGCATACTGAAACAAAAACATTTTATATACAACTGGCTTTCTTTTGTATATGTATAACGCGATATACATGTTTATGTTTGCTATGGAGTACAATTATGCAAACTATAACTATAACATACAAATATTATTTTTATATTTGCTATATATGAAAGTTGTTCTTTTTTCAAATGATAGAAAAATTTAAAGAATATGATAAAATAAGTTTGCATATAAGCGTAATTCTTTCATAACAAAAAACTTATTCGAAGGCCCAATCATGAGGCCCAAGTTTTGCAATTATAAAAAGCCCAAAGTAGAACCATACGGCAATATAGCTCCAGGGGATATTTACAATTAGCAGCTAAAAATATATTTGTTCATTTCACATAATTTAAAATATTTACGAGATTAGATATTAACTTTTCGAAATTACTGATCGTGCAAAGATATTAATAGTTATTGTGAGTTGGGCTAAAGAGTACAAGAGGGTTATGGGTAGGAATGATCAATGGGTAAATTAAGTATGGATCGAACGAAAATGAATTGAATGAAAATAATTAAATTATTTATTTCGATTCATATTTCATGTGAAGAAAAATGGATATTCATATTTATTCATATTATATATTGCCTTTTATTATGTAGAGAAATATGTATTTTCATTACAATTTTCTTTTATATATATATAGAGGCTTCAATTTGTATATTTTGTTTGCCCAATTGTATATTTCGCTTGCAAATATATAAATCAGGTAAGTATATACAAATTCTTTGTTTATATATTTATGATTATTTTAGAATTTTTTTCTATATTTCACTTGCCAGTATACAAACAAGATAATTTATGATGAATTTTTCATAAATCTTATACAAATAACTAGGGTAAGCACATTTAATGTGAATAAAAATGGATATTCATATTTACTCATATTATTTATTGCCTTTTATTATGTAGAGAAATATATATTTTCATTACAATTATTTATATATATATATATATATATATATATATATATATATATATATATATATATATATAGAGGCTTCAATTTGTATATTTTGTTTGCCCAATTGTATATTTCGCTTGCAAATATACAAATCAGGTAAGTATATACAAATTGTGTGTTTATATATTTATGAATATTTTAGAATTTTGTTTCTATATTTCACTTGCCAGTATACAAAAAGATAATTAATTACGAATTTTTCATAAATATTATACAAATAACTAGGGTAAGCATATACAAATTCTAAATCTATACAATCATGAATCAAATTATATAAATTCTGAATTTATACAATCAAGACCGAATTATACAAATTCTTAACTATAAAATTAAAGAATTAAATAAAAAATTCCGTAAAACTTGAATACAAATTAAAAATAATCAAAACTATTACTATATTACATAATATACTCAAGATATTTGTCATTTTACGAAATTTCCCCCATATATAATTATAAATTTGGCCCATTTCGTCCATTTTAGTCACATGGTTGCACCTAACCACGTAGGGATACACCCTTAGTAATAATGTCTTCCACTTGTTCCCTACCCTTTTTCCTATTTATTTTTCCATCTCTTTTGTTTTAATTTGTTTACGCTTTGATTTTTGAATATTAGTTTTTGAATATATGTATCTTTAAATTATATCATAAACTTAAACTATATATTTAAATATGTTTTTAATAAAAAATATCCTTTAAATATTTAAATGTTAATAATTTTCATCTTTTTGTTAAATAATTTTTAGCCACTAATTAATCATCCTTAAAGTATACGTTAAATTTAAACTATATCCTTAAAATATCTGTTTTTGCAGAAAACATCCGTCAAGTATTTGAAAGTTCACAAGTTTCATTCTTCTGTTAGATAGTTTTTAATCAAAAATATCCTTAAACTACATCATTAAAATATTTTTTTCTGACATAATACACCCCTTCGTATTTAAAAATTAACAATTTACATATTTCGATTAAATATCCTCCAAAAAAATATGTATTAATTGACCGGTGCTCCTTGGCCATACATATACATCCTTATAAGTTGTGTGGGTGATAGGTAATTGGTTTTAAAATTAGAAAAAGAAATGTTTTTTTGTTTGAGTAAAATTGCCTTCATTATCTTTTTGGTTTTATTAAATTCCATTGAAGGTCAACGAGTAATATCACTACGATGCTTCAACTCTATTATTAGTTTTGGCGATTCGCTGACTGATACTGGAAATGAATTTTATCTAACTCGATATCGAAATCCTTCTCCCTATTTCGCTCGCTTGCCTTATGGAGAAACATTCTTTCATCGTCCTACTGGTCGATTTTCCAATGGTCGTTTGATTATCGATTTTATTGGTACGTATGTGTATACAAAAATTTCAATTATGTATATAATGATTCTCATTTCATTTTTTATAAGGTTTTTAATTTTGTATATTTGTTATATATGTAGCGGAGAGTTTGGGGCTACCGTTAATACCAGCATATTTCGGAGAAAAAGATAATGTGAAATTCACACAAGGTGTGAATTTCGCGGTAGGAGGATCAACGGCGCTTGATCCTACCTATTTATCGAACAAGGGAGTAAAAACCACGACCAACGCGTCTTTAGTGGCTCAATTGGGTTGGTTTAAAGAAATGCTCACATCCCAATGCAAATTTCCCTCAGGTACACATTTCACTTTATAGAAATTATATTTATATTTGACTAATTAATTCAATAGTCTGTTTGATCAAATTTTTGAAAGGAGCAAATGTGTTTTTTTTCTTTCTAAAAAAGATAAATTTATTATTCTAATAAAGTGAGATGTTTGGCCAAAATTGCTGAGTGAAAATAAGTGTTGTGGTTAGGAAGTAGCAAAATCTAATTTTCAAAAAGTTTTTTTTTTTTTTAAAAAAATAATCTCCTAAAGTATTATTTTGGAAAATATTTTTGAAAAAAGTGCAGTTTTAAAAAGCTTTGGTCAAAGATCAAAAATGTTTTAAGAATTTATATTGGTCAAACACAAACTGTTTCATACTAAAAGTATTTTTTTTTAAAAATAATTAATTGTAAAAGTATTTAAACAATCATCAGAGTTTTGTCGAATTTTTAAAAGGTACTTATTTTGAACTTAATTTTCTAAAAATTTACTCTCTTTGGAAAAAAAACCTAAACATTTTTTACTACCTAACATGTAATATTAACTATATTTCAGACAATGTGTTTGGTGTAAGTTTTATTCTAACATTTTATGTCAATTTACTTTTTTTAAAAAAATTATAATAAATATTTCACATTTATAGAGTGCAAGGAATATCTAAAAAATTCATTGATATTTGTGGGAGAAATTGGAGGAAATGATTTCATCTATGGTTTCTTTGGAAATAACACTAAGGAAAAGGTTGAATCATATGTTCCAGCAGTCATCAACACTATTAGCTCAGTTATACAGGTAATTAATTAACAACAATATCAATAATTAATTAATAAATAAATAAATTTTGATACATTTTGTTAAAAATGAATTTTATTTTTAAAAGATACATTGCTTTTTATTAATGTGTTATGCTTATGTTGTTGCTTTTTAAAATTTTAAAATTTTATGATCTGAAGTTAATCTTTAAGAGATTTATGTAGCTATACATTACTTCATTAAGGTTAAAAAGGAAAATTTCTAATAATTAAAAAATGACATTTTTAAAAATATAATTAGATCTTCTCTATAATAATAATTCTTTATAATAATATTGTTATATAATGTAATGCTCTTTTTAAAAAAAAATGTGAAACCATCTTCCATATTAAGCTATATATGTTATAACTTATATTATATGTTACTTATAATAATATTTTACTATAATTGCGATTGTCATGTTTTTTTGAAACAGATCTTATATATATAGGGGACGTAGCTATAGCTATTCAAGGTATATATATATATATATATTTAAAGTTGTGCATTCTTGATAATTTTGATGCAGTGGTAATGAGTGTCCATTTGAATGAAGGAGGAGTTTCGAGTTTAAACTCCATGACACAATATTATTTTTATTTTAACAGTTATACACTAATATTCTTGAATACCCTTATTAAAATTTCTAGATCGACACGTTTATATATGTTCTGTACAACAATATTTTACTATAGCAGTCATAAATAAATATACGACGTTATTGGGCTGCAGGAAGTAATTAAGTTTGGAGCAAGTACATTGGTAGTTCCAGGGAGTATGCCCCTTGGATGCTCAACAGCTCTTTTAACAGTATTTATGGACTCAAATAAAGAAGATTATGATCCAATTACTGGTTGTATTAATTGGCTAAACCAATTTTCCAAGAATTACAATAAGCTTCTTCAAATGGAACTTCATCTTCTTAGACAGCTTCATCCTTCTGTTACAATCATCTATGCTGACCACTACAATGCTGCCATGCAATTTTATCTCTCTCCAAACACATATGGTATGTAACAACTGCACTGTCGTTTTAATTTATTTGTCTGGTTTTAATATGTCATGAAGGGAGTACATTTTTTGACCGCTCGAAAGATAACGACCTAGGTTTGTATATTAAGTATAGATATAGAGTTAAGAGTCAAAAACACATTTAACTTAATACCTGAACTATTGAGCGTGTGAGTTTCCTATCTGAACTATCACCCAGTGATTAACAAAACACACCTGGATGTTTACTAGACCAAATTTTGTCTAGAAAAGCTTCTACGCGCGTTTATCTATAAAATCTCCGTCCACCTGACATGTATAACAACTCTATTCGTTGTTACATTACAAAATATATTTTCAATCGACTTCTTTAAAACTTTAAACTCTCCTCTCACAACAGAGACAAGACCACAACAAGGAAGATGGAGAAAGAGTCGTTGAATGTCACAGTTGAGATAAATTAATTTATATTGTGATAATTTTAATCTTTAACCTAATATTAATTTACTATTATATTTGCCTCGCTGGAATTATATTTTTCACATCGAGTGTCACGTGGCAAAAAAATTTGAAACAAAAGAGAAAATGCACACACATCATAAAAAATTAATCAAGATGTATTTTACACTACAACAAAAACAACTTTTAACAGTATTAAATATTGACATTAATAAAGATTGTTAAAGTCTTTACCGACATTAGTTAAGTGTCATTAGAACCAATGTCGCTAACTTTAGAGACATATAGAAAGAGTGACAATTATCATAAAAATACATATTTAGCAGCTAATGATTATTTTTGTTGTAGTGTTACTAACTATTGAGTGATCATTCAGATATAAAACTCAAAATGTTAAAATAATTGAAGTGTGTGTATAACTCATAACTCTTGAGCACTATAAGCATACATAATCATTGATCAATTAATGTATATGTAATTTTTTTTACAGGATTTACAAAAGGAGCCTTAGTTGCATGTTGTGGAGCTGGAGGGCCATATAACTATAAACTTTTTGAATTATGTGGGGATCCAACAGCAAGAAATATTTGCAGTGACCCTTCAATATATGCTAGTTGGGATGGAATGCATTTTACAGAAGCTGCCTATAAATTAATAGCCACAAGCCTTTTAGAGGGAAATTTCACTTTCCCTTCACTCCCTAAAATATGTAGTACTAGTTTGAGTCCAAATGTAAACCATTTTGAATCTTAAGTATTCCCTCCGTTTATTTTTATTCGTTACTGTTTGACTTAGCATATCTATAATAAGAAATAATTATTGATACATGCTGTCACACTATTTCTATTAATTGATGTTTAGTATTAACATCTGGAAAATTTTCATATATTACCCTTCTGATTTTTATTTTTTTAGGGAAAAGGGTCTGATATATTCCTCAACTTTGTCATTTGGAACTGATATACCCCTCGTTGGCTCATATATGCCTTTACCGTTATACAAACGGCTCATATATACCCTTGCCGTTACGAAATGGCTCACATATACCCTTCATTTAACGGAAGTTAAAAAATTAGTTTTAAATTTATATTTAGTACTTCTAATTTTTTTTAAAAAAAATTATTTAGGGGTATATATGATTCTTCTATCAAAGTTCAAGGTATATTTTAATTTTGTTCATACATAAATTATTTTTTGACTTCTTTTATTATAATTATTTGAGTTTCTTATTCTTATTTTGTTTTTTTCTTTTATTCCTTAGTTTAAAGAGAAAAAAATTAAACTATTTTTTTTGCGTGTATTGTAATTTAATTTCGTATTCGAACAAAAATTTTTGTCATCTACAATAAGTTTTACAAGAATATTAGTGAAATATAAATAAATTTGATTATCAAAATAATAATTATAAATTAGCCATTGAAACAAAAAAAAGTCAAAAAAATATGTTTGACGAGGATTAAATTTACTCATATGGGATTACGAATGGCTAGTACATAGTAGTTGTGATAAAAGATAATGTTTGTGGGTAATGGATTGTAAGGGTTCGCAACATGACTAATAATTAATAAATATAATAAGCTATGGCAATAAGTGTATTGATGAGATTGTTACATTGCCATCTACATGAGATGATGTTTGAGGGTGAGAGTAAGGGACCGCAACATTATTGTAGTTAATAAATATAATAGGCAACGACAAATAATAATGCATTAATAAGATTGGTGAACTATCACCTCAAAAATATCGTTGATAGATTTAATAATATGGGTGAAAATCATTTGGATACCTTCTTCAACTTTACTTTTAACCCCCCTTCCCCCACAGCCCCCCTATATATGTCAGTTGCTATATCTAATTTTTTAATTTATGTAAAAAAGATTATCTAAAAGTATAAATATATCTTAGTTTTGAGATGAAAAGAGATGTGAGAACTGATAATTAAATACCTAAGTTAGTGATGTAAGAACTAATACTTTTTCTATAAAAACAGTAGATATAGTTTTTTTCTATCAAAAAAGTAAAAGTAAAAAATACTATTTGAGTTTTTCCAACTTCACTATAGTCAACCTCTCACCTCCTCATCGTTGCATTCGAAAACTATTTTTATATGTATGAATCATCTCAAAAATCTTACTAATGCTGGCTTATTTACACTATGGAATTTGGGTAAAGTATACTTCTCTTTAATATAACAAATCAACCGTCAACAAGAAATAAACTTTGTTTAAAAAGTAATTCACATTAATTGTACTATAAAATTGAAATTCTGAATTCGCGTATATTGTAATTTTACTTTAAGTTATATATAGAATGATTTCTATTTTTCAAAGAAGAATATTATCACAAGTGGTGTATGTAGTATCAACTGAGTACCATTTTGTTAAGATTCTTTGTTAGTTGTTGCCCACATAATACAAATATTAGTAACTATATAGAGTCAGTTGGTCACCACGGTCAAAACGATTCATTTTTAAGGTCAAAGAAGTCCAGAGCAGGTAAATTTTCTATTTTATCGATTTTTATGTGCTATAATTCACCATCTTTTTTGTGATCCGAAATTTCGAGATTATTTTTGCCAAAAAGTTACATAAACATCCATTAAGACCTTAGTTATTGATCTAATTGGTCACCATGTCCAAAACAATCAATTTTCAAGGTTCAACGAGCCCAGAGCGAGTAAATCCCCCATTTTGCCAATTTTCGTAGTCCATTATTTTTTGGTGATCCAGAATTTCGATGTAACTTTTTGTGAAAAACTTACATGCACTTCCATTAAGAACTTAGATACACCATGACCAAAATGACCTATTTTCAAGGTCAAACGAGCCTCACACTAGTGAAACCCTTCATTTTGCCGATTTTCGTGTGCTATAGTCCATGAGATTTTAGGTGATGCAAAATTCCGACATGATTTTTGCTGAAAATTTACATGCACGTATGTTAAGACCTTAGATATGGAGTCAGTTGGTCACCATAGCCAGCACGACTCATTTTCAAGGTCAAACAAGCCCCAGAGTAGGTAAACCCCATATTTTGCCAATTTTTGTATGCATAGTCCACCATCTTTTTTGGTGATCCAGAATTTCGATGCTATTTTTGCTAAAAAATTTACATTGACATTGTTAAGAACTTAGACATGGAGTCGTAAGTCACCACGACCAAAACAACCCATTTTAAAGGTCAAACGAGGCAAGAGCAGGTTAACTTCCCAGTTTAACAATTTTCATCTGCTATAGTCCAAAATTTTTGGTGATCCAGAATTCCAACATCATTTTTACCAAAAATTTACATTAAACTCTGTTAAGACCTTTGTAATTGAGCCAAAAATCCATTTCCAAGGTCAAAAGATCCTAGAGAAGGTAAACCTCCTATTTTAACGATTTTTGTGTCCTATAATTCACAATATTTTTTGGTATGGATCCAGTTGGTCACCACAACCAAAACGGCTCATTTTAAAGGTCAAAGAGCCCCAGAGAAGGTAATCTCACCATTTTGTCGATTTTTCAGTGCTACAGTTCACTATCTTTTTTGGTGATCCAGAATTTCAACGTTATTTTTGCCACAAAGTTTCAGAAATTTCCATTAAGACATTAGCTATGGAGCCAGTTGGTCACCACGACTAAAATGATCAATTTTCAAGATCGAACGAACCAAGAGCAACTAAACTTCCAATTTTGTTGATTTTCGTGTGTTATATAATTCACCATTTTTTATCTTGATCCGGAATTCCGATATTATTTTGCAAAAAAATTATATGGACGTCCTTTATGACCTTAGCTATGGATCCAATTGGTCAACACGACAAAAATGGTCCATTTTATAGGTCAAACGAGCCTAGAGTTGGTAAACCCACATTTTGCCAATTTTCGTGTGCTATAGTCCATGGAATTTTTGGTCATCTAGAATTTTGACGATATTTTTCCCAAAAATTTAAATGGACATCAGTTATGACCTTAGTTATAGATCCAGTTTGTCACCATGTCCAAAACGGCCCATTTTCAAGGTCAAATAAGTCATAGAGAGGTAAACCTTTATTTTCTCTATATGCGTGTGCTATAGTCTGTGGAATTTTTGGTGATCTATAATTCCAACATCAATTTTTTCCAAAATTTAAATGGATGTCCCTTAAGACCTTAAATATGGAGCTACTTGGTCACCACAGCCAAAACGATCCATTTTCAAGGTTAAACAAACACAGAGCAGGTTAACTCCCAATTTTTCCGATTTTTCTATCATATAGTCTACCATCTTTTTTGGTAATCAAGAATTTCGACTTCATTTTTAACGAAAATTTACTTGGACATCTGTTAAGGCCTTAGCAATAGAGCCAATTGGTCATCACGGCTAAAACGACCCATTTTGAAGGTCAAATGAGCCCTAGAGAAGGTAAACCCCTAATTTTGTAAATTTTCGTGTGCTATATATAGTCCTACACCTTTTTTGGTGATCCAGAATTCTGAATTTATTTTTGTCGAAAAATTTTACATGGACATCCATTAAGACCTTATCTATGGAGTAAGTTTGACACCATGGCCAAAACGATCCATTTTCAAGGGCAAATGAGCCCCGGAGCAGCTAAATCTCCTTTTTTTAAATTTCCGTACGCTATATTCCACCATCTATTATGGTGATCCTAAATTACGATGTTATTTTTGCGAAAAATTTATATGTATGTCCTTTAACACCTTAGCTTTTATTGTCACCATGACTAAAACGACTTATTTTCAAGGTCAAATGAGCCTCTATTCAAGTAAACCCCTAATTTTACTGATTTTCGTGTGCTATAGTCCACTATAATTTAGAATTTCGACGTCATTTTTACCAAAAATTTATATGGACATCCATTAAGACCTTAGCTATCAATCCATTTGGTTATCACAGCCAAAACGGTCCATTTTCAAGGTCAAACAATCCCTAGAGCAGTTAAACTCCCCATTTTGCCAATTTCTTGTGCTATAGTCCATCTTATTTGATGATTCGAAATTCTGACATTATTTTTGCCAGAAATTTAAATCGACGCCCGTTAAGACCTTAGCTATCGAGGCAGTTGGTCACCACAGTCAAAACGATCCATTTTCAAGGTCAAACGCGCCTTGGAGCAGGTAAACCCATAATTTTGCCAATTTTCGTGTGCTATACTCTATTATCTTTTATGGTGATCCAGAATTCTGACGTCATTTTTGCCAAAAATTTACATGAACGTCTATTAAGACTTTAACTATGGAGCCTATTGGTTAACATGGCTAAAACAACACATTTCAAGGTCAAACGTGTCCCAAAGCAGTTAAACCCCCTGTTTTGTCAATTTTCGTGTGTTATAATCCTTGGGATTTTTGGTGATTCTAAATTTCGACGTCAATTTTGCCAAAAATTACATGGACATCTTTTAAAACCTTAGCGTTGGATTCAATTGGTCACAACAACCAAAATGCCCCATTTGCAAGGTCAAACGAGCCCAGAGTAGGTAAATTCACATTCTGCTGATTTTGTGTGCTATAGTCTACCGTCTTTTTTGGTGATATGAAATTTCGACGTCATTTTTCTCGAAAATTTACATGAACATCGGTTGACACCTTAGTTATGGAGCCAGTTGATCGCCATGGCCAAAAAACACATTTTCAAGGTCAAACGAGCCCCAGAGTAGGTAAACCCCTCATTTTTACAATTTTCGTATGCTATAATCCACTATCTTTTTTGGTTATCTGGAATTTCAACGTCTTTTTTCCTGAAAATTTACATGGACGCCAATTAAAACCTTATCTATGGAGCTAGTTGGTCATCACGATTAAAACGACCAACTTTCAAAGTCAAGCTAGGGCAAAGTAGGTATATCGTCTATTTTTCCAATTTTTTTTTGCTATAATCCAAAATCTTTTTTGGCGATCCAATAATTCTGACGTCATTTTTGTCAAATATTTACATGGACGTCCATTAAGACTTTATCTTTGTAGCAAGTTGGTTACCATGGCTAAAACACCCAATTTTCAAGGTCAAATGAGTGGTAAACCCCCATTTTACCAATTTTGTGTGTTATATTCCACCATTTTTTTGGTGATTCGAAATTTCATCGTCATTTTCGACAAAAAATTACATGGATGTCCATTAAGACCTCAACTATGGATCCAGTTGGTCCCACCGGTCCAAACAACCTATTTTCAAGGTAAAACGACCCCAAAGGAATTAAACCCCTCATTTTGCTAATTTTCGTGTGCTATAATTCATGAAATTTTTGGTGATCGGATATCTTGATGTCATTTTTGCCCAAAAGTTACATGGATGTTTGTTAAGACCTTAGTTTTGGATTCAGTTGGTCACCACAGCCAAAGTGACTCACCTTCAAGGTATAACGAGCCTAAAACATGTAAATGCCCTATTTTATCGATTTTTGTGTGCTTTAGTCTACCATCTTTTTTGGTGATCCATAATTCTGACGTCAATTTTGCCAAAAATTTATATGGACATCTGTCAAAACTTGGCTATGGAGCTAGTTGGTCACCACGACAAAAGAAATCCATTTTCAAGGTCAAACGAATCATAGAGCAGGTAACCCCCCCCCCCCCATTTTACCGATTTTCCTATGGTAGAGTAAGATAATTAACTGGATTTGCTATATGATTGAGAAGGACGCCGCGCGTGTGTGTGGGGGGGGGACGAGGTTATATTGGAGAGACGATGAAAATAATTTCTTTAATATTTTTTTTTGTAATTAAATGAGCGAAAATGCAACATGTCATCGTTTTAGTGTCTACTTTTTGTTTTCTTTTCAAAATTTATTATTTAAGAATGATTTTGGCACAAATGACAAACGTTGGCATTTAATTGAATAATTTACACATCATCGATGAGCGTATCTCACACACACTATATTTTTTTGCTGATTGTAAAGAAAGTATCAAAATGACAAAACAAGACCTTACATGAAGTGTTTGAAATGAATAAAATCTAATTTAAATATCTAAGTGAAAATTAATATCAATTTTTCGGGGTCACCGATAAAATAAACCAAGAAATTAACATGTTCCTTTGTTGTTGGCCATTTAAAACATTTTAATATGATTAAAAAAAACCTCCAATTAAATGGTTCCTCGAACTATGCTTTTATGTTAGATTCCCTTTTTCGTGCTTACACAAAAAAAATTATTGTAGACAATTATCAAATGCGATATAAATACTAATACTTATACGTTGGGACCTGCATACTAATAAAATCATATCACCATACAATAATTTAATATATTTATGAAGATATATAAGTTTTTAGAAGTAACACAAATCCCAAATCTAGGTTGGTGGAATCATAAACATAATTAAATACTTAAATTAGTAATGTGAGAACTAATATTTTTTTATGAAAAAAAATAGATATAGTTCTTCTATCAAAAGAGAAAGTAAAAAAAATACTAATTGTTTTTCTAACTCGACTATAGTCAATCTCTCATCTCTTAACCGGTGTGTCCACAAACCTCCTTTTTACATGTATAAATCATATCAATCGAGTTTTCCTGATCTCGTCCTCTATGGAGACCATCCTAACTTATCTCAAATAACTTTGTTCATAATTATATCTCTCATAGTAGATGTGTACAAAATCGAATCAAACTGCAAATCGAGTCGACTCGGAAAAAAATTCGACTAGTGATTTGGTTTGACTTAGTTTGGTATTGGAAAAAAAATCTGACTATATTTAAGTTGATTTGGTTTTAAATAAAAAAATAACCCGAGACCAAACCAACCCGATATTATATATGCTAATTTAAAATTTATTTTATACATAAAAAATATTTACTTTGATATATTTTTAAAATATTTCTTATACTATTTCATAGTTTTATCTTTAAATATATTATTTCAAGTTTAAAACTTAGAATTCAGAATGGTCCAATAAAGATTTTAGTTCATCGATGTTGATAATTATAATAAAAAGTAAATCAAAATCAAATTAATACTAATGCAAAAAGAAAATCAATTCAACACCGAGAATGACAATAATATTGAATATTTATTCTTTAGTTTTATTAAAATACACAATCTAATTTTAATTTTACTTGAATATTTAGTAATGTAACTAACACTTATTATACTTATTTAGCATGATTTAGTACTTTTAAATTATGACCATTTTTATTATACTTTACAATATTTATTTTATATGATGATTTCGCTATTATTTTTAATTGAATGTTTTTGTATCATCAATGCTCATCTCATATTTTATGTTATTTTTTTATGAAACACCTTCAATATTGTATTTTCATATGAACATCATTAATTAACAGATATAATAAAAAATATATAAAATGTAAAAATGTTACATTGAAAAAACTAATCCACTTTAAATAATTCAATGACATATTTGATATTTTTTTCCCTGTTAGGTAGAGATATTTATGAGTTTCATAAATATTCAAGGACAATGGCCCTAGGCTAATTGTCACATTTGAAAAATAATGATAAATTATTAGGTTATGTTTACAACAGAAAATGTTGCCATCACGCCAACATGTGATAGTCAGAATTAATATTATTTTAAGATATATTTTTTTTATCATATTAAAATTTAGTTCAAGCGGATTTAAGTCATGAATAACCACAACGAGAATTAATAATAATAATAATAATTTTTTTTTCATTTATTTCCTTCAAAGTCGTTTGAAGGTGATATTTCTAGTAAAAAAACAAATTTTTTATCTATTTAAAAGAAAATTCTCCATATATTTCAATTAAACAAGCTTCTTATTATTCATATGTATAAGATTAAAACAATGACAATTTTGAAAATCATAAATAAAATTTAATAAAATATAAAAATAAATGAAAATGTATTAATCTAACTTTCGTGTTTATCTAGTGAAAAGGAAAACAAATACATATTTTTGTATATCACAAAAAATTTAAATTAGGTACTAAATAGTTATCGCATATTAGTTGTCCATTTTACTAAATCAAGAAAGCACTAATCAAAATTGTTTTATATTACCTTTGTAATTTATTCTTTTTGAAAGTGTTCATATTTGTTTATAAAGTTTGCCAGAAATTTTTAAGCTTAATGATTTTCTTAATGTGCGTGTAAAAAGGAAAAAAATCGAATAATATGGGTCGGAGAGAATATATAAAAGAGGAACTTTCACATATAGTCATTCAAAAAGATAGCCTAATTACTCTCCATAACTATAGTTTGATAATTACAACTTGTAACTATTTGTTATAGGGAGGAGAGAGGCGAGCGAGAGAGTGAAAGAGATGTGGATTCTATATGTATATCTGTTAGATAATTGTATATTATACAAATGTATTTGTAATATGACAAGCAAGATTGAGATAGGGAGGAGATTAGAGGCGAGTAAGATTGAGAGAGGGGAAGAGAGGCGAGCGAAACAGTGGAAGAGAGGTGAATTTTATATGTATATCGGTTAGATAATTGTATGTTATACATATACATTTGTATTTATGGCAAGCACAATTGGGAGAGGGAGGAGAGAGATGAGCGAGAGAGGGCAAAGAGTGAGATAGATGAATTGTATATGTATATCGGTTAGATAATTGTATATTATACATATTTATTTGTATATTCTGGTGCATTATACATATACAAATGTGGCCAATTATACAAACTCAAAGTCAACTGACGTACTTAATGTATAATGTTAGTCGCGAGTGGTAATTATAACAAACTATAGTTATGATGAGTAATTAAATAGTATAAATTTATTTTACCACGTCTGTTTAAAAGTTATAAATCTATAGCCTAAATTATTGACAACTTAAAACAAAGTGATTCGCAGGGTGAATTTGAACTCATACGCCACTGATCCACACCCTTCCATCATGAGTAGAGTGGGCTCATTTTTTGTACACAACTTTACAAATAATTTATATATGTATAATATAAAATTTTTCGACGAAGTGGATTTAATTGAACCCACTTTAATTAATGTGATGGAGAGTAAGGGACCGCAACATTACTATAGTTGATAAATATAATAGACAACGACAACAACAATAACAACGCATTAATAAAATTGGTAAATTGTCACCTCGAAAATATCCTTGATAAATACTTTAATAATATGGGTTTGAATACCTTCTTCAACTTTACTTTTTAACCCACACCCCAATCCCCCCTATATATGTCAATTACTATTTTTGAATTCTTTTATTCTTAAATTACTAGCTTTTTTCGAATTTATTAAAATTATGATATTTCTATTTCTAAAAAATTTATATCTAAAAATTAAATATATATTGATTTTCGAGATGAAAAGAGATGTGAGAACTGATAATTAAATATTTAAATTAGTGATGTGAGAATTAATATTTTTTTCTATGAAAAAAAATAGATACAATTTTTCTATCGAAAAATAAAAGTTAGAGAAAAGCTAATAAAAGTAGAATAAAAACATTAACATGTTCCTCTATTATTGTTTGGCCATTTCAAACATTTTCACATGATAAAAACCTCCAATTAAATGTTTTATCGTACAATGCTTTTATGTTGTGAGTGATGGGTACATCACTAATAGTTAATAAATATAATGAGCGACCACAATAATAATACTTTGATAAGATTGGTGAAAATATTATTTGTCTATCTTTTTCAACTTTACATTAAAATATCATTATGGAATTATTATATGTCAATTATTATTATGGAGTTCTTTTTTTCTTATGTTATTAGCTTTTGCTTTTTATCTTTAATTCATTAAAATCATGATGTACATTACTAATTTTTTAAAATTATGTAATAAGTTTTTCTATAAAAATAAATATATATTAGTTCGAGATGAAGAGATGTGAGAACTCATAATTAAATATTTAAGTTAGTGATGTTCTATACATAAATTATCAGAATAAGCAAAAATAATTTTATTAATAATAATCAAAATTTTAGATTTATCTATTCGTGCAAACAAAAATTATAAAGAGTAATAACTTTATAAGTATATTTTATTGCACACAATACAAAACAATTTGTAAAAATATTGGAATATTTTACAATAAAATTCTAAAGATTATCTTCCTATATTGCAATTTACAAAATATAATGTTAACGATAATTAAAACTTATTTATCTAAATAGTAGGGAAAAAAAAGAATAAAGAGAAGATGAAAATTCAACAGACACACACATATCCATGCATATACATACATATTTAATGCATATAATATTAAGATAAAATTTATAAGGAGCAGTACTTGATTTCTTTATCAATTTATAAATAGATTACTCTGCTTATACTGTTAATAATGAACTTGCATAAAAATTTATGAATGTAATGATGCGTATTTTGGGAAGTATCATAATTTACCTTCTTTTTTTTTCGTGATTGTCCTCGAGTCATTCATGATTGAGTTTAAAAAATTGGTTGTGAACTTTGAGTTAAAAGTTTAGAATTTAGTAAGTTTTGAGTTTGAAAGACATATATTGTTAAAAAAGCGGTTTTTGGGGTCTTTTGAAGTTTCGTTCATCCAGATGAAATTCCAATGATTCCATCAGTCCGAAAATATGGAATATGAGCTTTGAGTGTTGTTGGTCTCAGATTCCAAGGTTTTTTTTATAGGATTTGAGGTCCTATGTTGTGAATTTGTGAAAATTTAACTTGGATTGACTTTGGTCAATGTTCGAGGTTTGAATACTCGAATCGAAGTTTCGAGAGTTACGTTGGATTTGAAGAATGATTTTAGGCCCAAGTGAGATCTTGGTCAATTTTTAAGAGGTCCCAAGATAGTTTAATTTTGATCTTTTTAGGCGTGAGTTAGTTTCTTGTGGTTTTCAGGGATGACGGGTCAAAGAGACCTTGTTGACACCCAATTTTTTACCCACGTCGGTATAAATTAATTATCGAGCTTCCTAGATTTTCCAAATAATTTAAATTAATTAGTTTTATAATTTTGCGAAAATATAACGATTTAATGCTTACTTAGTTGTGTATATAGCCGATATATCTTGTGTATATTCGAAATCATCCCAACTCTTCAACCCAATTACCAGCCCCAAAATAATTCCCAACACCTAGGCCCAAATTCCCCACATCAGCCAACCCAACACACATTTTAAATCAAGCCCAACACATCAATCCCAACACCCAATCCTTTTATTCTCCAGCCTAACCCAATTCACCTTAACCCGACCCAATACCCATCCTACCCGACCCGACCCGTTCCCCTTTCTTTCTTCCCTCTTTCCCCCACGTTCTTCAGAACAGAAAACCCAGAAAAAAAAACCCAGAAAATCTCCCCCACGCGATCTCTCCTCCCGCGTCCCCCTCATCTCTCCCACGCTCTCTCTCCCTTCCCTCGCGTCGCGTCCCTCTCTCCGCTTTCTCCTCTCCTCGCGTCTCCCCACGCGAGCTGCCGCCCCTCTCTCGTCTCCCTCACGCTCTCTCCCTCATGCCCCACGTTCTCTCTCCTTCGTCTCCCTCCAGCCACACGACAAACCCAGCAAATTAATTCCCATCCAAAACAGAAGACAAGCAGCCGCAAATCCCGGAAAAAGCAGCCGCGTCTCTCCCACGTTCTTTCTCTCCCTACCCCACGCGAAAATCCCCGACAGCCACAAATTCACCTTTTCTCTTTCGGTCGAAATGGGGTCGAGCTGGCAGAAAAGGAGTTTGACCCAATCATGAAGGGATTTTTCGAAATTCAAAATCGTTTCGCCCGCCTTCCCCTCGAAACCCCAATGTTCCTATCTATTTAAGCTTGTTTTTTTTTTCCTTCCGTAGGGGGAGGAGGGGGATTTTTGGTCGAAAAAAAAAATTATTTAGAGAGGCAGAGCCTGGGTTTGGAGTTTCGGACAAAGTTTTTTAGTTGAAATCATCGAAAAACTTTGGTTGTTCTGCCCATTCTTGGGTTTGGTAATCGGGAGAAAAAGTTCTGCTTCATTAGCAGTGTGTCGATCGCGGTGTTCCGTTGAAACGTCGTAGTCGTCTGAGGGTGTCTTTTCGTCGAGGAAGTCGCTTGTCCCTGCTCGTTCACGTTCCAGCCGCTGCTCCGAAGAAGGTAACCCCACTGTTCACGTAACTTTCTTCTCTTTCTTTCCGATATGATAGATTGAAGGTTGGGAAACCTTTTGTGTGCCTACTGATCATGTTGTCGCCGTTGGGTTTGGTATTGCTGAATATGTTTCGTTGAGTTTGCTAATTTTCTCGTTGTTGCTTGCCTCTCCGAGGTCGTCTAATGTTATGATTCCCTGTTGTTAGTATGATTCATTGTTTTCTTGTTGTTTGCGATCCATTCTCGTGTCGATTCGAAGCATGGGTCAGTCTCTGTGGGGGTTCGTTGGGAGTTTGTTGGTATATTTGTTCTTGGGTTGGCTGTTTGCTTAGTCATAACATGTAGCTAAATTGTATGATTGTGATTATGTCGTTCTCTCTGTTTCAGCTATGTTCCGGACCCCATTTCAAGTTTTGTTTTGTGTTTCAACACTGTTAGACCGTTTATAGGCTGCGTGATGGTCATTTTGATCGATACAGATATTGGTTCTTATGGTGATATTTGGCTATGAAGATGCCTATTAGGATTAGTTGATATTTAACCATGTGACGCATTTCAATAGTATTTCATTACTTGTTTCTGGCTAAGTTTTTTTTTTCTCTTTAAATGAGATTTGGAGTAATCAACAATTTCGTGTGAAGGTTTCTCTACGTTTGGTTTTGCAGCACAGTTTATGTATCGTTGTATGGTGTCATTTAGGTTGAAACGATTTATATAGCTTTAAATGCCATTAAAGTTGTTGGAGGTTGGTTTCGCTAATCTTGTGAATATTTGATGTTAAAGAAGCCCTTGTTGTGTTTGTGAATTTGTTTATTTTAGTTATTATTTTTAATGTCAATTCTCATTTCATTTGTTTTTGTGGCATGTAAAAACTCCTCTCGAGTCCATTGCGGGACTCCATTCTTGCTCTTTGCATTCGGAAGAGCCATAAAGGCTCAAAACTCTCTTTATTCGAGTCAAGCCATCAAGACCGACGCACAAAATCAATACCATGAAGATTGGAAGAGTTTGAGGAAGGCGAATTGGAAGAAATTTTTATTTATGTTTATTTTTTATTATTTTCTTTGTAATGGGCACAAGCCCCTTTGTCGTTTTCTTTATTTCCTATAGTCATCTTGTATGTTTATATTATGACAGGTACAAAAATGGGTCAAATACCCAGAGCAGGTGGGTCCAAAATTCGGTCAAGGCGAACAGAATCCGAATTTGGACCCAAAATCTCTCTCTCTCTCTCTCTCTTTATTACTTGTTTATGTGCGTTTGTTTGAATATCGTTAGTTTTAGAGTTAGAAAACTCCAAACTCCCTTCGAAACGCCTATTTGTTTTATCGAACTTAAGAGGTTTTAACTAAAATGGGAGCTTAAAGCGATAAATAATTTCCACTTGTAATTTTGTCTAAATTGCTAAATTTCGAAATCTATAAGTTTGTTTGAACATAAAGTGCTTTAACCTTAAAAATGGATAAACTAAGTGTTTCAAAACTTGTAAATGTGTCCAAATAAATTCAACGTCAAAAATTGCAAAAGTTTTAATATAGTCAAATAAGTTAATCGTCGGTAAACCGTAAGTTATCGGAGTGTCTTAGGTGCCTTACACCTTCCTAAGACACTAACAAGAATCCCGAACCCTTAAAAATATTTCTAAAATAATTTTTCTGTTTAAGTTGTTTTGGAAATAAGTTTTTCTTGATTTTTCTTAAAAAATTAAGTTGCGACTCCCAAAAAGTCAAAAATAAAACCAACTCTTTTCGAAAATAATAATTTTTCGATAAAACAGAAATGGCGACTCCGCTGGGGACTATTTGGAGGATTCTAACCTTAAGGTTAACTTGTTTGACTATTTGTAATAACTGTTTACTTGTTTAAATTGTTTAAAGCTTTAGTTTTTGAAGATTTGCATTGTTCTCATGGCATAACTTCCGCCAAATGGCAAATAAATTGCATTAGGAAACGGAAGTTACGCGGCTTACCGCGACTTCTCTCAGATATACCCCAAGAATTCATTTGGAAGTATCAAACAATTAGTTGGAATGTGGTCATCCGACGTTTGTTTGGTAGCTTCACCCCGATGTTTGTCCGACTCGGGTAACCGTCAAATTGAAAACTATTCTAGAAAGCCTAAGATAGAGCGAAACCAAAACCAAAATTAAGCATTAACCTAAGAAGGCTTAATACCCAAGGTGTATTAAGCTCATTTAGTAGAAAAAACTACCAAAATCGTGTCTAAGGTCTTCGACCTCGCGACACATCATATTGTTTGACATTCGAATAATGTACGTGTGAAAACCAGTTTTGGGGAGGGGAGAAAACTAATTGGTTTCTTTTTTACAGATATGGATCATTTCCCAAAGGTCGATATGGTCATCTCAGCGCCACCTCAACTCACGATGTGGTATAATGATTTGGATGGAGATCACAGAAGGACCCTTAACAAATACGTAGGTGCATTGACAGAACTGATCAATATGAATGGTTGGCCAGAACTGATTGAGGTACTCACGAGATATTGGGATAACCGGAGGATGGTGTTTCGGTTTGGAACTGCTGAAATCACCCCAACTTTGGAGGAAATAAGAGACTGTATAGACACCGTGGGCACCGGAATAGAAAGAAGAGCAAGAAAGCAAGAAGACATCTTCATCCCCAATAAACCTTCCGTAGATAATCTTACAAACTGGTTTGGGTTGAGAAAGGACTTTGCCTACTGGTGCCAGGAATCCCATGTAGCATTGAAGGACCTTTATATCCGATTTGGGCATGCGAGCTTCTACGTCACACACAATCGAGAGTTCAAGATCTCCTACGGAGAATGGAACGAGATCCGTCCCCTGGCATTTGTTGTGGCGTTATTAGAACAATGGTCTTCCCTCATGGTCCGAGTTTGAGTATCCATACCCGAATCATAACACTCGTCCACACTTTGTTCAAAGGATATGAAAACCAGGGGATAACAAGATACTATCCTATAGCTCCGGTCATCCTGTCCGACATGTATCGAGCCTTGGGAAAGTGTAAAGAGGGACACCGATACTTTCAAGGATGTAATTTACTCCTCCAGTGGTGGATCCTCAGCCACTTAATAAAGGGTACCGGGACTCAGGAGTTACATACCCTCGACAGCCAAAATACCCTCAAGGATTTGAATGACCGTTTGTATTGGGCAAATATGAACAATCGGAGGACAAAGGAGAAATGGGCCCAAATTTTCTCCGAATTAGGAGAAGAAGACCTCCAATGGATGCTCAACCGTTTTATATCCAAAGAAGTCATTGTGGGAAGTCGTAGAAATATTGTGCTTCCTCTACCAGGCATTCGGGGAATTCGCCCTTACGCACCATTTCGAGTCTTGCGGCAGTTTGGAAGAAGACAAACTATACCTAAAGAAGCGTATTATGGCGCGTATGTGTACGATATTGGAGATGATAGAGTTCACGACGCGTTTGAAATGTTCAGAGAATGGAAATGCGCTAAACGTATGAATAAGGACACCATCGAACCTGACCGCTTCAATGCGGGGTACGATAGAGGATACAAAGAATGGCTCAAAAAAGACATACAAAACGTCTCCTTTCAAACTCCATGTAACTTTCACAGTATAACAGGAAGAGAAGCCAAAGCAGTGGCCGAGCTACGAGAGATAAAAGAAGAGACCAAGGAGGTGTACGCTAAGTTTGCAGAAAATCAAGACGCTCTTGAGAAGGTGACTCGAGAAGTTGAAAGACTGAAACGTGGTTATGATGATTTTGATAACTGGATCAAAGAGAAAATTGATAGAATGCGATACGAAAGTTTGGAAGACAAAGGACGTCTGGGTGAAGGTTTTCTGCTGATACTAAGGCACATGTTTCAGCAGTACAAATTTCGGAGTGACGTTGATGGAGCAGGATCATCTGGGGCGACATTGTGAACTTCGCCCCTGCGTGGGCCTGTTATTGTTGTACTTTCGAATTGCCCCTGCGTGGGTTTGTCTTTAATATTTGTTTCCCTTTTTTTGCAAACATTATTATTCATTAGTGAATGTTATTTTGGGGGGAATTGTTTATTTGGTTCAAATTCACACGTACATCATTCGAATGCGCTAGGCCTACCCTTGGCACAAATGGGTCCCTTTATATGTTTTAGGACGCGATATGCATATGCATATGTGTGTTTAACTGATTATGTGTTTTGTTGCTATGAATAAGGATATCGTAAACCCCACTCCTAGCCAGAAGTTTCCAAAAAATATACAGAAGCCACTATTGCAAGATGTCCGACCAAAATTTTCGAGTCTTAAGTTTCTCACAAAAAAAAAAAAAAAAAAACGAGCAAACTCCTGCTTGTTGAAAAAAAAAATAAAAAAAAAATATTGTTTTCATGTTCTCATTCGTGGGATAAAAATATCCTCAAACAAAGCAACTTGTGTGTTTATCTGTTCTCTATGTGATATTATGTATTTTCGTACCCCGAATATGCACTAACAAATCTGCCTTTGAGTTGTTTCACTTCTCAGGTACCTATTAACTGGTCTGTGTCGATCAAAGCTGGCAGATCATCCTTACTTCACCAGATCGAAAGGTCCTACAGATTCCTTCCCTAGACCCAATTCAGACAAAGGAAAGAAAGTTATGGGAGACCACAACGACGAAACGCGTCTTACTGATGTTGTGGTGGCTCAGACCGCCTTAGTGGAACAAAATGAACTGATCATGCAACTAATGCGAGAGATTGCTGAAATGAAAATTGAAATGCAACGGAGACAGGATGCGCCTCCACCCGGATTTGGTGATAATATTGCTGATACAAGACCTCCGGTCTACTTCCCTTCAGCAAACATGGATCCGACTCAGAACCAGTCTTCTACACCTGTGCACAATCCATCTGTGATAGATTTAACAACCCAACATCCCCAACATGCTTCTGTATCTTACCAAACTCCTCCACTTCTTCCAAATAACCACCCTCAAATGCCACCCTATCCTCAGAACACTCAAACTGCTCCACCACCACAAAATCAAAACCAAACTCAAACTGCCTTCAATCCCCAAATACCTTATCACCATTTAAACCAGAACACCAATCCTCAGGCTTACCACAGAACTACCAAACCGCCCAAAACGTCCCAAGTCCTTCTATAGCTCCACCCCTCCCAAAAAGAGCCACCTTCCAAATTCCCGTTCCGACCGAGCACGAGGGGCACGGTTCTGAGTTGGATCACTATGAAGAGCAGGAAAGAGAATGGAAGGCAAATGAATAAGTAAAAATCGATATAAAGGAGGAAATCAAAAAGGCTATGAAAGAACTACAGTGCATCCCAGACGTCGTCGGACTCAGTTATGCAGAATTATGCATCCACCCAGGTTTGAACCTTCCCGAAGGGTTTAAAATTCCAAAGTTTGACACCTTTGGGGGAGTAGGCAACCCTATGGCACATTTGAGGGCGTATTGTGACCAGCTCGTGGGAGTTGGCAGGGATGAGGCTCTGTTGATGCGGCTTTTCAGCCGAAGTCTATGTGGGGAGGCTCTCGAATGGTTTTCTTCACACGAAACCAGACAGTGGCCCAATTGGAATGCGTTGGCTAAAGATTTCATTGACCGATTCGCCTACAATGTCGAAATAGTTCCCGATCGGTATTCTCTAGAGAAGATGAAGCAAAAACCAACTGAAAGCTATAGAGAATTTGCCTACAGATGGAGGAAAGAAGCCGCGAGGGTAAGGCCGCCCATGACAGAGAAAGAGATTGTGGAAGTGTTTGTGCGAGTACAGGAGCCAGAGTACTATGATCGAATCATGTTGCTAGTCGGAGCTAAATTCGCTGAGATAGTCAAAGTTGGCGAGACTATCGAAGATGGTTTGAAATCGGGGAAAATAGCCCGTGTATCCGCATCACCTGGGTCTTTAGGATTGATAAGGAAGAGAAGAGAAGAAGTTGATGCTGTCTCGTATGGGGGAGGAAAAACCCCTAGAAGCCCGTCACACTTCCGAGATCATTCCAGGCCCTCCCGATCCTACTACCCGCAATCCAATCATCCTAATAACCACAACACTGCCCCCACCTATCCGAATGCTCAAATTTCGTCATACCAAAGCCCACCCCCAAATCTCCAAAAGTTTTCTCCCATATACGCAGATTACCCTTATCCGAATATTGCTCCCAACTGTGCCAATGTACAGTCGAGCTACCAAGCACCTCCGCCCACTTATCAAATCCAAGCTCCATTATATCAGAACCCCCTCCCGAACTACCTAGCTCCAGTACCAAATTACCAGGCAAACCCTTATCCTCGAAGGCAAGCTCCTCGTCCGAATACTCGAAATTATCAGCAGATACCTCCCCCTCAGCAAAGCAGTTATGATGCTTCCCGTTTGATGTTTGAAAAAAGGCCTTCAAGGAAATTTACCACACTTGCTGAAAGCCGGACCAAACTATTTGAGAGGCTAACCGCAGATGGATACCTCCACCCTGTTGGACCCAAGCCCATGGATGTTAACTCAAGGTTCTACAAGCCTGATCAAAGATGTGCTTATCATTCCAACAGTGTTGGACATGACACGGAAGATTGCATTGACCTTAAACACAGAATCCAAGACCTGATCGATCAGGAGGTAGTTTCTCTTCAGCCGGCGGCCCCAAACGTCAACACAAATCCGTTGCCGGATCATGGAGGTAGCAAGGTTAATATGATTGAAACGGATGAAGACGGGTGTGAAACAAAGATGATTACTCCTATTGTGCATGAAGACTTAGAAAGGGCTGTCGCTTCTTTAAGCATCAAGGAAAAAAGAAAGTTTGTTATTCTGACACCCGCAAAGGTTGTTGCCTTGGTGCCTTCAGAAACTCTCGTCAAGCCTAAATTTGTAATTGAAACTGCTGTGGCCCAAGGCATGACAAGGTTCGGAAGGTGCTACACTCCTGATGAGGTTGCTCTCGGAGGACAGAAGAAGGACCATACTAAGAGGCCGATAAGCGAGGGGGAAGCAGAAGAGTTCTGGAGAAGGATGCAACCGAAGGACTATTCCATCGTCAAACATTTAAAGAAGACTCCGGCTCAGATCTCCGTGTGGTCCCTGCTAATGAGCTCTCAGTCCCACAGGCAGGCCTTAATGAAAGCTCTTGATGATACATATGTACCCTCAGGTACAAGTAGTGACAACGTGGCTGCCATGATTCATCAAGTCATTCGGGGGCACCGGATCAGCTTTTGTGACGATGAGTTGCCAGTCGAAGGAAGAACCCACAACAAAGCACTGCACATTACCGTGATATGTCGTGGAAAAGTTGTCAACTGTGTTTTGATAGATGATGGATCCGGTTTAAATATCTGCCCACTGTCGACGTTGAGGCAACTAAATTTTGACCTGGGGAGTCTGGAGCAAAACCAGGTCAATGTAAGAGCGTTTGATGGAGTGCAAAGAGACACATTGGGGGCAGTGACTTTGACCCTTCAAATGGGCCCCGCAGAGTTCAGTGCGCAATTCCAAGTATTGGACATAGACACTAGCTACAACCTTCTTTTAGGAAGGCCATTTATCCACATGGCTGGAGCCGTCCCCTCTACTCTCCATCAAATGATGAAGCTTGTATGGAAAGATGAAGAGTTAGTGATTCACGGCGAGGGAAGTCACTCGGGCAAACAGGTGTCGGTCATTGATGAGATACCGCAAGGTGCAGACTTTTACACGGTGGAGCTGGTGAAAGCCACCAATGAGGATTTGGCCCCGCGGAACCCCATGCTAGCCGTACACAAAATGATAGCCACGATGATGCTGCAGAATGGGTTCGAGCCAGGCTTCGGATTGGGAAGAGATTCCCAAGGAACTATTGAGCCTATTCCAGCCTTTCTTAAAGAATCCAAATATGGTTTGGGGTACATCCCCACATATGACGACATGAAGACGAAGAAGAAAAGAGGTCAAGAGTTGGCTAAGCCGATCCCGCTTCTGTATCAATCCTTTCCAATCCGAAAATGTGCCGAGCCTGAAGACTTTGGGGAAGGAATCTGTGACCTCTTCGAAGAGATCAATGCTATTGTCGAGGAGGAGGTTGAGTCAGCTGGTATTCGTGATGCTGAACCAGGGGAGGTGCTGCAAAACTGGACTTCCACGCCGATCCTGATGTCCCGAACTCTTCGGTAGAAAAGAGTTATTTTGTGTGCACCAAAATCGGTGGTTGTCCGGAGGATACCCAAGACCCGCCATTTCCACATTTTCTTGATTGTTCAAATTTTGAATTTTGTTGTGACATTCGAAAGGCAACATGGCTCCATGTCATGCCCGAAGTTTGCATTTTGTTTTAAATGAAAGCCTCTTTATTTTGACTTTACTTATTCAGTTGTTTGTCATACTTTACTTTCCTAATTTTGTCTGTTTATAATTACAGTAACATAAGTTATAGACCTGCCAATGTCATGTCATGTCATGGGCTAAATGAACAAAATGAGACAAAGGACGACAAGGTCGACGACTACGACGAAGAAAGTGGGGAACCAGATTATATAGCAGAAGAATTCCGACAGTTCGAGAATCAACATAAACCGAATCTGGAGGAAACAGAGACGGTGAATTTGGGAGATTCAGAATGCGTCAAAGAGATTAAGATCAGCACCCACCTGAATGAGACTCAGAAAGAGAGCCTGGTCCACTTACTTGCCGAATACAATGATGTGTTTGTTTGGGAAGTCGGTAATATGCAGGTGCTGAGTACCGATGTCGTATCTCATAAGCTACCTATCAACCCAGGGTTCGGGCCGGTGAAACAAAAAACTCGGAAATTCAAGCCTGAATTGAGTTTGAAGATTAAGGAGGAAATCACCAAGCAGATAGAGTCTCGATTGGTAGAGGTAACGCAATATCCCACCTGGTTGGCAAATGTCGTGCCGGTCGCCAAGAAAGATGGAAAAATCAGGATTTGTGTCGATTACAGAGATCTCAACAAGGCTAGTCCAAAGGATAATTTTCCGTTGCCAAATATCCATATTCTGATTGATAACTGTGCCAAACATGAGATGCAGTCATTTGTGGATTGTTACGCGGGTTATCACCAAATCTTGATGGATGAAGAAGACGCAGAAAAAACGGCATTCATCACACCTTGGGGTGTGTATCACTACAGGGTAATGCCGTTCGGCCTCAAGAACGCCGGTGCCACTTACATGAGAGCCATGACGGCTATCTTTCATGACATGATTCACAAGGAAATTGAAGTGTACGTGGACGACGTCATAATTAAATCCCGCGAGAGTTCGGATCATGTGACACACCTGAGGAAATTCTTTGAACGTTTGCGTCGGTACAACCTGAAGCTAAATCCCGCCAAATGTGCTTTTGGAGTCCCAGCTGGGAAGTTGTTGGGGTTTATAGTCACTTGAAGAGGTATTGAGCTTGACCCTTCCAAGATTAAAGCAATTCAGGAGTTACCTCCACCTAAGACGAGAAAAGAAGTGATGAGTTTCTTGGGGAGGTTAAACTATATCAGCCGGTTTATAGCGCAATCGACAGTGGTATGTGAGCCTATCTTCAAGTTGTTGAAGAAAGATGCTCCGACTAAGTGGACTGAGGAGTGCCAGACCGCTTTCGACGCTATCAAGAGCTACTTGTCTAACCCACCAGTATTGGTTCCTCCATGAGAAGGGAGTCCTTTGCTACTATATTTGTCAGTTTCAGATAGTGCATTTGGATGTGTACTGGGTCAACACGACGAGACAGGGAAGAAGGAAAGGGCAATCTACTACATCAGCAAGAAATTTACTCCGTACGAGTCTCGCTACACTCTGCTGGAAAGAACATGCTGTGCTCTGACGTGGCTTGCCCAGAAGTTGAGACACTATCTGTCGTCGTATACTACATATCTTATCTCCAGGATGGATCCGTTGAAGTATATTTTCCAGAAAGCGATGCCGACCGGGAAGTTAGCTAAATGGCAAATGCTATTGAGTGAGTTTGACATCGTGTACGTGACTCAGAAGGCAATAAAGGCACAAGCTTTGGCTGATCATCTTGCGGAAAACCCCGTTGATGAAGAGTATGAACCTCTCAAGACATATTTTCACGATGAAGAAGTGTCATTTGTGGGTGAAGATATCTCTGAAGTTTATCCCGGTTGGAGATTATTCTTTGACGGAGCGGCAAATCATCAAGGTAAAGGTATCGGAGCAGTCTTAGTGTCAGAATCTGGTCAACACTATCCCACAGCAGCTAAGCTCCAATTTAATTGCACCAACAACATGGCCGAATACGAAGCTTGTATTCTTGGTCTAAAAATGGCCATCGATATGAATATTTACGAGTTATTGGTCATTGGGGATTCAGACCTTTTGATTCGTCAGGTTCAAGGAGAATGGGCTGTGAAGAACCCAAAGATTATACCTTACGTACAGTATGTGCAGAAGCTGTGCAGAAGGTTTCGCAAGATCGAGTTCAGACATACGCCCAGAATACAGAATGAATTGGCCGATGCTCTTGCCACCATTGCTTCGATGATCAAACATCCGGATACAGATTACATCGACCCACTGGATATAGAGCTGAAAGAACACCCAATCCATTGTTCACATGTTGAATCAGAACCAGACGGTTTGCCTTGGTACTTTGACATAAAAAGGTATTTGGAGTCTGGGACTTATCCTGAAGACGCTGCGACCAATCAGAAGAAATCGATACGCCGTATGGCTCTCAATTTCTTCCTAAATGGAGAAGTCCTATATAGGAGAACTCCAGATTTGAGTCTTCTAAGATGTGTGGATGCTGCTAAAGCTATGAGGCTTATTGAACAGATACATGCCGGAGTGTGTGGTACACATATGAATGGGCTGACTTTGGCAAGGAAGATCATACGAGCTGGGTACTTCTGGATGACTATGGAGAATGACTGTTGCAGATTCGTGCAGAAATGCCACAGATGTCAAGTGCACGGGGATTTGATACGAGTGCCACCTCACGAGCTTAATGCTGTGAGCTCACCTTGTCCATTTGTAGCTTGGGGAATGGATGTCATTGGTCCTATAGAGCCATCCGCTTCTAATGGACACAGATTCATTTTGGTTGCCATTGATTATTTCACCAAATGGGTGGAAGCAGCCTCTTACAAATCAGTAACCAAGAAAGTGGTGGCCGACTTTGTCCGCAACAATCTGATATGCCGATTTGGAGTCCCAGAATCCATCATCACTGATAACGGTACAAATCTCAACAGTCATCTGATGAAAGAGATATGTGAACAATTCAAGATTATTCACCGAAGGTCAACTGCTTATCGCCCTCAAATGAACGGAGCTGTAGAGGCAGCCAACAAGAATATCAAGAAAATCCTGAGGAAAATGATTGACAAACAGCGAGGTTGGCATGAAATGTTGCCATATGCTCTACTAGGATATCGAACAACGGTCATAACATCGACTGGGGCTACTCCATACTTGCTAGTAGATGGAACTGAAGCAGTCGTGCCTGTTGAAGTCGAGATACCGTCACTAAGGATCATCCAGAAAGCTGAGCTAAGTAATGCTGAGTGGGTTAGCAAACGGATCGATCAGTTAGCTTTGATTGATGAGAAGAGGATGGTCGCCGTCTGCCATGGCCAGCTGTATAGACACAGAATGACTCGCGCTTTTCACAAAAGAGTAAAAGCCAGAAATTTTGAAGTGGGTCAGTTGGTCCTTAAGCGTATTTTTCTTCATCAAGACGAGTACAAAGGAAAATTCGCACCAAACTGGCAAGGTCCTTATATGGTTCGCAAAGTGCTATCTGGAGGCGCTTTAGTCCTATCCGAGATGGATGGCACTGTATGGCCCAAACCTATCAACTCAGATGCTGTCAAGAGATACTACGCGTGAAGTTTAGTTTTGCATTTTCTATCATTTTCTTGTAATCGTTCTGTTTACTTGTATTTGTTCAAATTGAATTCTTATCCCTCTTGTAACGAACTAAGTTTGACCTGATTCCTGCTCCAATGGAATACGTAGGCGCCACAACGGCTCGGTCATACACCCAGTAAGATTTCCATTTCTCTTCATAACGGAAACTGGGACAGAATTTTTGAGAGGATCTCAAAAATTCATTTGAAGTTTGACTTCTTTAACGAGTCAAAACAGAAGACAAAAAGTCTACGTTCGACCTGATTCTTGCTCCAATGGGATACGTAGGCGCCACAACGGCTCGGTCATATCTCTCGTAAGATTTCTATTTCTCTTTACAATAGAAATTAGAACAAAATTTTGAGAGGGACTCAAAATTCTCCAAAAGAAGTTTCCTCTTTAGCAAGTCAAAATAAAGATATTTCGAGATCTGCGACTGCGACAAAATTTTTGAGAAGATCTCAAAAATTCCACAATCTGCTCAGTTACGATGAAAGGTTAGTAAGACAGTAAACTGGGACAGAAATTTTGAGAATGGCCTCAAAATTTCATTACAGGCCTTACCTATAAGTCCGGAGTGATTCCGAAGACTCACCGGTAAATGATCAATGACAAGCCCAAAGAAGTTCGTTAAGCCTGATATGACATGACTTGGCAGTGACCTTTTTAAGATACTATTTCTCTAAATTTTATTTCTCTTAAATTTTTCCCTTTTTCATTTCATTTGTTTGGCACAAAATTTTATCTTATCTATCAAGAGTCGGGAGATAGGGAAATCAACCGGAGATAGCAATACAAAGAGAAGACAACTGAAGAAATCGACACAGATCAGTACATCTTTAAAACTGACAATTTTTCTGTGGATGCAGGTTTATAGCTTTGCTTTGAAATTGGCAAAATTCTTCCGACAAGTGAACAAGGAGAACTCCAAGAAGAAATCAAAGACGAATCAAACAGAATCTTAAGAAAGAGTTTACGATTTTCGTAAAGAGTGCTATTCGCTTCACAAGATCAAGCAAGATGGTCATTGTCAATCAGGACAATGCATTACCCCAGAGGAGATAATTATTTTGGACCGAGACGATACATTACCTGGAGATCGTCCTGCCGTTATCATCAACGGAGACGAGAAGATTTCATGCCTCGTCAAAATCATGCATCGCGGGAAATCATGCATAGCGGAAATCATGCATCGCGAGTCAATTTTTATGCACGACAAGAAGATTTCATGCCTCGTCAAAATTTATGCATCGCGAGAAGACTTTGTGCCTCGCAGAAATCATGCATCGCGGAAATCATGCATAGCGGAAATCATGCATCGCGAGTCAATTTTATGCACGACGAGAAGATTTCATGCCTCGTCAAAATTTATGCATCGCGAGAAGACTTTGTGCCTCGCAGAAATCATGCATCGCAGAAATCATGCATAGCGGAGATCATGCATCGCGAGTCAATTTTATGCACGACGAGAAGATTTCATGCCTCGTCAAAATTTATGCATCGCGAGAAGACTTTGTGCCTCGCAGAAATCATGCATCGCGGAAATCATGCATAGCGGAGATCATGCATCGCGAGTCAATTTTATGCACGACGAGAAGATTTCATGCCTCGTCAAAATTTATGCATCGCGAGAAGACTTTGTGCCTCGCAGAAATCATGCATCGCGAGTCAATTTTATGCACGACGAGAAGATTTCATGCCTCGTCAAAATTTATGCATCGCGAGAAGACTTTGTGCCTCGCAGAAATCATGCATCGCGGGAATCATGCATAGCGGAAATCATGCATCGCGAGTAAATTTTATGCACGACGAGAAGATTTCATGCCTCGTCAAAATTTATGCATCGCGAGAAGACTTTGTACCTCGCAGAAATCATGCATCGCGGAAAATCATGCATAGCGGAAATCATGCATCGCGAGTCAATTTTTATGCACGACGAGAAGATTTCATGCCTCGTCAAAATTTATGCATCGCGAGAAGACTTTGTGCCTCGCAGAAATCATGCATCGCGGAAAATCATGCATAGCGGAAATCATGCATCGCGAGTCAATTTTTATGCACGACGAGAAGATTTCATGCCTCGTCAAAATTTATGCATCGCGAGAAGACTTTGCGCCTCGCAAAAATCATGCATCGCGAGTCAATTTTTATGCACGACGAGAGGATTTCACACCTCACCGTAAAATGAAGAGTATCAAAGACAACGTCAAAAGAAATACCAGCAGCATATCATTATTTATTTATTTTAACATCAAATGAAGAGTAGATTGAAGGTTATATTGCAAATGCCAGACACAAGCTTTATTTGCTGTACGTCAGACCGATCGAGTCGACGTCAAATATGGAGGAGAACAATGAAGTGTCGACATGGTAAAAAAGACACTATCTCTCATCCTAATTGCATTTTTAAGCTAACAAGTTTTTATCTCAATCTTTGTCGAGAGCATCCAAGAGGATGAATTCTCAAACCAAACCACAGGTGCGGACGACATCAACAAGGATGCAGCACAACGTGGAACTTTTTCTTAGCAGCGAACTGGGACATAGTCCAAAGAGGAATGTCAAACTCTTAGGACGCGAGCAGAGGAGCGACTTCCACCACGATCGAACCACCCCTCTCGAGTCATGTCGGTCTTTCTTTGGTTCTGTCAGTTTCAGTCTCGTATCCGGAGGTTTCGACTTATCGGAAGCAAGTTTCCAATCTGAGTGACAATACGCCAAGAACTTGGAAGTTATGTCCATGTACACATTCATGGCTAAGAGGTTACACGCATCCTTTTCATACTCGTTTAATTTGTCACTTGTCCGAAACCGAAGGTTATCTAGCATAATAGATTTCCTTTTCAACCGATCGAGTTGAACTACATGCAGCCTGATTCCAGATGTATAAGGATATGTAGGCGGATTCAATGTCGAAAACTCGGCTGTATTCCAACATTCGCCCTCGAATTCTATTCTCGAGCATTTCGATACCTTCATAATTCGGTATCAAGATGACTTTGATTTCTTTCAAAAAATCGTGCTTTAAATCAAACTTATCGAACTACAAGTGGCCTGAATTCTCATATAGCCTGAGATATGTAGGAAACCCGTTTCAAGGGTTCGGCCATAATTCCTAAACCCTTTGTCAAATCCTTCCTTTGGAAAATGATTGGGGTTGGTCAAAATTGGTTCGGTCAACTTCATTTTCCTCGAGTTGCTTGCATCAACCCGAGTAAAATGAGGGACAGCTGTTGACACCCAATTTTTTACCCACGTCGGTATAAATTAATTATCGAGCTTCCTAGATTTTCCAAATAATTTAAATTAATTAGTTTTATAATTTTGCGAAAATATAACGATTTAATGCTTACTTAGTTGTGTATATAGCCGGTATATCTTGTGTATATTCGAAATCATCCCAACTCTTCAACCCAATTACCAGCCCCAAAATAATTCCCAACACCTAGGCCCAAATTCCCCACATCAGCCAACCCAACACACATTTTAAATCAAGCCCAACACATTAATCCCAACACCCAATCCTTTTATTCTCCAGCCTAACCCAATTCACCTTAACCCGACCCAATACCCATCCTACCCGACCCGACCCGTTCCCCTTTCTTTCTTCCCCCTTTCCCCCACGTTCTTCAGAACAGAAAACCCAGAAAAAAAACCCAGAAAATCTCCCCCACGCGATCTCTCCTCCCGCGTCCCCCTCATCTCTCCCACGCTCTCTCTCCCTTCCCTCGCGTCGCGTCCCTCTCTCCGCTTTCTCCTCTCCTCGCGTCTCCCCACGCGAGCTGCCGCCCCTCTCTCGTCTCCCTCACGCTCTCTCCCTCATGCCCCACGTTCTCTCTCCTTCGTCTCCCTCCAGCCACACGACAAACCCAGCAAATTAATTCCCATCCAAAACAGAAGACAAGCAGCCGCAAATCCCGGAAAAAGCAGCCGCGTCTCTCCCACGTTCTTTCTCTCCCTACCCCACGCGAAAATCCCCGACAGCCACAAATTCACCTTTTCTCTTTCGGTCGAAATGGGGTCGAGCTGGCAGAAAAGGAGTTTGACCCAATCATGAAGGGATTTTTCGAAATTCAAAATCGTTTCGCCCGCCTTCCCCTCGAAACCCCAATGTTCCTATCTATTTAAGCTTGTTTTTTTTCCTTCCGTAGGGAGAGGAGGGGGATTTTTGGTCGAAAAAAAAAATTATTTAGAGAGGCAGAGCCTGGGTTCGGAGTTTCGGACAAAGTTTTTTAGTTGAAATCATCGAAAAACTTTGGTTGTTCTGCCCGTTCTTGGGTTTGGAAATCGGGAGAAAAAGTTCTGCTTCATTAGCAGTGTGTCGATCGCGGTGTTCCGTCGAAACGTCGTAGTCGTCTGAGGGTGTCTTTTCGTCGAGGAAGTCGCTTGTCCCTGCTCGTTCACGTTCCAGCCGCTGCTCCGAAGAAGGTAACCCCACTGTTCACGTAACTTTCTTCTCTTTCTTTCCGATATGATAGATTGAAGGTTGGGAAACCTTTTGTGTGCCTACTGATCATGTTGTCGCCGTTGGGTTTGGTATTGCTTAATATGTTTCGTTGAGTTTGCTAATTTTCTCGTTGTTGCTTGCCTCTCCGAGGTCGTCTAATATTATGATTCCCTGTTGTTAGTATGATTCATTGTTTTCTTGTTGTTTGCGATCCATTCTCGTGTCGATTCGAAGCATGGGTCAGTCTCTGTGGGGGTTCGTTGGGAGTTTGTTGGTATATTTGTTCTTGGGTTGGCTGTTTGCTTAGTCATAGCATGTAGCTAAATTGTATGATTGTGATTATGTCGTTCTCTCTGTTTCAGCTATGTTCCGGACCCCATTTCAAGTTTTGTTTTGTGTTTCAACACTGTTAGACCGTTTATAGGCTGCGTGATGGTCATTTTGATCGATACAGATATTGGTTCTTATGGTGATATTTGGCTATGAAGATGCCTATTAGGATTAGTTGATATTTAACCATGTGACGCATTTCAATAGTATTTCATTACTTGTTTCTGGCTAAGTTTTTTTTTTCTCTTTAAATGAGATTTGGAGTAATCAACAATTTCGTGTGAAGGTTTCTCTACGTTTGGTTTTGCAGCACAGTTTATGTATCGTTGTATGGTGTCATTTAGGTTGAAACGATTTATATAGCTTTAAATGCCATTAAAGTTGTTGGAGGTTGGTTTCGCTAATCTTGTGAATATTTGATGTTAAAGAAGCCCTTGTTGTGTTTGTGAATTTGTTTATTTTAGTTATTATTTTTAATGTCAATTCTCATTTCATTTGTTTTTGTGGCATGTAAAAACTCCTCTCGAGTCCATTGCGGGACTCCATTCTTGCTCTTTGCATTCGGAAGAGCCATAAAGGCTCGAAACTCTCTTTATTCGAGTCAAGCCATCAAGACCGACGCACAAAATCAATACCATGAAGATTGGAAGAGTTTGAGGAAGGCGAATTGGAAGAAATTTTTATTTATGTTTATTTTTTATTATTTTCTTTGTAATGGGCACAAGCCCCTTTGTCGTTTTCTTTATTTCCTATAGTCATCTTGTATGTTTATATTATGACAGGTACAAAAATGGGTCAAATACCCAGAGCAGGTGGGTCCAAAATTCGGTCAAGGCGAACAGAATTCGAATTTGGACCCAAAATCTCTCTCTCTCTCTCTCTCTCTCTCTCTTTATTACTTGTTTATGTGCGTTTGTTTGAATATCGTTAGTTTTAGAGTTAGAAAACTCCAAACTCCCTTCGAAACGCCTATTTGTTTTATCGAACTTAAGAGGTTTTAACTAAAATGGGAGCTTAAAGCGATAAATAATTTCCACTTGTAATTTTGTCTAAATTGCTAAATTTCGAAATCTATAAGTTTGTTTGAACATAAAGTGCTTTAACCTTAAAAATGGATAAACTAAGTGTTTCAAAACTTGTAAATGTGTCCAAATAAATTCAACGTCAAAAATTGCAAAAGTTTTAATATAGTCAAATAAGTTAATCGTCGGTAAACCGTAAGTTAGCGGAGTGTCTTAGGTGCCTTACACCTTCCTAAGACACTAACAAGAATCCCGAACCCTTAAAAATATTTCTAAAATAATTTTTCTGTTTAAGTTGTTTTGGAAATAAGTTTTTCTTGATTTTTCTTAAAAAATTAAGTGGCGACTCCCAAAAAGTCAAAAATAAAACCAACTCTTTTCGAAAATAATAATTTTTCGATAAAACAGACCTTGAATTCCTGTTTTGACGGTTTCGTTGAGTCCAAAATGTTGAGTATAATTGATTTGCATATATGATTTGTATTCACGGGGTTCCGAACGAATCTTGAGTGTCCTTTCAATGTTCTGAGAGTTTGCTTTGTTTTCTGGTGTTGCAAGCCTCACTTTTGTGAAGGTCATGACTGTAATATTCCGAAAATTTCTAAGTTAAGCACAAACCATTCTTGAATTGTGTATAAGGTCGTGCTGAGTGACTCCTAAATTTTCTTAGGTGTTAAGGTAAATTTTTTAGTTTGGGAATGATTTTGGATATCAATTAAGGTCGCTAGAAACTCCTTGCACAAAGTAGCACAAAGTAGAGTTGCAGAGGAAGAAGATCGGTAGTAGAAGGTAACGAACTAGAGACTCAGAGAGAGATCTGAAACAAAACTGGACAAGGAGAAGGCGGAACCCAGGTGCTACACTAAACTAGGCGTTACCTGGGGCAGCACGACTCAGGCAGACTCTCTACCCGTGCGCGAAAGTTTCCTTACCGATTATTTTTGACATGATATTTAGTTGACAATTTAATATCTTGCATAACTAATACATTTTTTTGGATACATATATAAGTTAAAAGGAAATTTACGTATTATTTTGTACAAGATGGGATATGCAATAGCTAATATATATGCATAAAATAAAACATAGATTTACTCATAACTTATAATCTCTATATAATTAATATTTGCATAACTCTAACTCTTGAATAGTTGATTTGCCATGATTTTTCTAGCAAGATTAGATTTTCCTTTTCCTAACAAAAATATAGTCTCTATATTTTGCTAGTCCCTTTACTTGTATGAAAAAACTTTTGACTTTATAAATAGAGATGTATTCTGTATAATTTGGTAGCATTCACAATGTAGTCCTAGCTAGAGGCTTTGAGAGTTTTGTGTAAGGAGAGAATTTGTGAGACACACGTGTTATGTTAACACTTGTGTGAACCTCTTTCATATTCCGAGTGAATTGTATAAGGTTATTTCTCTTTATATTGTGTACTCTCGTATAAATATATTGGATATTGCTCGTCTCCTCTTGTGGATTTCAGTTGATTGATCGAACCACATTAAATATTTGTATGTTCTGGCATATTTACGTTTGTTTTCTTACTCATAGTCTTAACTTCTACACGATACCTAATTATTTCGATCCTAACGCTAATCAACTACCAAACGACCCTGTAGTTGCCCCTGAATATTATAATGAAGTAGTATATAATGTAACTCTAGTTATTATCCTTGTATATGTATGTATATATATCTAAGTTCAAATGGCTTCTTCTCAATCCATTATAATTTACTTTATTGGGTGTAATTTTTTCAAAATGACATGTAAGATATTTTTTTTAAAAAAAAAGACATGTAAAATGTTTAGTTAGTTGGCAGCCAGTGATTGGCTCAGTAATACACGTGGGAGCGTTTGCATTTCACACACTTTGGCTCCAAAAATCGCGTGTTTATTTATTGAAAGATAGGATAGTAAAAGTGGTTATTTGTGCGCTATGAAAGTTTGAGGTCAAAGTTAAAATTTGAAATCAAGTTTAATATCTAATATATGTATTATGCCTAAATAAAGTGTTGTATTTATAGACTACATGACATTTATCTCAGTTCTAACAAACTTTTGACAAAATATTGTAATCATTAAAGTTTACTAGTGAAATTAAAAATAAAGTCATTAGAAAGCTATACAAGTAGAGACTGTGACCACCAAGTGAATATTTAGGGTTTCATATCATATTTTAAGTTTTATTTTTTCCTTAAATAAAAGTCAGTATCGCTACAAATATTTTTTTTTCTTCTGAAAAGGCAATATAATTTTCTTCTATAAAAAATTGGAAATCTATAAATTAAAGATCTCTTTTCTCATACTAAACAGTATAATAGCAAAATAGAGAGGCTTCATTCAAACGGGAGTAACTTTTTACTTTGAGCTCGAAATTTAGCAAACTTAGTGGCGTTGGAAAGATGACTCAAAGACCTTAAATTTGATAACTCATGGCCACCTAACTCTTTATTTGCTAAAAGATAATGATTGTTTGAAGTTGACTCAAAACTAAAAACTGATGAGTGATTTGTACGAATTTCTCTTTATTTCTTTTCGAAATCTCAGTTGTTACACCAACCTTTCGATATCATGTCCAAAGTAGTCCCCGATATAATATTGAATGTGAGGAAGATATTATGTGTAAGGATCTTTGAAAGTATTAATTTGTAGAAAATAGTCACCATATAGGTGGGAGCAAACCCAAATAGCACATGAAAAATTTGTCATATGAAAGTCATGGGATGGCCACTTATTTAGGAGAGTAGTCACATCATATACTTAATTGTAAGAATGATTTTAAACAATTTTTTTTTAAATATATACCATGTGGAGTGGACTCCGTTAAGATTGCGATATTTAAGGGAGTCGTTTGGTAATTGGATAAGAAACAAGTTCTTCATATATCAACTTTTGTATAACTTATAGAATATTTAGTAAGTAGATAGAAAATAAGTTAGAGTTCGGAGCCTAAAAGATATTAAATATTAACAAAAATTCCAAAACGGTATATAAAATTTTATATTAACCAAAATGGCAAAATCGTTGGAACAGCAGCGATTTACTTCCCCGGAAAAAGCAAAATCGCTGCTACTGTAGGGATTTTGCAAAATGTGATTTTTTTTTAAAAAAAAAATTCAAATCGCTACCTTGGCAAAAAAATGAAAATCGCAGAGATTTATTTTAATTCTTTTTTTTTAAAAAAAAAAAAATCGCTGCCTAGGCAGCGATTTTTTTTTAAAAAAAAGAAGAATCTCTGCCAAGGCAACGATTTTCTTTAAATTTTTTATTTTTTAAAAAAAATGAAAATCGTTGCCTAGGCAGCGATTTAAAAAAAAAAATTAAAACAAAATTGAAAATCGCTGCCTAGGTAGCGATTAAATTTTTTGTTTTTTTAAAACAATCACATTGTGCAAAATCACTACAGTAGCAGCGATTTTGCTTTTTCCGGTTGAGTAAATCGCTGTTGTTCCAACGATTTATCCGTTTTGGTTAATATAAAATTTTATATACCCTTTTGAAATTTTTTTAAATATTTTACACCCTTTAGGCTCCGAACTCAAATAAGTTATTCATGTATAAATTTACATGATATTTAGTTGACAATTTAATATCTTGCATAGCTAATAATTTTTTTGGATACATATATAAGTTAAAAGGAAATTTATGTATTATTTTATACAGAATGGGATATGAAATAGCTAATATATATATATATATATATATATATATATATATATATATATATATATATATATAAAATAAAACATGGATTTACTCATAACTTATAATCTCTATATAACTAATATTTGTATAACTCTAACTCTTGAATAGTTAATTTGCCATAATTTTCTAGCATGATTAGATTTTCCTTTTCCTAACAAAAATATAAAGTCTCTATTTGGCTAGTCCTTTTACTTGTAGGAAAAAACTTTTGACTTTATAAATAGAGACGTATTCTTCATAATTTGGTAACATTCACAATGTAGTCCTAGCTAGAGGCTTTGAGAGTTTTGTGTAAGGAGAGAATTTGTGAGACACACGTGTTATGTTAATACTTGTGTGAACCTCTTTCATATTCCGAGTGAATTGTATAAGGTTATTTCTCTTTATATTGTGTACTCTCGTATAAATATATTGGATATTGCTCGTCTCCTCTTGTGGATTTCAGTTGATTGATCGAATCTCGTTAAATAATTGTGTCTTCTGGTATATTTATGTTTGTTTTCTTACTCATGGTCTTAACTTCTGCACGATACGTTATTATTTCGATCCTAACACTAACCAACTACCAAAAAACCCTCGTAATTGCCCCTGAATATTATAATGAAGTAGTATATAATGTAACTCTATTTATGATCCTTATATATGTATGTATATATATATATATATATATCTAAGTTCAAATGGCTTCTTCTCAATCCATTACAATTTACTTTATTGGATTTAATTTTTTCTTATTGCTAGCTTGTGCTACAAGTTGTTACACATCAATATTTGGATTTGGTGATTCACTTACTGATACTGGAAACTTAGTTCACTTCTACCCAAATGGTTATAAACCTCACATGTATTTTCCTCCTTATGGAGAGACATACTTCCATCATCCCACCGGTCGTTGTTCTGATGGACGTCTTCTTATAGATCTCATTGGTCGGTATTATTTACTTTTTATTTTATTTTACTTTCGATAAAACCAACTAGAAAGTAAAATAAGACAAACGATTGAAACAGAAGTAGTGACATATACATTTTACACTCAAATATTTTGTAGCACAACATTATGGACTTCCACTTCCACCACCTTCACTTGATAGAAGAAATGCTCAAAATGGAACAAATTTTGCAGTGGTGGGATCAAGAGTAATGGATGCACAATTCTATGAGAAGATGGGAGTTTATGATATAGTAACAAATGTTTCTATGTGGGATCAATTGAATTGGTTTAAACAAATGCTTCCACATTTATGTCATAATTCTTCAGGTATATACCCTAATATATATTTTATGTATACAAATTGAGTATCTAAATTAAGAGTGTACATTGACAAGAAATATTTTGGTTGTTTTGGACAGGTTGCAAAGAGTTTTTAGAGAGTTCCTTATTTCTTCTTGGGGAATTTGGAGGCAATGATTATACACATGCACTTCTTTCACACAAAACTTTAAATGACATTCTTCCTATAATCCCTTTAGTTGCCCAATCTATTGCCTTAGGTGCTCATGTAAGTGTAATTATTTTTATCTGATTTAAGTTCTAAGTATGAAAAAATTCTTGATATAGAGTATTTCCCCTTAAATGAGCTCATATGTGACATGAATTCAGGTTAGTCGGGCTCTAGTGTTGATACAGGATAATGCGAGTATGGATCTCCTTTTTGTAGACATATGTTTAAAACAAATATATTCTCTCTATTTAAAAAAGAATGATCTGGTTTGACTTGACACGAAATTTAAGAAAATATAAAAGTTTTTTCAATCTTGTGATTCTGAAATAAAATTATGTCAAATGTACCAAAAAGATCCTTTAATCTTTGAGGTTTTAAATATGCCAAAGGTCCCTCTTTACAAATTTCAAATACTACTAGTAGATTTTATAAAAGTTTAGCTCATATGTAACTTAATCCAACACTAGTTCCTCTTTATAATAAAATGTAAAAGTCTAACTTAATCCAACACTATTCCTTCTACCGGGTATACATATAACAACTGCATTGAAATTCGCCTAATTTAAATTGTTTATGTAGAGCTAATTTGCTCGATTAAGTTAAGACATTGAGTGTTGATCCGCCTTGGAGCATGACTAATTAAAACTTAATATTTATCTATTTATTACATGTAGGAGCTAGTGGAGCTTGGGGCTAAGACAATAATAGTGCCTAGTGTGTTACCACTTGGATGTTCTTCATCCTATTTGACAAATTTTGAGAGCTTGAATGAAGAAGATTATGATGAATTAGGTTGTCTCATTTGGCCAAATGAACTTGCTTCCTATCATAATGAACTTCTTCAAAAGGAATTACATCGACTTAGAGAGCTTCATCCTCATGTCAATATTGTCTATGCTGATTATTACAATGCTTCTATGAAAATTTATCGAGCTCCTCTAAAATACGGTAAGTTTACTTTATAATTGTTATAATTAGAGGCTGAGTCAAGACTTTTATTGAACGTCACGTTCAAAATATGAAGAAGTATATACATAAACCATGTATAAGAGGGTGTTTAGACTGACTTATTTTCAAGTGTTTTTTTGAGTGTTTGGGAAAGTAAAGTGTTTTCAAATACTTTTAAGAAGAAGAAAAAAGTTAAGCTAAAAGTTAAAAGTTTGAGTATTGGTTTTTAAACTATTTTAAAAAATCAATTCAAACACCCTCTAAATAGAGTAATTTTTAACTGAATGGGATTCGAATAAACACCATCGTCCCTATTGGGCTCGACCCATGAATGCCACTCAATGTTGTTGCGACATGGTAAGTATTCTCCATTTTTAATCAAAGGTCCGATTTATGGTTTAAGCCTCGAAAATAAAAATTACCTCTAAAAGCTAAGGCATTGTGTTACTCTATGAAAGAGGGACTTTCTGGTGAGAATTCAGATTAATCAATCCTCAGAACATATGTTGAACATCACAGTAAAAAAACAAATGAATGATAGTGCTAATACAACTTTACACAACCAATGCAATTTAATATTGATGTGGTACGGAAATAAATATTCTTGTATCCTTAAATAGAGGTATCAAATTTAAGCTTAGATATTATAAGTTATAAGATTCACAAATTATAGATATTACTTTTGTTTGACATGATATGATAGAGTAAAAAAAATTAAATAATTGTATAGAAGTCCCACTACTTTTTTCCACATATTATTGAAAAATATATACCAAGAACACAAATTTATATGAAGAACACTAAGATAAAGGTTTGATAATATGAAAAAGGTTCAAAAATATGTGTGAAATACTTCCCTAAAAATGATATTTGGTCTCTCTCATCAGCAAGATTGCTGTCGAAAAGAAAAAACTTGAACTTGATTTTAGGCATAATACATATATTAGACCCTAAACTTGGGTTCAAATTTTAACTTTAGCCTCCAACTTTCATAATGCACAAACAGATACTTTAACTATCCAACTTTTAAATAAATAAACACATGAGTCCTGTATGGCACAATACACGTAGGACACCACGTAGGATAAAAAATGACATGTAGGACATATGTGTCTATTTATTCAACTTTATACAATTTTAAGTGTCTATTTGTGCACATCCAAAGTTGAAGGGCATAAATGCGATTTGAAGTCAAGTTAAAGGACACATTTATGTGTTATGCTTTTTTTTTAGAGGAGAAAAGAATTCTTTGGAGAATGATATAAGACAATATATTTTTTGTTGAAGAACGTGTACTAAACATAGAATGAAAGGACACGCGGTTTCATTTAAAAGACTCTAACTATAGAATAAAAAGACATACTCTTTCATTCAAAAACGAATTCTTCATTTAAATTACTTATTATTAATAAAAGTACACACGTTAACGAAGACATGTAAGTAAGAATGAAAGGACACACCATTTCACTTAAAAGACTCTAACTATAGAATAAAAAGACATACTCTTTCATTCAAAAGCGAATTCTTCATTTAAATTACTTATTATTAATAAAAGTACACACGTTAACAAAGACATGTAAGTAAGAATGAAAAGACACGCCATTTCATTTAAAAGACTCTAACTAAAGAATAAAAAGACACACACTTTCATTTCAAAGCGAATTCTTCATTTAAATTACCTTTTTATTAATAAAAGTACACACATTAACGAAGACATGTAAGTAGGAATGAAAGGACACACCATTTCATTTAAAAGACTCTACCTAAAGAATAAAAAGACACACACTTTCATTCAAAAGCGAATTCTTCATTGAAATTACTTATTATTAATAAAAGCACACACGTTAACGAAGACATGTGTGCTTACATATATAATTTTACAACATATATAATTTTACAACAATGTGTTATATTTTGTAGGGTTTATGAAAAGTGTACTAATAGCATGTTGTGGAGGTGGAGGTCCTTATAATTTCAATGTTTCAGCTCAATGTGGCACTTCTCAAGCAACAAGTTGTGAGGATCCTAAGCAATATGTGAATTGGGATGGATATCACTTTACAGAGGCAGCTTATAGATGGATCACAAAAAGTTTATTGGAAGGCCAATTTACTTATCCTCCTATGAAGAATTTGTGTCTTTTTGATGTTATTGAGGCCCAAGTTTCCCAAATTTAGAAAGCCCCAAAATAGAACCCTTTAAAATATATAGATAAAAAAGAGAAGATTAGGCATATATAAACAAATATATGCTAGTTAATTAATAGTTAACATAGCTATGGTTTGAATTAATTATCATTCACCACTTATTTATGGGCATAATTATATGCGGCCGCGTCTGATTTGTATAAGCATATAGTTTTCGTGATTTATAATATAACTCGTATAACTTTTGTATAATTACTGTAATTTAAAGTTTAGATGTTTGTTTTTTTTCCGTATAAATTTTATAATATTTTTGAGTTTTATCATATTTGTATAATTCTGAAAGTTTTACTACTCCGGAAAACATATCCAATTTTAGATCTACTGTTGTACCCACATTTGTATAAATCTGTAATTGTATATTCTAGTCGTATATTTCTATATTTTACTTATACAAAATATATAAGTACAAATTAGTTGTTACTGCTCTGTTTGTACAACCACGGACGGAAATAGCTCATTTATACAAATAATTATTCCACCAGAACTTACCAATCGATTCAATCAATCAAAATTAATTTATACAAAAATAAGTACAAATTAATTGATACTAGTCAATTTATACAAATATGAACGAAAATAACTCAATATATAATTGCACGCGAATTATACAAACGGGATTATTCATAACAACTAAAACTCTAGCTAGGATGCATAGTTATACAAATTGTAGATAAAGAGTCTAACTAAATTTCCTATAATAGCTATTTGTAAAAAATTCACATAAAAAAAAATAATAGCTCTATATATGTGAGTTATTTTGTTCCTTATAAAACTTTATCATTTGAATTGCATATGTTCATATTCTCTGATTCTATTTACAATAAAAAGTGGTAGCAAAAGCCTAGTATAAATGCAAAAATTATATCTCAGTAATAGTTAATGAAAAACTACCTTATTATTGGACCTGCAATCATATCATATATATAAATTTTACTTATATTTTTAAATAATTACGTATTTTATTGTTAATCAAGAGTTTTTTAACATATATTGAGAAAGACTACACTTAAATATACATTAAGAGAGAGAGGTGAGTGACACACGGAGGGTCGAACGATAAAGTCATGTATCTAAGATACATGTAAATCACATTTGATATATGTAACTTTGTGATTCGCATGTTTCATGTCAGATATATAGGAGAGTGGTGAACGGGATGGGAGGGAGGCGAACAATATTTGTCTATGTATCCACATATATGTAAATCTACTTGGATAGAGTGTATCAAGAACAAATAATTGCACCTAATTTTGATCTCATGTATTTTGAGATACATAAATCTGGATGCACCATAATCTGATACGATTCATAATATCACAAACTAGATTATATCCAAGTAATTAACTCCTAAACTAGTGAGAATATTGTAAAATTGTCATTATTAATAGTAAAAGCCCGTTAGAAATTAGGTTTTGAAGTTAATTATTTTTTTTTGGGTGGGTGGGGAAGGGGGGAGGGATTATCTAAATACACAACTTATTTTACTGTATTTTTAAATATACCATACCATTTGAAAAACTACAAAACCCCTGCTATCTCCTATTCTCAAATGAATCACTTTACACAATGTATCATTCGTGATACATCACTTTATATTATGTATCGATCAGATATATCACTTTACGCGGTGTATCGAGACATTGAGTGATATATCTGAAAGCGAGATAAGATGTATCGGGATGTTGAGCATGTATTTGAAACTGGGACATGACGTATAGAGACGTATTGGGATGTATCCGGATTCCATCAAATTTAAAGATTTTTTTTATGATTTGAAAAAAGATGGAAATAAAATACAATTAGCTCTTAACACTATGAGATTATGTAAAATTTCCATATTTTTTTTTGGTTGAAATCCTATTATAGAGAATTTATTTCGAGAATTTTCTAGATGCATGATGTAATGTTCAAGAAAAATTTCACTCGAATTCCGGCCAAAACGTCACCACAAGACACCCTTCATAGTTGATTCATCAAATTTTAAGTACTAATTATTTGCTCAAATAATTGTTTTATTTATTTGTTTATTTATTTGTTTATTTATTTATTTATTTAAGATGCAAGTTGTTCACAAAAAAAGTAGGTATAAGCATGATGTAGGATTTGTATTTGCTTCAAATCAAGTAAGGCATGATCGTGTTTAAGATTTGTATATTTGTCTTTCCTTCCATGATGTCATTTATAAGATATTTATAATAATTTCTTTTATTATAATTATTCATTAATAATTTGATAAAAACAATGAAATAGTAAGTTATAACATGTTAAACTGCACTAATCATATAAAAAAATATTTATGTTGGTTAGTACATGTAATTTTAATCTTGTGTATAATTTTTTTTTCCATTTTGTTTGTTATAGGTAAGTGAAAAAAGTCTTATTTTAATAGTTGAAAAATTAAAAAATTATATATAAGGTGTAGAAATGTTTCTAATAGAAGATAAAATTGATGAAGACTGTACGAGTCTGACATAAAGTGAGCAATATCAAATCATATTAAGAGTATGTTTAGACTGACTTAATCTAACAATTAATCAATGTCAAATTCAGCGATTCAACAAATTAAGAGTATGTTTTAAATAAAAGATTGTTCTTTGGTTACGATTAATTCGATTTATATTTAAATTCTCTTCTCTTTAAAGATCAAACTTAATTTCTTGCTTTTCAAATTTTGACTTTTTCTCACTATTTAATTTGCTTAGTGAAGAAATTTATAGGCTTGTTATATTTACGAATTGAAAAAATTAAAACGTTACATCTAAGGTGCATGCATGTATGAATATTTTTAAGGGATAATGCACAAGTACACCCTCAACCTATGTCCGAAATTTCAGAGACACACTTATACTATACTAAGGTCCTATTATCTCAAAACTTATTTTATTAATAATTTTATATCCCTTTTCAGCCTACGTGGCACTATCCTGTGGGCCCACGCTGATTGACTTTTTTTTTTCAAGCTAGTGCCACGTTGGACTTAAATGGATAAAAAATTATTTATAAAATAAGTTCAGGGGGGTAATAAGACCTTAGTATAGTATAACTGTGTCTCTGAAATTTCGAACATAGATTAAGGGGTACTTATACAATTTCTCTGTTTTTAATGATATGAGGTCTAAATCAAATGACAAAGTGAGTAGACAGTAATCTTCCATTTAACAACACAACTAGGAAAGACAGTATTCCTCCATTGAGCTAAGCAAATCACAAGTTTTTATTTAAATTGTAAGAAATGTGAATTGCATGTGTAAGCTTTGATGGTGATTTGTGAGGGCGGCTATAATTTCCACTAGCCATATAAGAATTGATAACAATCCCTTTTTAAGATAAGATCATATATATTTAGTCAATATGAAAAGCATGCATATGCAGTGTAATTACAATCAATGACCTTGCCTACCATATATAATGAAATAAGAAATTAAAGTAACATATATGGGCAATAAAAAAAAGTGTTTCTACTTCATGTTACTTTTACAGAAAGCATGATACATAAATATGATCTTCAGCATGGTTTTAGCAGATAATTATGGTTTTAACTTTGGATTTGTACGAATAGACACTTAAACTTATACAAAATTAAATAAACAGATATATTTTTTCGACATGACATCATATATGGATATTTTATGTCCTACGTGTCATCCTACATATATCATGTCACATATGACAAGTGTGTTTACTTTTCAATCTTATACAAATTTACGTGCACACCCATACATGCTAGTTGAAGTCAAGTTAAGGGTCAATGAGAAGAACAGATCATATGATGACTTATTATGAAATGCACTATTGTTAATTTTATTCAATCCCTATGATGTGAGTGCATTTATCCTATCATAGTTTGTGGATATTTATTGAGCCTTTGAACTCTTAATGTAAGTTTGTATCTCGTATGAGTGGGGTGTTAGATTATAGGAGCATCCTTGATAGATTTCATTTATGAGAGAGTGAAAGTAGGTCGCTTACTGTGAGAATGAACTTGTTATGAAAAACACTCATGAAAACCGGGCTAGTACAAGGTCGTAATGTGCTGCCTAAAAAAACTTATGTCAACACCTTGATTATTGTGTGTGTAAACAGTGATACTTTATTTTCCTTACGCAGTCATAGTTCAAGTCTGAGACTATACTACTGACTCTAGAGTAAATGTTATTATTTTACTAAGTGAAGGTTCAATACAAAGCACACCTTCATTATCCATAATACTCTACCTTAAACTAAATTGTGAAGTACTTTCGTATCTTAATATTAAAATGAGTAGGGGATTGTTAGTGTGATATTTTAATATTAATAAAAATATATCATATGTCACATTATGTATCACGTTATGTCTACTGATGGACATTACATTTGCGTCTCTTTGATCTAATCAATTGTCGAAGAGTAATCATTATTTTTTTGTAACTTATGTAACCACCAACTCTTCATTTCGCTCATTATACTACCTAATTATTCTTGTAATTGATGTAACATTTGGGTCATCCATTTGCCCAGTTTACTATTCATTTCATCTTCCTATTTATTGCAAGGAAGAATTCATTACCTATAAATAGTGATGGTTTTACTTTGTGAGAAGAACAAAAGATGAAAAAAAGTAAAGAAGATGATCGAGTAGGATTATATTGTCTATATTGAGTTTGTATAGTGAAAGACGGAAAGAGAGAGTTGAGACAAAGAAAATATTCTAAGTCTTCAATTATATATGTATTCACTATACAAAAGAAAGTATTTATATGTTGAAGGAATGTGTTCTTTTTGTGGAGCTTTGGATTTTTCAATTAATTCGGAGTTGCTTAAATTTCACAACGTTGTTAAGCTAGATATTGTATCTTGGAGGGGACAAGTCAAAAGACATACTACTGTTTTGATGTAGATTATATCGCAGTGATCTTGAATCCCCTTAAAAAGAGTAATATATATATCCCGCCTCGGCTTAAAAATTTATTTAATCATTTTTGTCATTTTATTTTCAATTGTAATTATTGTAATTTGTGGTATATTACATTAAAAAAAATGTACATCTTGACATCATAATTTGATCTTAATTGACAACTAAACACTCTAACTCATTTCCATTGAGTATGACACCCAATTATATTAATTCGATATATAAATTATAAAAATATTGTTATGCGGAATTCGATATAATACGAGAAAATATAAACGCGAAAAACAAGACAACAGATTTACGTGGTTCACCAATAACTTGGCTACGTCCACGGGAAGAGGGGAAGCAGTTTTATTATGGAGAGGCAAGAACAGAAATTACAGAATAGGGTTTGCCCTAGCGTCTATATATAGTGCTAGGGTACGCCCTAACAGGCTTGGGCCCAACATACAGAATTGACAGATAATTAAGGGCCCAATACAACAACATTGTATACCGTCGGGCCGGGGGCGTCTCCGCCCCCCCGGACCCCCAGGCCAGGGGGCGCGTCGCCCCCCTGGACCCCCCGACTCGCTGACCGGGCAGCGAGACCCCCGTCCTTTCTGCTGTAACGGGTCCTATTCAAGGCATTCAACAAATATTTCAATAATAATTCATTAGTTAAAGTGTCCAACTGGCTTATATTATTGTAGATAAGTATCAATCATTATACTATTGAGATACATCAAAACTCATCAAATATGTATTGGTTTTATATATAAAACATAAAACTCATGATGAGCCATATTAGTTTTTTCTCCATAACATGATTTATTATGAGAAAAATGTGTGTGCCAATTGCCAAGACAAAATCACAATTCAACGTGTAAATTCAACTAGTACAATTTCAAATCATTTATTCTTAAAAAAAAAACATATGTACCAATAAATTTAAATGTCACTTCAAATAAATTTCATTATCATCATACAAGTTTATATAATGGAAATTTAATCCATAGAGAATAGTAATGTAAACAAGTTTTACATGATGAGTGCAATTTAATATACTATAGCAAGTTATGTACTATATTTTTCGGATTATCATATCATACTTTGTTGTTATGATTTGCCAAAAAAAGTAATCAAAAGAAGATAATGCAAGATAACAAACAATTGACAAGTATTCATAATTTGGAAAAAAGGAAAAAAAATAAGATGACAAATATGAAATTATACAAATGTTTTTGACATTACAATAAATCATCAAAATCTAAACTCTCTGGGATTTCAAACTTCATGAAATTATTGAAGTTACTACAATAACTCTCTTTCTCTTCTTCCGTGCTTGATAAAGGCGTATCAAAGCTGAAATTCTGATTATTGTTGATGTTGTTGTTGTTGTTGTTGTTGTTTAAGGATTGAATCGTTGAGTTTTCAGATACATCAGTCGCAGAATAACTATAGTTTTGAAGAGGTAACATCACATTTTTTTGAAACATTTGGTCATTATTCATCATATAGTGTCCCATGTTACCTTGCATGGATTGAGAAGATGAAGATGAAACATTTTGTGGGGTGCAATTTGGTATTTCCGAAACTTGGTGGTGCAATTGATCATTATGTTGGAAAATAGAGGATTGATTTTGCAACAATTGAAGTTTTTGGAGCAAGAGTTCAGGTCCTTGAGAGTTTTGATTTTGTAATAATAGTTCTTGATTTTCATGTGTGTTGGATAGTAAAAGGGAATTTGCAAGTTTGAAGATTTCAGGGTTTACAAGTGCTTGTAGTCCTAGTAAGCTTGAAAGATTAAGTTGAGTCGAGTTAAAAAGTGATGATAAATCTAAAAAATCAAGACGAGGGCGATGAGTTACTGAATCAATGCCCATCCTCAATAGCCTTTTTCTTATATGCGTGTTCCAATAGTTTTTTATTTCATTATCTGTTCTTCCAGGTAAGCGTGCTGCTATAGCTGACCACCTGACCACAAACACAATGATATACATGCATGTGAGCTAAAATGTTCAAAATATAGTTAAGTAAGAAAAATAAAAATATACTATCATGTCTAATAATCATAATTGAAATCAATCAGGCCTCGATATAGATATCGAAAGAGTGATATATATATATAAATCTTACTTGTTACCAAGAACACTATGAAGTTGGATAATAGTTTCTTCTTCTTCAAAAGAGAATCTTCCTCTCCTAATATCAGGCCTCAAATAATTTGTCCACCTAAGTCGACAACTCTTGCCACACCTTTGAAGTCCTACATAAATTTATTTTTAAAAAAATTGAAATATTAGAAACACCCATACATTATTTTTAATTAAAACGGAAGAAATTCAGATAAACCTCTTTATTAAAATTTAACATGGTATAGATAAGGTTGAAAGTTTTTTTTTATTAATTCTTTAATGAAAGTTTTGCTTCTGTCACTGTTAAAACGATAATCATGTATTATTCTTAGGAGGGAAATATAGAAGGGAGGAAAGGGCTTCAGAAACTGGAAAATTACATTGTATATAAGAGACGATTTTTATATATATATATATATATATATATATATATATATATAATAGCTATTAATTTTTTTTGTCGAAAAATTATACTATATATTAAAAAATTAATATATATTGTTTACCAGCATTCTTGGGGAGATTTCTCCAATTTCCAGGGCCATGAAGTTGAATATATTGAATGAGTTTTTGATCTTCCTCTGGAGTCCATGGACCTTTCTTCAGTCCAAATTTATCAGAAGATGGTGTTCTTCCCATTGTTTTTGTTTTTTTTTGTTGGTATTTTAGGAATATTGATTTAGAAAATTGTAAATGTTTGAAGAAAATAGAAAGAAATGTGTTGATTAAAGAAAGAGAAGAAAGTGAGTATTTTGGATACAAAAGTGAAGTTGTAGGTCCCTATAGTTAAGGGGGATTAATGACACTTATTTATAGATGATGGAATAAGTGCTTAATTTAAAAATATTGAAAGTCAATAGGATTTATGCCCCTTAATTATTTTACTAACCCCCCCCCCCCCCCCCCTTTTTTTTAAAAAAAAGATTGTCATGATACACATGAGTTAAATTTTTTAGAAGATTTAGAAGTTAAAAAAAGAGAATTTAAAATATATAAAGTAAATATTGAAAAAACCTAATTAAGAAAAATTAACATCAATGATATATAAATTAAAAATAAATAAATCTTAAATATACAATTTAATTTCTTATATAAGAAAATTCAGATAAATCCCTCAAATTCATGTGACTCCACCCATGTAAAGAATGATTTAAGTCGTACAATCTGTATATGAATATCGAAAGTTTTACCTATATAATTATGTTAATCTATTGTATCAAGTTATACTACAAAAATCTCACATATAAAGAAAAGATCGAAATCAGGAGTTAGATAAGCTAAGAGCGAGTTCATAATTCAATTGTTGAGATATTTTTGAATTAAAATTGAAAGAAAAACATGACAAAGGTATAATTATAATGATCTCACTCCATTCATTACCCATTTTGATATCCTTTTGTTGCATATCAAAAGGAAATTTTTTGGAAATTTCATATTTTTTTTCCAACTTATTAAATTATCTTGAAAAAAAATTTGTGAATTTTTGGAAGAATAGTTAGGGACAAGTGGCTGCTAACTAATGGTTTTGACTTTGCAACAATGTCTTCAAACAAAGACTGATTTAGTTGGTATGGTTGGTAGATTTCCCCTACCAATTATGAGGACAATATTTCATGGTCAATTTTTATGGAAATCTTTTGCTTTTTTGTAATGAAAAATGTCTTTTTGAAATTAAATTTCTATAATACTTCACAAAAAGATATGTGTATATTTCATTTATTATGATTGGTATCATCATCATTCTAACTTGTCACCTTTTGAAGGTTTGGGACCAAATATTGGAGACCAAAGTTATTATATAACTTAAATTGAAAAAATAGCCACATCACTCTATAGGTGGCACTAATAATGTTTATCTTAAAGTTTCATTAAATGCTATAGTAAGATAGTATTATATATATATATATATATACTGATATTTGATATTTAGATCTTATTTAACTGTTATACACATAATATACTTCTTATAAAATTGTACTAATCATACAATATTGAGTATGGCTATTCTAAAAGGATAATTTTACAAAGACTATACAATGTGTTAGGTAAAATGTTATCGTAGAAAAGTAAAGTATAACCTTAAAATTTAGTTCTACAAAAATTAAAATATCATCAAAAAATATTGTTATAACGAGATTTGATTGCGTAGTTGAGGACCTTGACATGGCCCCTTCCAAGGAAGCCACTCTCTATGCTAATTAGAGTAACAAGTGCTAAAATTTGAGAGTAAATAACTCATTATATAAATGTAACTTTTGATTTTGATAATTGAAGCAAGTGTCATAAATTTTTTTAAAGGCCCGTTGATAAAAGAATAAATCAAAAAATATTAAAGTTGATGAATATTTGTTTTATATGGTAATATCAATAGAAATATAATGATATCGAAAATAATATTGTCATTGTACAAATTTCGAAATTGATTTATGAATGTTATTAGTATCGTCTATTAAATGAATGAAGGCAATAAGTACCGGGGCGTGGACATGGGGGTGGAGCCACCTTAAGGATGATCTTATGCTTATTTTTAATCGAAAAATTATAAATTTTACAAACTGTCATGAGTATATATTTAATTTTAAAAGCGTTAATAAATAAATATAAATATGGTTACTGTATAAAAAATATAAAATAATTGAGAAGTAGATTTGTTGATCATTTAGAGAGAAACTTAGATAATATTGTAATCATTTATCTAGAAGGACTAGTATTTTTACTTTTTGTGAAAGAAATTCACATTATTTTGCTATTTAAACTTAGCATAGTTGTGATGCATGCAAAAAATAAGCGTCGTAGAGATCAATCTAATTTAAATCAAATTTTAATATAAATATTAAATACAAAATGAGAAATTCAAAGGCTAATTTTCTAAATTGGGTACAAAGTGAGGTCATTTTAAATTATCCAACACCATACACGTACCCTAAAGCATAGTACATGTGTTAATTTTAATTTATATTTCAATGATATAATCAATTAATTAATTAATTAATTAGTTAATAAACCAACAAGGATCCTTATTTGGTCTCTCATAGCCTCACTCCTACTGTCAGCAGTCTACAATTGTTGATTAAAAGTTTATAATTAATAAATTAATTAATCATCAGATTAAATAATTAGCTTTTTCACAACCACATATATTACACATGGCCACAATGTACACATATTAATTTTGGTAATCCACATTTCTTCAACTTTGAAATTTTGCAAGTTCAAATTCTTTAGTATTATAGTGTATACACTAAAGAATGATGAATTTTGGTGTATATGTGTACTCATTTGGTACTCTAAAATATTCGTCTTTATGTTGGACATATATAGGTAAGTTCAATGTTAACTTTATACCGTTCTCTTTCGTCGATGGCAGAATCAAAATTTTATTATTTAAATAAGGGAAAAGGGTCTGATATACCCCTCAACTTTGTCATTTAGAGCTGATATATCCCTTGTTATGAAAGTGGCTCATATATACCCCTACTTATAAACAATAACACACATATACCCTTTTCCTCTAATGGAAATGAAAAAAAAAAAATTAATCTAACTTTTTATTATTTTTTTCTACAAAAATATAATCCCATATGAGTAAATTTAATCCTCGTCAAACATATTTTTTTGACTTTTTTTTTGTTTCCATGACTAATTCAGAATTATTATTTTGATAATCAAATTTATTTATGTTTCACTAATATTCTTGTAAAACTTATTGTAGATGATCAAATTTTTTTCTTCGAATACAAAAATTAAATTACAATATAGACAAAAAAATAGTTTAATTTTTTTTTCTTTAAACAAAGGAATGAAAGAAAAAAATAAAATAAGAATAAGAAACTCAAATAATTATAATAAAAGAAGTCAAAATGCATTAAAAAATTAAAATATACCTTGAACTTTGATAGAAGAATCATATATATCCCTAAATAATTTTTAAAAAAAATTAAAAGTAATAAATATAAAATTAAACTAATTTTTTTAACTTCCGTTAAATGAAGGGTAAATGTGAGCCATTTTCTATTGGCAGGGGTATATGTGAGCCGTTTGTATAACGGTAAGGGCATATATGAGCCACTTTCATAACGTGGACATATCACCTCCAAATGACAAAATTGAGGGGTATATCAGACCCTTTTCCCTTTAAATAAATTTAAAATTACAAAAAAAAGTCAACACATGAATAATTCAAGAGGCAAGATTCAGTATATAATGTATATACATTTTATTTTATTTTCACTTACATTAACTAACATTTAGCTAGTTCTAAAGTCACACTCTTCCTCTTCCTCTTTATTTAATTTTATATTATATCCTTACTATTCTAGAAGATACTCTTCACAAATTTTTCTCTATTTTATTTATTTTTACTTGATCATTGACGCTTTGAACCAATTGATGTTGAAATAAAGTTTTGAAATAATTTAAAAAAAAATTAAAAGATAATTTTTAATTTAATTTTCTAATCTTATCTTTTATTATTGACTATAATTATTCTTCAAAATTTTTAATTTAATATTATTAAAAGTTTTTTACTATTTTTTTTTAAATGTGTCTAAGTCAATATTAAATAAATAAAAATAGACCAAAAAATGTATTTGACTTTATTATAATTGCATACACTACATATAAAAATTGATCATCAGCTTAATTGCCGTTAAATATGTATTTTTAGCGACAATTAACACTATTTTTGTATATGTTCTTAAAGTCTTTAGCGACATTGATTTTAATGACATTTAACTAATACCGGTAAATTAAAGATATTAGCACTCTTTATTAGTGTCAATATTTAATGCCGCTAAAAATTGTTTCTGTTGTAGTGGTAAAGTGTTATTTCTTCCGATCCTTTTCAATTAATATTTGTAAAATGTATTTTGATGATATACTAAAGGAACGTACATGCTTGAGTTTAGCAACATGGTAAAAAAAGTAAAAGCTTATTTGCATCTTATGTATACATCAAATTAATATAACTTTTCATAATTACGTGATTTATATGAATTGAGTCGAACAATATACATATCGAATGTGGATAAGTTTTATAAAAAATAAAATATAAAGGTTAGTATGTGAATGTCGTTAGGTTATTGTTGTGAGTTGTGAGGTGTACGTTCAATAGCCTTCAACAAACTTTGAATTACAAATCTTTTTTTTATATATATATATAGTACATGTGTATTATCTATAGAACTTCTTATTAATTAATTATTTGGGAGAAGTCACATTTTGTTTGATATATATTAATAATATTTGTATAAAACACATATAAAATCGAATCAAATGTGGATGCATCACTCTTGTGATCCATGAATATTTGTTTAATCTCATGCATGTCTCCATATAATTTTGGAATATTTATATAGTATATTTGTTTTACTAAAATAATAGTTGATTAAGTGTATAAGTTAATTATTTTTTATCTACCAACAAATGTATGAGTTATCTAAAAATAATGTATATAATTTTCATAAGCGGTGAGATAAAAAATGTGAACAATAGAACTAATTTCATGTGATAACATATTAAAATCACTAGTCATATATATATATATATATATATATATAGATATATATATATATATATATATATATATATATATATATATTAATTTAAGATTTTTAATTAGTATTGAATCTATTATATTTTTCAATTTATAAGTTTACGTCTATTATATATTACTGTTTTTTACTAATAATAAAAATTCTTATATATAAATTTATATTACATCTATTCTTATATATAATCTTTAAATATATCGTGTTTGTGAACTAGGGATCATAACAATAATATTTAAAATGAATGGTAGTGGTGATGTATTTGGAGTTGAAAAAACTGATCAAACAAAACTGATTATCACTGTAATAATTATTATTATTATTTCCGTTCACTTTTAATTGTCATTATTTCCTTTTTTAGAGTCAAACTATAAAGTTTGACTAATATTATACTACATTTTTTAATCATATTGATATGCAAAAAATTGCAATTTATAGTACTTTTCGTATAGTTTTTGAATATCTATTTTTTTTAAAAAAAATAACGAATTAATATAATCTAATTTATTTTTAAAAATTAATCAAATTAACTTTCGAAAAGTATAACATGACAAATAAAAATAAACTGAGGAAATATTATTATTATTATTACTAAAGAACTGATTTATTATTTGGTGTCTCATATTAATACGTATGCTTCATGCAAATACGTGTTGATGCATGTCATTCAATGTTTCTAGATTAATAATATATCAATGTCTCCCTAATTTGTTCAAATTAAAACGTAATCACCCCAATATAAAATTATAGAAATTAAATAATATTTTCTTCCACTTTAAATATTATTCCTCCGTCTCAAAGTTTCTGTTATATTTCTCTTTTATATATATTTTTAGATACTATTTTTTTTATTGTGGCACAATTTAAATTTCGAGAGTCAAACGTCTCAAGTTATTTGTTGTACTTATATTTTTGTTAAAGAGGATAACAAAAATCTTTAAGATACTTCCCTAGGTCGGTCGCAAATTACTATTATGGGTTCTAAAAATAGTTATTACAAATTACTTTTTTAGTTCATTTTTACTTGTCATATTTTGCTTCTTGAAAGTCAAATTGATCAAAATTCATATAGTTTGATTTTTAAAAAACGAAACATGACAATTGACAAGTAATAATGATGAACTAAATGAGTAAAATTGATAATATGCAAGTTATTAATTTGTAATGACCCGGACCCAAAATGTCATTTTTGATAATTTTAAATAGTTATTGAATTATAGTTAATTAATTTGTGGGTAAATTGGTCATTTTCAATAAATTAATTAACTATAGCTCAACAACTATTTAAAATTATCAAAAATGATATTTCGAGTCCGGGTCGTTAAATAATTGGGCTCAATTGGTTGGGCCTTATAGTCCTATAGTTTGCACAAATAGCCAAATTTAAGACATAATCGTAGTTAATAATTTTTACTTTGTATAACCATTTCGAAAATCAAAATTAACTACTTAAACCATGGTTAAAAGTATTAATGATGATTCCATTCCCTTAATTTATACTACTAGTACTTGATTTTGACGATAATATCAATGATAAGTTTGATATAATTATGACAAGTAAACTATAAAACTTGTAGTTATTTATGGAGAAATTTATTGATCTTCAAATAAGAGGTGGACGGTTTTACTAAATAACTCAATAATTTTTGTATTTTTATACATTGAATATATCTTTATTATGATTAAGAACTCGTCTGAATTGATTTATTTAAAATATTTTTTAAAAGTATTTGCATAAATTTTAAAAAAAAAGTATAAATACTTGATTTTGAATTAAAATAATAAAAGTAAAACCAAAAGTAAAAATCATTCACTCTTGTATCTTTCTAGTAAATAAATCAGTAAGTACATCAGAAAATAAATCTGCAGAAAATTAAAGATACATGTGAAACTTGTGATATTTGATCATACAATTTGTCTTTATTTGACAATTATTTTTGGTCAACAATTCAAATTCTCACGTACCAGAATAAATTATTATTTGGAAACTCCTAAAAGTGTAACAGTGATTCTAATTTTTATATTTTACAAAAACACATAATACATAAATATATTTTAGAAAACATTGCTCAATAATCAAAGTCATTTTATCAAACAAGTCCATACATAACCCCATATTACGGTGTATGATGTAAATTATAAAAGTCGTGCTCAAATTTTCTTTTTTAATATAAATACACATCGTTTATTTATATTGTAACAAATCTCACTTAGACGAAATAATGCGAAGAATTTCATATTGTAATTTAAATTTATTCAAAATAAAAGCACAAATACAAATTAGTCAAATAACAACTAATAGAAATGATTTTGACCATCATCTCTCGAAATTCAAATCAAAAACGAGTTATAGGACGCTGAGTCCATCACTAAATATAGTAGCAAATGCATTCATTCGAGTTTTAGGCAAATATAAACCAATTTCTAAATCTCCATTCGAGTCCTTAGACTTACCAAGAGACATCAATAAACCACTCCCAAAAAAAACAAAGTGCCATTTTTTTGGTTTTCCCCAACCAAAATCAGCTTCATATAAGTCATATTTTGGCGATCCAGCAATCGCAACATATCTCCCTTCATTGGATGCCCCACCAACTTCTTTCAACCACTCGCCATTCGCCACGTATTCTTTATCCTTGTTCCTTTCATAAATAATTTCTCCAATCGATTCCGTTGCAACCCTAAACCCTTCATCTCCTACTAAATCAACATGATTTTTACTTGCAATGTACCAAATAATACAATTCCCAAAATAAGATGAAGGGAGTGGAGGATCAAATCGCGCTCTATAATTTACTGCACATCCAAAACATTCCATTACATTTTCATCTATTATTTCAGTCGCGTCCTCTGATTTTACCAGACAACTCCATGCATAACCACCTACTACGGTGTATGATGTTACATGAGTCAGGCTTGGTCGTGTTAATAAAATTAAATTCTTGAGTTTCTCAATGTGATCTCGTCTTATAGTAAATGTACCTCGAACCATGTTGTTATTATTATCAGGAGGAATTACAATTATATTATCAGGAGGAATTACAATTATGTCACTCATCATCTCTTTCTTATGTTTCTTCGTTTCTTCCCATATACAATCTCCTAATCCATAAGGGTCTTTGACAATAGAACGATCATAAAATGGAACGATGAATTTATCATCGTGATCATCATTTCCTTCGTTTTTGTTGAGAAAAGCCCATGAATTCATAAACCCTACTATGGTAGATTCGTCACCAACGACATGATGGCTAATGCAAGAAATAGATATACCATGATTCGGAAAAAGTGTCACTTGAATAGCTAAAACCGGTGTAAATTGGACCCCGGATGCATCTTTAGGTTCAGCCATTTTAGGAACAAAGGGATGAAAATCCTTAGCGTTATGTATATGATCATAACTAACAAGATAATCGAAATCCATGTCAGTTTCAGAAAAAGTAACAGATACAGAATCTCCTGTTACATAACGTAGTTCAGGATAACCGGTAGAATTCAATGGACATACAAGATTGCCAGCTAGTGGTAGATAGTGTTTGAGAGTGAGTGAGAGTGAATGTTTGAGAGTAGGAATAATGTTTTGAATGAAACTATTTTTGTCAATATTTTGGAGTTTATAGAATAAAATCCTTGGTATATGATGGTTATGTAATATCCATAAAGTATCAAAGCAAGTTAAAGGGAGTGTTAGTTTATCTATGGCACATGTAGGTGGTGCAACTTGGCATTGCTCAATAATCGAAACCATGTTTTTGTTTGGTTAACAAATGAGATCAATATGTTTGGTTTATATAGTGGCAACTTTGAGATTTATTATAAAAAGGGAAAAGGGTTAAATATACTATCGAGTTTTGAGAAAAAGCTTATTTATGTTATCCGTTTAAAGTTTAACTGATTTACGTCATTTTCGTTTGTAAAAAAATTCGTCCATGTCATTATTTGTTAAGAGAATAATTTCTGTAATGCAAAACCATTTTTTAGATTTGGGAACTTTAATAAATTTAAAATCACCTAAATTTTTATATTTTGTAAAAACAATCATCATTTACACTTTGTTTGGATCATTGTTTCATAATGTATTGTATTGTATTGTACTCTAATATACTGTATTGTATGGTAGATACAATATTTGGCTTAACTGTATTATTTGTTGTTGTTTAGTAACATTTTAATTGTTTGGTTTGATCGTTTTATAAATTTACTAAAATATCCTAATTATTTTAGGGTAGGAGGTTTGACTAGATTTATATAATTAAGATTAAGGGTAACATATTATTTTGAAATATTATGTAAATATATAATTGGAAAAAGAAATTAAGTAACAATGGGAACACACCAAATTGGTTGTTCCATAAAATAAGGTTTTTCATTGTTACGAAACAATGAAATTTAACAATACAATAGATTTTAAGTAACAATCAAAACAAACATTGTAGATATAGTAACGATACAATACAATATAATGGATAACAATGATCCAAACATAGTGTTATAGTTTGGACTCAATTTCAGTTCTTGTTTGTTGTTATGTGAGTTTGCCCTCTTTAGTAACTTTCAATTACAAGTAGTAATAACAGTTTTTCGTATACAAATCAATAGTATTTTATTTTTGTTTTCTTAATTCCTCTTTTTTATATTTATATTATTTGTGTTTGTTGATCTTGGCTTTTTACATAACAAGTTCATTATGAAATATAATATTACAAACTTATGGATATTTTTGACAATTTTTAGAACTTCCCTAAAAGAAAACTTTTAATTACATGGAAATTTTCCTAGGAATTGATATGAAAATATGCAGGAAAATAAGATTTCTGCGGATTTTCATACTGATTCCCAGGACAATAGGGGGAAATCTCATTTAATTAACAGTTTTCTTATAGCGCTATTTATATCAAGTAGTAATAAGAATCTTTTCATTTTTCATGTGATATAATTCATGAATTTTTTGTGTGTTTGGCCAAAAAAATTTGTGGCCATAAGTGAATATGTTTGGCTTACACAACGGTCAACTTTGTAATTTCGAATAAATAAATTCTTTATTATAAAATGAAAAAAGACTTAATATGCCATCAAACTTCGAGTTAAAACTTATCTATGCCATCGAATAATGTACCCTACTCGTTATTGAAAGTATGGGAATGAAATCAAAGAAAATCATTGTGTGACCCATAAATGATTTGGTGTAAAACTTGTGAGTACTTTAACGAAAAGAAGGTACTCCATATCAATTATTTAGACATATCAAATGATGAATATTTATGATTCTTTATTTTAATCGTCACGTGACATGTTTAATATCATAAAATTTAATTTTTTTAAAAAAAGAATTGTATTAAACAAAAATCAAACAAATTAATAAAAATGAAGGAATACTTTATCGTCGTAAAGAAATAAAAATATCATACTCATTACGGATAGCATGTGAATGAATCAGTAAGAAAATCAATGTGTGACCTACATTGATTTGGTACAAAATTTGAAAGGAAGATTTTTAAATTTATTTTTCTAAAATAATTTGTATATATATTTGTACAATTATAACTCATACATACATACATACATACATACATACATACATACATATATATATATATATATATATATATATATGATTTTTATTTCAAAAATGTCATGTGACATGTTCAATATCATGAAATTAATTTTTTTTATAAAAAAATTATATCAAGTTAAAATTAACCAAATAAATCGAAAATGAAGGAGTACCTTGTCGTCATAAAGAAATAGAAATACCTTACTTGTTACGGACAACATGTGAATGATTCAGTAAGAAAATTAATGTGCGACTAATATTGATTTGGTACAAAATTTAAAAGGAAGATTATTAAAAATTATTTTTCAAGAAAAATAATTATTTATTTTGAATATACTCCTTAATTATTTACCATTTATAAGAAAAATAATTATTTATTTTGAATATACTCCTTAATTATTTACCATTTATAAGAAAAATAATTATTTATTTTGAATATACTCCTTAATTATTTACCATTTATAACAATATATAACAACATTATATATTTTATTAAACTTGTTTTTCTTTGTCACTTTTTTTAAATTCCCACTCTTTCTCTTTCTCTCGCCTATTTTTAATGAGTAACTTTCACATATAACAAACATAAGAATCATATTTGTATACTATAGTTATACTTTGCATAGTTACGCTTCATAGCAAACATAAATATGTATATTTTGTTATACATATACAAAAAAAAAGTTGTATAATCCGCTATACATATACAAAGAAACCAGTTCTATAATTTGCTATACATATACAAAAGAAAGCAGTTAGATACAAAAGATCAATTGTATAATTTGTGTATGTATAAAACGAGAAAGAGAAAAAGACAAGAAAATTGGCATGAGAATAGTTATATTGTATAATTATAAATGTATATGACGAAGATATATGTATTTTAGATGTGTATATACAATTTCTCTCGATTTATACAAACAGAAACACAATTTATACATTTTCTTTCTGTTTGTATAGTGAGAAAGGCGAGGGTGGCAAGCGAGATCAGGGAGAGTGGTGACCGAGATCTGGAGAGGGAGAGATGGAAACAAAAATATATGTATATATACAATTTTGTATCGCTTTATACAAACACACAAACACAAACACAATTTACACATTTGTGTTTGTATAAAAGAGAGAGTAGCGGCGAGAAAAGGAGAGTGGCGAGCGACAGTTTGAAGGAGACAGGCGACTGACAAACAGTTTATTACAGGATACAATTAAATCAAAGTGTGATTATAACATTTAATTTGATTTATTAGTTTGTCATCATATTCAATTTTTCCTTTTTTAATTTCTCACTCTTTCTCCTTTATTTCTTTCTTACTTACTTCTCTCTTGTTCTTTTTTTTTTTGTTACTCTTTCTCCGTATCTTTATGTTGCTCTTTTTTTTCTCTTTCTTCCTCTATTTTTTTTAAAGAATAATCAATGATTTTAAATCGAATAAAATATGTATCAATACTTAATTAGACAAGTTATCTAATGATAACAAATGAAGAGACATAATAAGTTGCAAATGAATTAAACTTGAATTAAAAATGAATTACACGTGTATTAAAGTTGAATTAGAAGAGAATTAAACATGAATGAAAAATGTAGCAAACGAAAAAAGTGCATTCTTCGATTTGTAAACTAAATAAAACTTGTATCAATAATAAATTAAACAAGTGATTCAAATAGTAACAAACCAGCCAATAAATTGTAAAAGTGAATTAAACTTGTGTTTGAAAGCGGATTACACAAACATTAAAGTTGAATTAGAAAAAATAATCCGTGAATAAAATAAAAAAAATAACAAACGAAAAAACAGATATTGATCTATAAAGTGAATGAAACTTATAACAATAATGAAATAAAAAAGTATCCAATAGTAACAAATAAATCAAGAAATTGTAAAAAAAAAAAAAAACTAAGTTTGCATTAAAATTGCATTACGCAATATTAAAATTGAATTAGAAGTAAAATTAAGAACGAATGAAAAAACGTAACTAAAGAAAGATAAGACAAATGATCTATAAACTGAATTGCACCTATCTTTGTTCGTGAATATATAGAACATGTATATGTGTCGTATAATTTATTTTGATTTATATTATTAAGAAAATAGGTGATGTTTGGGAATTTTTTTTAAAATGTCAATATTTTAACATTAAAGAGCGCTAAATGTTACAAGTGAATTACCTAAATTAATTCTAATTAGTATTGCAAAGAAGAGGATATATGTGAGTTACCTAAATTATTCTAATTGGTATCACCAAAAAAGATGATATATTTTAAATATGTATTATAAAAGTATTGTTCATGATTATAATTCAATTTTAGTACAATTATGAAACAAATCTAATTCAATTTTAATACGGACAATTCCATAATCTTCATCTTCTTCGAGTTTTAATTTGAAATTTCTCCTAAAATCAATACTAAACTTAATTAGTTTCTCTTAAAATTAAGATATAAACTCAAAAATGTTTTTTTCAATAATACGGAGAAACAACTTATACAAACTCATCATAATTTCGTAAAATCCAAATAATAAATTGAAAACTTGAAGTTTTTTATTGGTCATCAATGATAAATTCTTCCTACTGTAATTTTAAAATTTTGAAATCTCAATTTACACATACAATTTTGTACAATTTTTAGGTCTTTGTATTCTTTTCCTCGTGATATTTTGAGAGTTAATGGTGCAGTATAAATCAATTTGAAGATATGACAATTTATGGATTGTTATTTTTTTTTTCCTTTAAAATAATATAATTAAAAATCGTTATTTGAATTAAAATTTAGAAAAAGAAGAGAAATTATATGCAGAAAAAGAGACGGACAAACAGAAAAAAATGGATCAAACTGTTATACAATTTTGATCCAGAAAATTGCTATATTTAGTTATAAAAAAATTATTATCATAAATGATAAATAGATCTTAATAAATATTTTCTCTATATAACATATTTAAGTAATTTATCGAAACAAAGAATGGAATATTAATTCTTCTTTTTCAAATGAAATATGCTTTTCGTGTGGATAGAGATAAATTTTGTTGTGAATATTATTGGACCCATCTTTTTATTCTTTAAAAAAATGTCAACTTACATATTCCCCACTATACTATTTGGATCTTGATTGATTATATACCAAGTATCAAACATCCAATTATTGTAGCTATAATTTGATATTTAATAATTAAAGTGGAAAGGTAAGCAAAAAACAAAATATCTCAAATACTAAGTCTTTCGAAAATATAAAAATGCGAAAAATTGAATATTGTCTGAGATTTAGTGTTATAAGTACAATAACTTCTAAAAGACGATATAAATCTGAAACTATATGACAAGTCTAGACATAAAAAATATCTTATCGGAATATCAAAACAATCTAACAAATAGAGATAGGGAAAGGTGTGACCACAAAATAACCAAGCAGCTCACCACAACTCCAAGATGATCCAAACTCAAATACAAAAACTCTATGAAATGCGATCGTACACAAAATCTAACATACATCACAAAAGATAATAAATAGAGATTGAGAATTGACATTCTTGAATTACAATCCACGATACTATAGTAATAAATTTTCTGATAGACCTTGGTACACTCATACAAAAAGCTTAGCCCATGGTTGAATATAGCAACAAAAACATTCATTCGAGTTTTGGGCAAAGACAAGCCAACCTCTAAATCTCCATGTGAATCTTTGTACTTGCTAATGGACATAAGAAATATCTTATCGGAATATCAAAACAATCTAGCAAATAGAGATAGGGAAAGTTGTGACCACAAAATAACCAAGCAGATCACCACAACTCCAAGATGATCCAAACTCAGATACAAAAACTCTATGAAGTGCGATCGTACTCAAAATCTAACATGCACCACAAAAGAGTAATAAATAGAGATAGAGAATTGACATTCTTGAATTACAATCCACGATTCTATAGTAATAAATTTTCTGATAGACCTTGGTACATTCTTACAAAAAGCTTATATGCTCATGGTTGAATATAGCAACAAAAGCATTCATTGGAGTTTTGGGCAAAGACAAGCCAACCTCTAAATCTCCATGTGAATCTTTGTACTTGCAAATGGACATAAGAAATATCTTATCGGAATATCAAAACAATCTACAAATAGAGATAGGGAAAGGTGTGGCCACAGAATAACCAAGCAGTTCACCACAACTTCAAGATGATCCAAACTCAGATACAAAAACTCTATAAAGTGCGATCGTACTCAAAATCTAACATGCACCACAAAAGAGTAATAAATAGAGATTCAGAATTGACATTCTTGAATTACAATCCTCGATACTATAGTAATAAATTTTCCGATAGACCTTGATACATTCTTACAAAAAGCTTAGCCCATGGTTGAATATAGCAACAAAAGCATTCATTCGAGTTTTGGGCAAAGACAAGCCAACCTCTAAATCTCCATGTGAATCTTTGTACTTGCAAATGGACATAAGAAATATCTTATCGGAATATCAAAACAATCTACAAATAGAGATAGGGAAAGGTGTGGCCACAGAATAACCAAGCAGTTCACCACAACTTCAAGATGATCCAAACTCAGATACAAAAACTCTATAAAGTGCGATCGTACTCAAAATCTAACATGCACCACAAAAGAGTAATAAATAGAGATTCAGAATTGACATTCTTGAATTACAATCCTCGATACTATAGTAATAAATTTTCCGATAGACCTTGATACATTCTTACAAAAAGCTTAGCCCATGGTTGAATATAGCAACAAAAGCATTCATTCGAGTTTTGGGCAAAGACAAGCCAACCTCTAAATCTCCATGTGAATCTTTGTACTTGCTAATGGACATAGATATACCACTACTATTATCAATAGAAATTATTTCTATTTTTTCTGGCCTACCCCAACCAAAATCAACCTCATACAAATTAAACTTTGGTGATCCAGAAACTGAAAGTGTTTGTTTCAGGTCAATACCACAAAATTCTCTATACCAACTACAATTCAAGATCAATTCCACATCCTTCATTTGATTCTTGATAGCCTCTCCTATGACTTCCACAGCAATTATAAACCCTTCCTTTCCAACTAATTCGACACGACTTGCTTTTGAAGCAATCGTCACTAGGCAATTCCCAAAATAAGATTGAGGAAGTGGTGGATTGAGACGCGATCTACAATCAGCTACAAATCCAAAAATCTCCATAACATCCTCATCTATCATCTCATCCTCAATCGCGAACTTTGATTTTACCAAACAAGTCCATATATAAGCACAAGTTATTGTAAAAGATGTCACATAACTTAGGTTAGGTCTTCTTGACAATACTAAATTCTTGAGCTTAACAATGTTATTTCGTTCTATGATAAATGTACCTCGAACTCTATCAAGAGGAGGAATCACAATTATGTCACCTATCTCCGGCATGTTTTGCTTCATTTCATCCCATATAATCGTCCCTTGTTTATAAGGGTCTTTTATTACGGACCTATCATAAAATGGAATGAACTCATTACCTAAACATTGTTCATCACCGCGTAATTTGTTGAGTAAACCCCATGTTCTTATGAATTTCACGATAACATTTCCATCACAAGCAACATGATGGTTACTAAAACCAATGGATATGCCAAGATTTGGAAAAAGTGTCACTTGAATGGCTAAGACCGGGACTAGTTTAAACCCCGGTGCATCCTTAGGTTGTGCTAATTGAGGAATGAAGGGATAAAAATCATTAGCATTTCGAGGATGGTTACCAATGAGATGATTGAAGTCCATGTCAGTTTCAGTAAAAGTAACAGATACAGAATCTCCAGTCACATAACGCAGCTCTGGATAACCACTAGAATTTAGTGGACATGCAATGTTGCCAACTAAGGGTGTGTAGTGTTTGAGAGTGAGGGAGAGTGAATGTTTAAGAGTAGGAATAATGTTTTGAATGAAATCGAGTTTGGAAATGGAGAGCTTGTAGAATAAAATCCTACGCATATAGCCAAAAACAAACCACATATGATCAAAGTATGTTAGAGGGAGCGTTAGCTCAGCTGCGCCACCGTGGGGAGGTGGCGCAACTTGGCATTGCTCAATCAGAAGAGAAGTCATTGTTGTTTGGTAAAGTAATACACAAAGTATAGGTTTGGCATATAAATATCTACTCATGACTTTGAATGTGTGGCTGATGCACAAAGTAGGTTTGCCTTATATATCAATATGTTAGACAATAATATGAAAGTTGTCAAAGTGGTTGTTGCTACTTTGCGGATCATTGCCAGATTCAAAATTTTCATTAAGGAAATTCAAGAATATTTGTTGTTGGAATTTTGAAGGTAAATTTTTGAACTCTTAAATTATTGAGTCAACCTCTAGTCTCGTATTCAAGAGATTCAGATTTCAGAATCTCTCTTTATATAAAAAAATTATTAGCTACCCTATACAATGTAATTACCGTATATAAAATGTTGGTCCTTTTAAAAAAGAATTTTGAGTGAGATAAAATTATCTTTGTTGTTAATTCTCTAATAATAATAAGAACCTTAAAATTAATTAAGATCATCTCCAACTTACCTCTATTTTACTCAGGCTCTGTATTTTACTTTTTTAATATTTTAATATTATTTCTATTACTTTTCAATTAACATATTATTTTACATATTGTTTCACTAATTAAATAACTAACATTCATAAGTCATTTTGCATGTAATCTAATATTTTAAAAAATATATTATTTAATATATGCTACTTTAATTTTAAATTAATATTTTTTTTTATAATTTTCATCAAAAATAATAATTTATTTTATTATTAATTTTCATTATAAAGAATATACAAAATTAAAATGGTAAGATAAAAAATTTAATTTAAATACACCCATAACAATACAATGCATAAAATAATAATTTAAATATAACATAAAATATAATAATTACATAACAATTAATTCGCGATGAAACAAGGACCATGTAAAAAAGATGTTGAACGAGAATTCAGAGTTTTGCAAGTATTGCAAGTCCCTCACGTTTTCGGAGAAAGAAAGTGTTACATGATATACTGACTACATATATTATACTACACAACGTGATAGTTAAGGATGAACGTGATCTTAATGCACCAATTCAAGATGTCGAAGAGACTCCAACTCCAACAATAGAAATAGTGTTAGATGAAAATCTCCGATTTGAACAATTTTTAGCTAGACATGATAAAATTAAGGACAAAAAATATCATTTTGAATTCTGTAATGCATTAATAGAGCATTTATGGGAGCAACGTAATGATTTTGAAAATTGAGTGATTATGTAATGTTTATCTAATCTATTTTAATTTTATTTGAATTTGTTCATTAATTTATATATTTTATAATATTCTCGTGCAATTTAAGGTATTTAAAATTTTTTGAATAAAATATAATAATTAAATTAAGAGATTGAAAAAATAATTTTTTGTATCACATGAGAATTATATAAAGTAATTATTGAGAAAAAGAAATAAATGATTTATATAATGAAATAAGAAAATAAGAACGAAATAGAAATAATAATATAATATTGAAAATAGAAAAAAAAAGATTTTTTTTAAGAGTGCAAGATAAAAAATTAAATTGGAATTGATTGTATTAAAAAATAAAGAACTTTTTATTTAAATAATAAAATATAGTGTAAAGTTGGAGATACGCTAAATGCTCATTTTGGTTTCACCACAATAGGTGAACATTAAAAGTAAATTGGAAAATGCACAACTATCCCCTCAACCTATGTCCGAAATTTTAGAGACACACTTATACTATACTAATGTCCTATTACCCCTGAACTTATTTTATAAGTAATTTTCTACCCCTTTTAGGCTTACGTGACACTAGTTTGAAAGAAAAAGTCAATCAATGTTGGGCCCACAAGATAGTGCCACGTAATTATTAATAAAATAAGTTCAGAAGGGTAATAAGACTTTTGTATAATATAAATGTGTCTCTGAGATTTTGAGCATAGATTAAGGGGTACTTGTGCATTATCCCAAAGTAAATAAATAAGTACTATCTTTTTATATCTTTAACACGTGCTACGTACCCTATGTTCTTCTTTAGATTTTTGTTATATTTTTAATTAATAAATTTATATTACCAACAACTATCATTAACTTTTTATTCTTCAATGCCCTCGTTCAAGGTTGGTGATATGAAAATATTCTTCATTTAAAAAAAAATGAATTATAAAAAATTTGCAGAGTTTAAGTATCTTTAAATTTTTAAAATAAGAAGACTAATTTTAAGTAGACTTCATGTATTTTCCAATAATTAAACCTTAAGTAGATTTGTCAAAAAAAAAGGTATATAATATATATATAGCAGTACATTTTCTTTTAGAAGATACGTTACTCTTGAACGTGCAAAATACACAAAAAAAAAAAAAAAATTATTCGGCTGTGGAAAGAACTAATATCAAGCAATTGAATAACGAGTCGAAAGATAATAAGGGTAGGGGTCTTTGCCAAATCCTCGAAAAGTACTCACATTTGGCATAGAAAGCTAAGCCCGTGAGTGAATATAGTAGCAAAAGCATTCATTTGAGTTTTAGACAAAGACAAACCAATCTCTAAATCTCCATCAAAATCCTTAGATTTACTAAGAGACATCGAAATTCCACCATCATCATTGTCAATAGAAATGAATTCCAACTTCGCGGCTCTTCCCCATCCAAAATCAGCAGCATATAAGTCATGTTTTGGCGATCCAGCAATTGAAAATGATCGAGTCACATCTACATTGTCGTATACTTTTAACCAATCACCATTAAGGACCCATTCATCATCCTTCATTTTTTCTTGAATGACTTCTCCAATTGATTCTACCGCAATTTTAAACCCTTCCTTTCCAACTAAGTCAACATGCCTTATTAATTTTGTGACATACCCAACTATGCAATTCCCAAAATAAGATTGAGGAAGTGGTGGATTGAATCGCGCTCTAAAATCTGCTGCACATCCGAAACATTCCATTACACTATCATCTATGATCATCTCTTCTCCTATCGCGTCCTCTGATTTTATCAAACAAGTCCATATATAAGCACTCGTTACAGTAAAAGATGTAACATGAGTTAGAGTAGTACTACTACTACCCCGTCTTCTTGAGTTCAATATAAAATTCTTCAGTTTCTCTATTTCATCTCTTTTTATAGTAAATGTTCCTCGAACCTTGTGTTCAGGAGGAGGAGTCATAACGTCACGCATATCTAGATTCTTGCTTTTCATTTCTTCCCAGATGGACATCCCTTGTCCATATGGGTCTTTTACTACGGACCTATCATAAAATGGAATTAGCTCATTCGATAAGAATTGTTCATGTCCACCGAATTTGTGGAGTAGAGCCCACGCCTTAATGAACCCTGCTATGGTAGCTCCATCACCAACAACATGATGGTTAGTGAAACCAATGGATACACCAAGATTCGGAAAAAGTGTCACTTGAATGGCTAAGAGCGGGGCTAGTTGGACCCCGGGTGCATCCTTAGGTTCCCCTAACTTAGGAACAAAGTGATAAAAATCCTTAGCCTTACGCGGATGGTCACCAATGAGATAATTGAAATCCATATCAGTCTCAGAAAAAGTAACAGACATAGTATCTCCTGTCACATAACGTAACTCAGGATATCCGTTTGTATCTAATGGACAAGCAACGTTTCCAGCGAAGGGCGTATAATGTTTGAGAGTGAGGGAGAGTGAATTTGTAAGAGGAGGAATAATGTTTTGAACGAAATCGGATTTGGAAATGGAAAGCTTGTAGAATAGTATCCGCCGCATACGATGAAACCCTAACCAAACATGGTCAAAATAAGTAAGAGGGAGTATCATCTCCATTGCGCCGCCGGGAGGTGGCGCAACTTGACATTGCTCAATCACGGAGGCCATGTTAATTAATTAGTATAATGTTTGGCTAAGAAATACACACAACACATATATGGAGCCCTTTGCTTTCAAGTCAATCTTATAATAATAGTTGAGTTATGTTCACTAATAGATATCATAATGTATATCTATTATTTAGAGTTTAAATTATAGACATCTCAATAGGCCTCGAAAAATGTGTGTGGTTATTTTAAATTATAGACATCTTAATCGACCTCGAAAAATGTGTGATTGTAATGGGCCTCTTTTGTCCTAATTTGAGTCATCATATGGCTGATATTGAATTATCAATGACAAGAGGCGCATCAAATCTGCTATGTCTGTTTTTTTTTTTGTAACCTGAAATCATAAATCTAGATATTTTAGATTTCTTTAGAAAATTTAGTCCACAACATCATGTGAACAAATTTTAAAAAGCAAATTAAATTATTTAATTTTTGGTCCAAAAATTAATCCTATTTGAAAAAAAGAAAAAAAGTATATGTTAGAGTAGATTATTTGTACCGCACAATTGTCCTATTCCTTGACGATCCACATGTTGAATTAGAGTTTAAATTTAGGGCATGTTTGGTCACGGATATGACATTATAATTTAATACTGTAATATGAAATTATGAAATGAAATTAAAGTTTTATTTGGATATGTAATATAAAATTTTGTATTTATATTTTTTTCACAAACATACTAATTCATAAGTTGGAAAATAATTAAAATAGCCTCAATTATTTATTCAATCTTATCAAATAGCCAGGAAACTAAAAAATCGCATAATAAATTATTTATATTGTTATTTGTTCTCCCCCAAATTAACTGTTTCATCTAACTTTAACTCAATAAAAAAATATTGAACTTAAATTGTAGTGTACTAGTCTTTAATATTACTCAACAATCGATTGGTGTGTGTTAAATGACTATATGTTTGTGAGAATAATAAATTTTATTTCAATGAGACTGATAAATTATTAAAAGTTATAAATTTTATTTACATATGCAAGCATACGTTTCAGGCTTGTTTGAGTAATAGCAATGAGATTTCCCAATATCATGAAGAGTAAGCAAAAAAATGTGAGCGCTCCTGCACTATACGGACGACTTTTTGGCGGTAGGGTTAGGGTGCTTGAGGCAGATTCAGAAAAAAGCGGTTGATTACTCGGATTGGTCAATTTCAATTGAAAGAATAAGTTGAATGAAAAGTTTTAAAGCTATTATTATAGGCAGACAACACTAACAAAGATAAAGTGTCAGACATATAAAAGAAATTGATTCATTACTACGTGAGGTTGTAAAGCCTAGACAGATACAAATCTTTCCAAAAGATTTGGTATTTAATGGAGAACGGGAAATCCTTGAGCGGGTTGTTATCCTTAATTGGATGTAACAATGGTTGACTTGGCTTTCTTGGTATCATACTATAGCATTATCACCAGATGTTGAATCGTAAACCGCAACATTGACCGCCCCAGCATTGTTGTTGCCGATCCTACCGGTATTGTAGGAAGAGAAGGACCTATTGTGACGGGGATATAATGCTCCGGCGTGGGTTTCATGTTCTATTTCACTCACCGATGGAGGTTGTTTTCACCCTTCCCTCATGATACTACTTCGCTATCGGTCACCCATGAGTATTTAGCCTTGCAAGGTGGTCCTTGCTGATTCACACGGGATTTCACATGCACCATGTTTGCCACTCTATCGAGCTAACCAAAATGTAGAGTCCGAACGAATCGAATATTTGGAGTGAGAATTAGAGTAGCTAACAAACGACAAGCAGTATAAAGAGGGATCATTTTTTGGAGTTTGCAGTTAAAACAATAAGGAACCTCTGACCGAGATTTTTGGCGATGATTCCGTACTACAGTTCGGTGGAGGAACTTTAGGACATCCTTGGGGTAATGCGCCAGGTGCCGTGGAGCGATGAAATGCGTATAGATCGGAAAGAACACAAACAACGAAAGCACTCTGCTGGACCAATACTTGACACTGAGAGACGAAAGCTAAGGGACCGAATGTGATTAGATACCCCATAGTCCTAGCCGTAAACGATGGATACTAGGCATTGTGCATATAAAAAAAAATGGTTATACATATAACTGTGGGATTGTTTTAACAAAACATAAACTTGTGGATCTTTTTGTATTAAAAATATCTCAAATTATGATATGAAATTCTCATATTATGATTTTAGTGAATATGAAATCACATCCCATAATATCACGGGCGGATAGTTAGTTTTTGTTGGGCTTTAAAAAGGTGTGAATGGAAAAAATGAAGAGTTGCGACTTTTATGAAATGCTGCGACTTTAATGAAAAGTTGCGACTTTTATGAAAAATTGTGACTTTTATGAAAAGTTGCGACTTTTATGAAAAATTGTGACTTTTATGAAAAGTTGCAACTTTTATGGAAAGTTGTGACTTTTATGAAAGTTGACGACCTTTCTGAAAGATTGTAACGTTTTCAAAGGTTTGTGACCTTTCCGGTAAGGCACAATAAGAACCTTTTCACACCACCCTTTGTTTTCTATAAATTGAGGAATTTCCTCTCATTTTAAATATAGAATTCATAGACTTCTTCTTCAACTACTAAATTTAGTATTCTAAATGTACTTTACTGCCGTTGAGTAGTTCGCTGACACCGGAGTTTTTTGCATCTATACTCTGGTGATTAAGATCATTTTACCTTGGGAGGTCATATTCCAAATCAAACCTCGGATACTAGAGGGGAATAATTTCTTTAAGGGGACACTTTGAGTTCAGTGAACTTGATCTTTTTCCTATTAAAAATTTTCCAGATTCTTGTACGTGTTTTACAAATTTTAGATTTGCGAATTAATTCCAGTTATTCTATTCTTCTGTTCTTCACTGGTTCATTAAACTTGGTAACTTCGTGTTTGTGCAAAGTTTGTTGGAATCAGTAAGATTCTTTAGACACATAATAACAACGATTCTTCTTTAAAAAAAAATATTTCGTATATTATTTGTTTCTGATTCTAGTTTCGCTACTAGTTTTAATTTTCTAGTTGTGAAAATGTTGTTAAACTTTGCTGTTTTACAAAGATGTTCAATGTTTTGTTCTAAGTATGTTTGAAATACAAGATGAACAATAGTTTTTTAAAAAATTCATTGGTCTTAGACCCCCAATTTTAGGGCCCTCCATTTTTTAGTAAATTAGTTTAAATTAAAAAAAAATTACAATTAACACAATAAATGTAAACGATTAAAAATAACTTAAATTAAATACAAACAGTTAAAGACTGAAGTAATTAACTTTTAAAACTTTTCAATAAACGTTAGTCAGCTGCGCCACCGTGGGGAGGTGGCGCAACTTGGCATTGCTCAATCAGTGGTGAAGGTAAAGTCATTGTTGTTTGGTAAATTTTTGAACTCCTAAATTACAAGGTCAATCCTCTAGTCTTGTGTTCAAGAGGTTGGATCTCTCTTTATATATACAAAAAGAAAAAAATATTATTAAAGTTTTGAAATAAGATAAAAATATCTCTTTTATTATCTCTCTAATAATAATAAGAACCTTAAAATTAATTAAAACTTCAAAGAATTTAACCGCTTTGTATATTTAAAAATAAATAAAAAAGCACCTAAATGTAGCGCAAGTAGAGATGGAATTTGCTCAGACTTGGTATTAGAAAGCTAAGCACGTGAGTGAATATAGAAGCAAAAGATAAAGTCATGTTTTGGCAATTAAGCAATTGAAAAAAAATAAATCATATCTACGTGATTGTCATATTATCTCACTAAATAATTTTGAACAGATGTTATCATATCATTTTTTGATTCAGTCCCACATTTTAATAAGCAAGTGAGTTCACATTTCAATCATTGCATGACACGTATTAATAAAATTATAATTTTTTTTTATTTAAAATTTTTCCTTTATCTTTTTTTTTTATTTCTCTCTCTCTTACTTTTGAATTTTAATTTTGATATATTTTAAATTTATTTTCATCTTCCACCTTCCACTTTCATCCTTTCATTTTCTTTCTTTTTTCTTCACCTTCCAACCCCTCGTGTCAAACTAAAACTCACTTTTTTTTTCTTTTTTGTTCTTCTTCTCCGGTCAAATTCTTTATAAGATTCATACAATTATTTAGACTTTATTGAGTTATTGATAACATAATTAATTATTTTTTAAAAGAAAATTTAAAATTCTGAAGGTATTATCAAGTACTCATTTTTATATACATTCAAAATTAGAAGTGATAATTTTAAAAGAATCAAGTAATTTCTCAAAAATTGAAAGAACTTAATTGAAATTGAATAAAAAAACTATATGATACTTCCTAATCATTTTGAAATTTAATGAGTTTATCGAATTGTCCGAAATGTAATAACATATTTCGATAGAATTTTAAAACTAAAGAGGGTAAAACAAATAGTAATAAAAAAAGAAGAAGGTGAAGTTGTGGTAAAAATGACATTGAAGTAAAAAATTTCAATGGATGACGATGAAAATCATTTTTTGAAAAGAAAGAAGAAAGAAAGAGAAAAATAAAAAAGATAAAAAGTTAAAATAATAAGAAAAATATATTTATAACAAAATACTTCTAAAAATAAAATTATATTAGTTATTTTAGGATGTTCACTCTGTTTGAGAGAGTGCACACCATTCTCTTGTTAGATAGACGAAAAATGATGTAATTATATCTATTCAAAATTGTTTAGTGGAATAATAGTACGATTGTAAAGCTAAAGTCTCTTTTTAAAAATTCGAGACAACTTCAATAATGACTTTATATTTTTTTTCTTAAAATTAATATGAAGTTCATATTATAATATAGTAACTTAGATTTACAGTAAAATATTCATAAATTCTTAATATATATGTATATATATATATATATTTATTATTTAGATAAAAATTATTAATTTCACGTAAATTCATATGTAGAGATTTAGATCACCTAAGATAATGACGGAATTAGAAATTTCAAGATGTGTATAATTGCACTGGGCGACTTTTGTACATATGTGGCTGATTTTGAATTATGGCCTACCAGAGGCACGTCAAATCTGCCATGTTTTTTTAAACTAGAAATTACGATTCTAGATAATTTAGATCTCTCTAGAAAATTTAGCCAACAATATCATGTCAATAAATTTCAAAATTTAAATTAATTTATATATATTGATCCGACTATATTAATTAAGTTTTGATCTTATCTCATTTTACTGACGTGAGAAATTAAATTTTAAATTTCACAGGAAGAAGAATTATTCGAATTTTATAAATATGCCTCGTAGCTTAGCAGCTTCTTTCCCATGATTATGATAACTCAAAAGAAGAAATTATATATTGCATACAAACTTGTGAAATACACTTCTATTAGATATTAAATAATTATTTTATTAATATGTATTTTTATTTCTATTTATATCACATCCCTGTGTTTTGATACGAAGATTTAAGATTATTATGATAATAACTAGATTTGTACCGCCCGTGCTATGCACGGGCCCAACAAATTGCTTACTGAAAATTTTGATACATTTCAATTATTATGAGGTATTTGAGGTTAATTATTTGTACTAAAAAGTTGTAACAAATGCAAATTTACAATAACAAAGATACTACAAAAGTGCCTCAAATATAGAGGAATGTCAATAGCCTTTCCTGCTTGTTGAAAGTTTAACTAAATAAGAAACTAAAACTTTTTACAACATGTGATTGACAAGAAAAAATCAAACAAACAATATAGATTGCTGTCGGATTACAAATTCAGCTTTATTTTAACTGCTGAGTCGCATTCAAAATGCACAATACGAATAAGCATTAATAATGACCTAGTTAAGCTACCATTGAAACTTCGTTTCGAATCATCAATAAATAATAGCACAAAAAAAGATAGACTATTCAAATTGATGGTTCTGAAACATATAGTATCTTTTAAGCAACCATTATATATGCCTGTTCACAAAATTTCAATACCATAATAATTTGCAACATTTCAACTTAACTGATCACCGAAAAACCCCTCATAATTTATCGCACCATGTAGTATTGTAACATAAATCAAGACGGGTGGATCAATTAAAATTAGAATTGTAGATTAACCAAGTTCCCTTCCTATTTTTGATATATCAAAATGCAAGATATGTATTTCAGTAAGTTTAGCAGCAATATCAGAAATGAAGATAATAATAATCATAAAATCCATTCAATAGAGATAAAGGTCACCATTGATCTTTATCTTCCAACCTTAATTTGCATGAAAATTTTATTTTTAAAAAAAACAAACACAACTATATATCTAAGTAAAAGAACAAAATTGAAAAATATGGCGGTATATGTTTAAATGTTAACCTTGTTCTTTGCTAGGGTTCAACATTGTTCAGTCGATTCTTAGAACCATCAGACATTGTTTTTCTCCTACACATATACAAATTATCATTTGACATACAAAAAGTGCTAAGCCATACTTGTGACTCGAGAGTCAAGAGAAAATGCATAATACATTTTTTGACAATTCGTACCTGAGAAAACCTCCTGATTGTTTGTGGTTTAACTTCAAATTGTATATCAGCATACTCTAATGGTCCAATGTTTTAAAATTCTAGGAGCTCACTTATAGATGCTCCAAGTGCATAGTTTCCAAAAAAACTAAAGAAGTATAATAAGTAGGGAATGAAATAATTGAACATTTTATTTGGTGGTGACGCAAAGGAAAAACATGATCTAAGCACAGACTCAACATATTAAATGCAACATCTCGAGAAAGAGTAAGACATTCCAACTCTAATCTTAAAACAAAAATGTAAGCCATATACAGAATATCTTATCTATTGACCAACAATATATGTTAACTATCTTATCCATCCTAAAATACATTTGTGGATATCTAGCATATAATCTCATTAAAAGTTACTCTCTTAAAACAGGTATTTCTAAAACTGTAAACGTAAAATATATATTGACCTTTTGATGTTTCAACTCAACAGCTTCCAACAACTTCAAGTATCAGATAGAAATAGTGTTTCTATTACATTCACAACACAATGAGCATTATAACTTGTACCATGACATTGCCAAAGCAGAGAATTACTTGCATGTATAAAGAAAAAAGTAGAAATATAAGATGCATCATAGTTGGTTTAGACATCAAGGGTATTCAGTAGCAGTAAATTCATTCATTAACAACTCTCAAGCGGCGATCATCTCCATATACCATCCTAATTGTAAAATTCAGGGTCATAGCATTAAAGTGTATAAATTAAAAAAAGTCAACTTCGGTAACATTAACTCATTTAGTTTCTACCACTATCTGCCTGTATATGACATATATAAGCTTAGCTTTTAAAATCATGGCTACATGGTGGTTCAGGAAAAAATAGGAATACTATCAGTTACTTGTTTGACTTAAGTAAAAAAAATATGTGTTCAACTGAATTCATAAACAGTTATGGAGAAGAATTTCTTAGTTACTTTGGAACACATCATCAAGAGGCTTCTATCAACCGTATTTGTTCTATGGCTGATTGCAGTTCTTCAAAAGATGCTCAACCGATCATTTTGTAGGAGAAGCATCTAAGAAATTGTTATGCATAGATATTGTTGCTCGTAGATAATGACATTAACATATTGCCTGAAAAGTGGTGCTTCCCTATTGAAAAGATGCTGAAAAAAGGAGCAATATATATCTGAGAATTTTTCAGATATTAGGTGACATGCTATAAGCTCTTATTTACTCAAGATTTACTTAGCGATTTTGTCATGAAAACTATAAATTTTTACACATGTAAAAAAATAAAGAATACCAACTAACAATATGATCAAAACGTGACAGTGAAATGTGTTAAATGAAGAAAAAAGAAAAAAAAAAGCAAAACTTAGTCTAAATTGTTAATTCACAGTCTTATAATATTTGTTTTTCTTGCTGGTGCAAAACAACCAGTGAATTTTTCAAAACTTGCATAAATAACTTATGAAAGTCAGTAAGTAACCTTTACTTATATATATATATATATATATTAAACGGATCATTTAATTGTAATTTTTTATTATGGAAGATAAAAGAAGACTTCAACATTGAGGTTTTAAAAGTTCCATTTTATCCTTGATTATAAGACATGACAAGCACAAATGCCCATGGATCTTAAAATTATTTATCAGCTCTATATAACCATAAGAAAGTAAAAGAGAGAGATAAAAAGTTAGGATAAGAATAATATCTTAATGCATGAATTATGAATGTTCTACATATGAAAACTAATAACCTTTGCATTCTTAGAAAAACACTATCAAATTTATTAAGTGTATCTGATATAAAAGCCCTCAAATATTCATAGCTAAACAAGTGTATCTTAGAAAATAAATTAGTAGCAACTAAATTTAGATGCAGTCTGTCAGTAGTTATTTCAAGACTCCAATGTTAGAACCTCTGAAAACGACATTGGAAGCTGAAATTGGAACATTGTCCTAACAGCATGATCTTGTGGACTCTGTTGTCAAATATTTTTTATGACCAAGAAACTTCCGAGATGATGAATTTATCACAATGTTGTTCTTCACTTAAATACAAAATTTGATCCAACACCCAAACATCAAACGCGTGATGTACACCTATCACATTTTCGCGTTTCACATAGCCTAACATTTACTGTTGAACCAAACCCTAAAACATGGGGATTTCTTGGCATTCACCAACCATTTCTTTTTGAAATATAAACTGATTGTTGTTTCTTCATAGGTACTCTTTTTATATATCAACTAATTTAGTGAAGAACAAACAATCCCTTGGTCCCAAATAACAAGGCAACTTTTACCCTCATAGATTAAGAAAGATACTGCAAATATTACATAGTAATTTATTCGATTAGGTCATATGGTAAGACTTTTTCCTCCATGCCAATTGTGTTTGAAAACATAAGGTACAGTAGATGACATGCTTATTCCATACAACATACCCTGTCCATCTATAACTGTGGCGGATATTTGTTTTCTAGGAAATAAACTATGCCACATCTTTGAACTATGTTTTTCTATTCAATATTTTAGTGCATACTTCCTTTAATTTTATTCTTATTGCTTCCTAAGAATCAAAACAATGGATAATAGAATAATTTGAAATAGCCTACTGATATATTTCTCAGATAGGATTTCATCTATGACATATATTTAAATAATTGTTTAAAGCCTAAATACCCTAATAAATACTAAATGCACCTCTACGAACAGGGGCAGAGCCAACCTAGTGGTTCGAACCACCTTCGGCAAAAAAAAATTAGTATTTATACATGGTTATAATGAATGTATATGTATATATAGTAAATGTCGAACCACCTTCAATTAGTTCGTGTTTTTACATCTCAAGATTTTGAATCCTTATTAAAAATTCTAAAGCATCTTTCAGTCATAGCCACTGGCCTTGTTGGTCCTACACATATGATTTTCTATGATGAAATTGCAATATCTTAGATATCATATATAAATAGAGGTAGGGCTGGAGTCACCCTCTAAAACCTAGTGATAAATGATATAGCTTCTGTTGAAGTTCATATGAGAAACTCAAATCCAAAAGTGGAATAAAACTTCCTATCCTCAAAGTTTCGCAAGCATATAGTTCTAAGTGGCCATCATGTTTCATAAAAAAAAATTATTTAATCAAAAATTACTACATAAATTAAAATTTAAATACGTAACAAATAAACATCATAAGAAGAACAAAGAAGAAAAATACCAAAAATAACAAGGAAAAAAGTGACTTGGTATTGCTTTCCAGAAAATATGACAGTATATACCTGTTTATAATTCTAGATACCTTCAGGTTCACAATCATAAATATTACAAGCTCAAAGTGTTTGCTGAAACGTCAGCACCTACAAAGAGATAAAAAAGCAACTGTTAAGAAAGCTGAAAATAGTAAAGGAATTGTATTGAATGCGCTTCTTGCTAAAATATTAGTGAAAGGGAATAAGGAGAATCGAAGGCTATTCTTCTCTTCTTTTTCTGTTTTTATAAAATTGGGGACAGAGGAAGTTTTAGGCCATCTTCATCATGTCTCGAATTGTATAGTTAATTTAGCTCTTTAGGAGAAGATGATAGCACTTAGGCTCTTACCCATAAGAAAATAGCAATGATTAATCATAATCAGGAAGTATAGGAGAGATCTAGAACGATCTGGAAGGGAGAGGAAAAAGAACATTGTGTGAAGTATAGGAGAGAGATCTAGAACGATCTGGAAGGGAGAGGAAAAAGAACATTGTTTGTTTAAATATCAATTATGCGTAATTACAATTCTACCCCTGCATATATAATATATTACGATTTTGACCTTGGTCGTCCTCAACTTCACTCTTCTATAATATATATATATATATATATATATAGTAATTTGAATTTGAAGTCTAAGGGACAAAAAATAATATCAAAAATTTTAAGGGGATACATTAATTTTTTTAATCAAAACAGTAAAATCGCTATTGAAACAGTGATTTTATTTTAACGCCGTTAAGTCTCAAAATCGTTGACATATCAGTGATTTTGTTTATATTTTTTTAAAAAAGAAAATCATTGTCTAAGCAGCGATTTTAATGGAATTAATTTATTTTACTTTTTGAAAATCACTATCATGGAAGCGATTCATGTGGAAATGTTTTTTTTTTAAGTTCACTTCCTTGGAAGCTATTAAAGTAAAGTATTTTTAAAAAAACATAGCTGCCAATTATTTTTAAATAAACTATTTAATGTTGATGATTTTTTAAAAAAAATAATTAAAATCAGCATTTTTATAAAAAAAAATTCTTTTAAATTAAAAAAAATTGCTTCTTGTAAATTTTTCTTTTTAATAAAATCGTTGCCAATTTTTTTTAATAAAAAGTCGTATTAAATGGTGGTGATTTTTCTTTTTTAATATTTATCAAAATAAAAATCTCATTACAATTTTTAATAAAGATTTCACTAAATGATTTTTTTTTAAAAAAATCCCAAATTATTGTATATATTTTTTTAAAATCACTGCAATTGCAACATTTATATTAATTAAAATATTGCTGCCGAGGAAGCGTTTTAGTGAATTGTTTTCTTAGCAACGATATTTGTGAATTTTTTTTAATTATAAAAAGTCGTTGCTTGGTGGAAGTTTTTTCAAAAAAAATAAATCATTGCCAATTTTTTTTTAAATCGTATAATTACTTTTTGAAATTAATTCACCAACATTTAATACAATTTTTTTAAAAGAAAAAATTGGCAGCAATATTTTGATAAAAATTAGTTCACTAAAATACCTGTCAAGATTTTTAAAAAAAGGAAAAAAAATTCACAAAAATCACTGCCATTTTCCCAAAAATAAAATTCCCACTTCAATCGCTCCTAGTCAGTAATTTAAAAAAATAAATGCTGCAGTTATAACGATTTTATTTTTATAAAAAAATTCACCAAAAACGCTGCCATGCAGTGATTTTCTTTGGATAAAAAATTTCATCACAATAGCTGGTACGTCAGCAATTTTGCTCTTTTGATTTAAATGTTTTTGATATACCCCTTTGGAATCTTTATCATTTTTTTTTACTTTTAGGCTTCGGATTCACAGTAATTTAATTAATTACGTAACTGATAACCTCAACTTACAATTTCTAAATCTCCATCCGAATTTCTAGACTTATTGAACGACTTATTTGTCAAAATGGACGTGATGTCACTTGTCTTATTCACCAAGACAAGTCAGCCTAAAACTCAACTTATTACAATAAAATGCGAAAATTTTACTATCGACTTACATTATATCCCAAAACCTGGTTGTCACGTGTACAAGCCTCTAAAGTATTACAATTGATTCAAAAGAAAAACTCAAGTCTCAAATGAACTTGTTTCTATAATAGAACAAGATCATAATTATGGAGAAGAAAGTCTGCTGAGATGGAAACTGCTACCTCACAAATCTCCAAGAAGCATCGGAAAAGAAGAGAATGACAAGTACAACAAAAATTCAGGCTCATAACCTACAAAATTTTTTGTAGAAGCAAGGAGTGAGTACCAAACCACACGGTACTCAGCAAGTAAACCTCTAAACACAAGCTAAGGGGATAAAATACGGGTACTCTTACCACCCCCAACCGAACTTCCACAACTACAACCTGCATAAACATCAGCCCAACCTAACAGCTCACAGTTTCCATAGCACGTAACTCAAAAAAACAACACTTAGACAAATTACATATCGCCAACAACACTTCAACAAAGTACATATCGCCAACAACAATACTTCAACAAATTACATATACTCAACAACAGTTCAACAAATTACACATCCTCTATAATAATACTTCAACGCTTTACATATGCTTAACAACAACGCTTTACATATCCTCAATAACAAGCTTAGTATTCAACAATCACAAGTTCCGCAGAAAGGCAATTATAAGATCAGTAAAACACAATATCAAGTTCACTAATGATAAGTATGTGCAATACAATTAAATACAATGTCAAGTATAATGATGTATATCTGACCTAGTGATACACACCCGCTGTCTCTAAGTCCGGGACCCATGGGGGACATATTTGTCCATGCATCTATTGCGGCGCACGACACGTCCCTCGATAATAGTAACCATCGCGGCGCGCGATACGTCTATCGAAATATAGTATTCGTCGCGGCGCGCGATACGTCCCTCGAAATGGTACATCCTCTTTAAGTTCTCATTCTTCTCAATGCACATAACACTTTTCACCATCATGTCTCAAAATAATGCAAATGACATGTTTACGCAAATAAGAGGATATCACCATTTTCATAACATTGCACAATTCACAACAATATCAACAATGACTCAAAAAGTCTTTCAAACCATTCTCCATTATCAATACATCACACACAACCAATTATTCACATTGCCTTTTATTATCCTTTATTTTCATCATTAGAATTAATCAAGATGGACAAGTCTAACCCGTCACCAAGTCCCATTACTCCCAAAACACATACCACAAATAAATACACGCATTCATACACTTAACAAGAGTTTAGAAATTCACTTGCCTCAAAAAAATCAAGAATTCACTCCGACACTTGAGTTTTCCACTTTTGTTGTACTTCCAACTCAAAGCACTCTATTCACATTAATAATCACAATAAGATTTCAAAACTAACAACACTCATAGTACTATATATCTAGCCTAGATCCTTTAAAACTCATCCAAATATATAATCAACTTCCTAAATCTTGATGTCAATTAACAATTAACATAACTACTCTTTCAATTATTTATTTATTTTTATGATTTTTTTTTAGCCTTGTGTAAGTCTCAATTTCTTTAGTATCACCACTTTAATGGTATTCAAATAACTCATCACACCAAACCCTTATCTCAATGTATTAAATATAACTTATAATATGATAGTAAAAATCGAAATCGAAATAAATTAACTACAAAATATAGTCTGCAGAATGTAAACTATTTAAAATGATGAATTTACTACATATATCCTTCCTCATTCCTGTTATTGAATCCTCAAAAAGGCAATCATGGTCAATCATTACGTACCCACCACAAATTGTCTACCATAACTTTTTAAGAACCAATGTTTCCTATTGCTTTCTAACCATACATTATAATATTATATATATTCATATCTTAGCATCAATATAGTTTCCCGTGTAGAGCTGAATTTTGCCCTCTTCCTCTATTATAAATATTTTTCTTTTCATTGTTGTTAGAAAAAAAAAAACCTAACCCCATTCTACTATTATTCATCCTCATCTTAAACGAAATATGGACTTGACCCATTAACTATCAACTAATAAAATTAATTATTTAATATATAGATATCTCTAACTAAATAACCGTAGTTATCGAATAGTTTAAATTCCCAAAAATTATATTTAGGGTCATTACACTATTACCATATGCAGTCGATAGAAAGGGACTCTAATTTCTCTGTCCTTCCCCAATTAAAATCGACTGCATAAAAGTCAACTTTGTACTAGTACTTTATCGAGAAAAAACTTTTAAGAAATCTGAGGTCGAAAAATATGAATTTTATTAGTTTTGTTTGATTAATAGATTCAAAATCCACCTTAAATGGTTCGATTTGGTATTTAAAAAGGAAAAATTATCTAATTATACAACTTAGCTTACCATATTCTCTAAAATTTTCTACCATTTAAAAAAAATGAAAAATCCCTACTCTCTCCTATCGGTCAGATCCATCACTTCATGTGATGTATCATGACGTACGAGATGTATCCAAAGGTTGAGTGACGTATCCGAAATTGAAACTTAATGCATCGGAACATTGAGGGATGTATCAGGGTGTTTTGAGATGTATACAGATTTTATCAAATTTCAGTGATTTTTGTAATCTCTCAAGGCAATAGGATTTGTATGAAATTCTCTTTTAAAAAATCTGAACCAACCAGTTCATGTATATCGGTTCTATTTATAACCTTCTACTCTTATATGACCACAACATCTTTTTATGTAAGATCATGTTCTCGATAATTTATCACATTTAATGTAGAAAGAACTAACATAAACCATTAAAAATAAAGTCATGGATGACATGATGATCAAGATGCACAAATAACAATTTGAGAAGGATTCTTACTTGGAGAAGTATTATTACAACACAACTAGAGGACAGTCTTTATGTCTATTTTTATTGGTACTCAGACTTGGCATAGAAAGCTAAGCCCATGAGTGAATATAGCAGCAAAAGCATTCATTCGAGTTTTAGATAAACACAAACCAATCTCTAAATCTCCATCAAAATCCTTAGATTTACTAAGAGACATCGAAATTCCACCATTATTATTGTCAATAGAAATGAATTCCAACTTCGCGGCCCTTCCCCATCCAAAATCAGCAGCATATAAGTCATGTTTTGGCGATCCAGAAATTGAAAACAATCGATTCACATCTACATTGTCAAATACTTTTAACCAATCACCATTAAGGACCCATTCATCATCCTTCATTTTTTCTTGAATGACTTCTCCAATTAATTCTACCGCAATTATAAACCCTTCCTTTCCAACTAAGTCAACATGCCTTATTGATCTTGTGATACACCCAATTATGCAATTCCCAAAATAAGATTGAGGTATTGGTGGATTGAATCGCGCTCTAAAATCTGCTGCACATCCGAAACATTCCATTACACTATCATCTATGATCATCTCTTCTCCTGTCGCGTCCTCTGATTTTATCAAACAAGTCCATATATAAGCACTCGTTACGGTAAAAGATGTAACATGAGTTAGAGTAGTACTACTACTACCCCGTCTTCTTGAGTTCAATATTAAATTCTTCAGTTTCTCAATTTCATCTCTTTTAATAGTAAATGTACCTCGAACCTTGTGTTCAGGAGGAGGAGTCATAACTTCAAGCATATCTAGATTCTTGCTTTTCATTTCTTCCCATATGGAGACCCCTAGTCCATATGGGTCTTTTACTACGGACCTATCATAAAATGGAATTAACTCATTCGATAAGAATTGTTCATGTCCACCGAATTTGTGGAGTAGAGCCCACGCCTTAATGAACCCTGCTATAGTAGCGCCATCACCAACAACATGATGGTTAGTGAAACCAATGGATACACCAAGATTAGGAAAAAGTGTCACTTGAATGGCTAAGAGCGGAGCTAATTGGACCCCGGGTGCATCCTTTGGTTCCCCTAACTTAGGAACAAAGTGATAAAAATCCTTAGCATTACGCGGATGGTCACCAATGAGATAATTGAAATCCATATCAGTCTCAGAAAAAGTAACAAATACAGAATCTCCTGTCACATAACGTAACTCAGGATATCCGTTTGTATCTAGTGGACAAGCAACGTTTCCGGCTAAGGGCGTATAGTGTTTGAGAGTGAGGGAGAGTGAATTCTTAAGAGGAGGAATAAAGTTTTGAACGAAATCGGATTTGGAAATGGAAAGCTTGTAGAATAATATCCGCCGCATACGATGAAACCCTAACCAAAAAAGATCTAAATAAGTAAGAGGGAGTGTCAACTCGGCTTCGCCGCCGGGAGGTGGCGCAACTTGACATTGCTCAATCACGGTGGCCATGTTAATTGATATAATGTATTGCTAAGAAATACAAACAACACATATATGGAGCCCTTAATATTATAGACATTTTAATTGGCCTCTTTAGTCCTAATTTGAGTCACATCATATGGCTGATTTTAAATTATTACCGACAAGAGGCACATTAAATCTGCCATGTCTTATTTTATTTTATTTTTTAGTGATTAGAAATCATAAATCTGCCATGTCTTATTTTATTTTATTTTTTAGTGATTAGAAATCATAAATCTAGATACTTTAGATCTCTTTAGAAAATTTAGTCCACTACACCATGTGAACAATTTCAAAAAGAAAATTTATTTATTTATTTTTGGTCCAAAAATTAATCCTAGTTGAAAAAAAATATATTATATGAAACTAGATTTTGGATTCGAACCTTTTTTTTTTATGCTGGAGTTCCACTAGGGCATTATTTGTACCCCACAATTGTCCGATATAATATTATGATATAATATTATAATATAATATTATAATATGGAGAAATATAAGTTTTTTGTTTGGATATGCTATGTGAAATTTTGATATTGTATATTTTCTTATAAACATAAGCATTCATAAGTTGTAAAATTATTAAAATGGTCTCAATTATTTATTCAATCTTACTAAATAAATAAGAAATTATAAAATTGTATAATAAATTATTTACGTAGTTATTTATTCTATATCTTAGTAACGATTTCATCTAACTTTAATTCAATAAAAAATATTGAACATAAATTGTAGAGTACTAGTCGTTAATATTACTTAACAATCGGTTGGTGTGAGTTAAAATGACTATATGTTTGTGAGAACAATAAATTTTATTTCGGTGAAACTAATAAATTATTAAAAGTCATTATAAATTTTATTTACATATAAAATAAATGACTGATATATATAAATGTGACATATAAGCCTATGGATCAATTTTAATATTAAAAATTATCTCAATTATGTCATATTTTAAAATTGACATGACATGCATTTCCCCCCTCGTTTCTTGAGGAGTCAGAGATGAGCGTGACAAATCGTGTGTGTCTAAATTATTATTGTGAACACTAAAATTTGCGTTGAGAAAATAATAATTAAAATCGAAAAATTATATAATAATTATTATTTTAAAGTGTGAGTGTTACAATTTTAAGGGCTTTAAAGTTTTGATCTTGAATTTTGGGTGAACTTAAACTTTTTTTTTATTTTGACTTTTACTTGAATTTAAGAGTTCAAACTTTTTCTTGAATCTGATGGTCTTGATCTTGATCGTTTTTAAGAATTTTATGGTGTTTATACCACAAATTTAATTTAGCTTTTTGTTTAGAATTTTTTCTCTTTTCTGAATTATGACGATCCCTATTTATAGTTTTAGAATAGAGAAGTTGTGATTGGACTGAATTTCTTTCGGTCAATCAGATTTAAGTGACATGACATATGGATTGTATGGGACGGACTTTCATATTTGACACATGTTATGATTCTATTGGTTTGTTATTTGACTTGGTATGCCACATCATTTGCTCACGTGGCGCCAAGATGAGCCTCTAGAATGAGATGAAATTTGACTCATCCATTGTAGCCCAAATATATTAATTTAGACTTTAATTAAGTCCATATTTATTGGACTTAAATACTTAACTCAATTATATTAATCCATAATATTTATTTGGATTAATATATTTATAAATTTTATATAATTCAAATCGTTTTATAAATTTATATTTAATAAATTTTAAATAATTACACTTATCTTTTAACAAACTTACTTATGGGCGTATTAATCAGAAAAAATGTCCCCAACTCCTAAGTAATTATAAAAAAATCATACCTGTATAATTTTCTCGAGAAAAACGTTAAAAAAATTGGTCATAGTATTTGGGAAACATATTTCACTTTTTTAGAAAAATATGATTTATACCCATAAGTTTTAAAACTATCAAAACTAACTATAGGTTTGTGTTACAAGTCTATTGGATGTTCGTTGCAACAATAACAACTAGTGTCCATGATACTAGAGTAATGTGGTAGTTTGGAGTGAGTGCAACAACCATCATTTTATACATCGTAAATTAGACGAAACACATGATTTTGTTACCTTGAGACAAGTTTTCATTATTTTCATCAACAACAATATCATCATTTAATATTCACTGAATATTTCACCACTTCTTTGATGTTCACGTAAAAAAACATGTAATACAACGCAAACAACTCTTATAAATGATATTTTTGTATAAGATAAAAGTTTGGAGTAAAATTTTAATTTTTTAAAGATCTCAAATAATGAGATTTGACCTAAATACTAAAAAAAAATTAGTATTTAAGAATTTGAGATATTTGTCAAAAATATTTATCGAATAATGACAAATTACATGGACAGACATTATTTGTCACTTTTTTCCAAATATAATTTGAGAAATCTATGACCAAACGAACCCAAAATATCGATTTGACTTATCAATATCTACTCATGATTTTGAATGTGTGGCTAATGCACAAAGTAGGTGTGGCTTATATATATATATACTACTAGACGCAAGAATATGAAAGTTGTCAAGTGGTTGTTGCTACTCGTGGAGTGGACCGATGCCAAGTTCAAAATTTTCATCAAGAATATTTCGAGTTTGAATTTACAAGGTAAATTTTTGAATATCTAAATTATTGAGTCAACCTCTAGTCTTTTATTTATAGGATTCAGAATCATATATAAAATATTAATGCTTTTGATCCATTATAAAAGGATTTCGCATTAGATGAAATAAACTTTTTTGTTAATTCTTTAATAATAATAAGAACCTTAAATTAATTAAACTTTGAACAGTTAAACCTTTGTATACTTAAAAAATATATATAAAAGCTCTTAAATATAGCAAGTAGAGAAGGAATTTGCTCATTTTGGTTTCACCACAATAGGTGAACATTTAAAGTAAATAAATAAGTACTAATTTGGTTATATTTTTAACACGTGCTACGTACCTTATGTTCTTTTCTATTTTTTTTTAATATATTAAAAGGGAAAAAACATAAACTTCTTCTTAAATTTATGCTAAAAAAGTCAGTTACACATTTAAATTATCATAGTGATCTATTATACACATATAATATTCAAAAGCGAATTTCCTAATCCCTTAAAACTGATGTCGCGAAAAATAAAACAAAAATAAAAATAGGCGCGTCAATTTGGAAAAGGTTTTAAAATTTTGTATAATCCTCTTTTCTACCTCCATCCCCACACCTCTTCTTCTCCACACCCCACCCATTGTCTTCTTCTTCTTCTTCGTTCTTTATTTTATCACACTTTTTTATTATTTTTTTATCACAATCTAAAAGAATAATTTTATTTGCAATTTGGTTAATTTTTATAGATTTGTTAGTGGAAAATTATATTTTATCTAGAAAAGTTTTGATTGATTGTTTCTATCTTTTTCATTTTTTTGACTTTGTTAAAGAAATTTTAGTTGTTAATCAATTTTTGGGTTGGTTGGTGATAGAAACTTTATGGGTTTGGTGGTGTTAGGTGTTTGGTAACAAAAATTAAAATAGGTTATTGAAAGTGGTGAAAAAAAAAATCGATATTGATAAAGATCGTGATAATATTTGGTGTTAGGTGACAAAGAAGAAGTAGAATTGAAAGCAATATTAATGGTGAAGAATATAATCAATCATGAAAGTTGGTTCAGGGTTGGAATATGATTTTTCGATGAAATAAGAATTGTAAATGGGTTAGATTTAGTGATGAAGAAGATATAATTATTAAAGAACTGAAATAATTAACTTGGGATTAATTAGAGTAAAATATAGTTAACAAATAAAAAGTTAATTAATAAAGAAAATACAATAAAATAAATATAATTTATGACATGACATTACAGTGATGTGACAGCGAGTATAGTACACCATATAATGTGAGAGTGGTGTTACACGTTTCAGGATAGTAATAAATTTATTTTTGAATAGTATAGGTGTGTAATAAGTCATTATGATAGTTTAATCATGTAACTGACTTTTAGATACAAATTCAAAAAGAAATATGTCTCTTCTCTATTTTCAATTAATAAATTTATATTACCATCAACTCTCATTAACTTTTTATTCTTCTAACGCCATTCTTCAATGTAGGTGGTATGAAGAGTTTAAGGTTTCTTTATAATATGAGGATTAATTTTAAGCAGATTTTTATTTATCAACAGCATATAAGTCATGTTTTAGGGATCTAACAATTAAAAAAATCAAATCGTATCTACTTTGTCCAATACTTTTAACCAATTATCATTATCATACATGATAGATTGAATAATCAAATCGAATTGAAAAATAAAAACAAACTCAAATATATAATAATTATATAAAAGTGTATAAATGTTGTCACCAATTATTTTTTAAATATACAGATGTAAATTGAAAAGTATAGTTACGTGGGTGCAAAGTGTTACATCAGGCCATTTATGTTTTCTTTTTTAATAACCTGAAAAAAGAAAATATGAAAGAAATTACATTAAATAGTAACAGTATCTTAATCATAATTAAAATGATGGAAACTCATTAATCTAAAAAAACTTACTATCCAAATAATTAAAGGTAATCTCTTTAAAATAGATAGATTTGCTATCCAAATAATTAAAGGCAATCTCTTTTAAAAAGATAGATTTACTAATAATTAAAGGTAATCTCGTTAAAAGAAATGATCAGTGAATCATTCTTAATACTGTTTAAAAAGACAGATTTACTAATAATTAAAGGTAATCTCGTTAAAAGAAATGGTAAGTGAATTATTCTTAATACTGTTGGTATGTAGTAAGAATTAATGGAAAATAAAGGAAAGATAAAAAGAGATGAATTTGAAAAGTCGTCTTATGCTTTAGTGAAAAGCATTTGTCCCTCATTGGTGGTGGAAAGAAAATTATGAGAGTTTAAATATAGAAACACTTCTATTAATTGTTAAAAGGGTTGGAAAGAAGGACTCACCTCGCGTCGTTGTCGTAGTTTGACTTTGGCTTCGAAAAATGATTGAGAGATTATTTTTTGGACAAAGTTATTTTAATTATTATATTAACAGAAAAGTGTTGAAATTGCCCCTGAACTATGTGAAATAGACCACTTATACCCTCCATTACATTTTGGGATAAAAAATACCCGAATGTTATCCTAGGAGATCACAAATACCCTCAAGAGTTAACACCCAATTTTTTAGTGACGTGACATGCCACATGAGACTAATCCCTCCACCTAAACGTTGCCAACTAAGATTCACTACAAAAGAACTTGATCTTTAGTGGCGACAAAGTTGCCACAAAATCTCAAAATATTGCTACTAAAGGTTGTGAGTAATTTTTAGTGACAACTAATAGTAAAACCTATTTTTCAACAAGAATAAAGTATGATAATTAGTTTTCGATTGCAACCTAATTTTCCAAAATAAATAACTTGTAATATTAAAATTAAAAACAACCAATATTATTACGAACATGAAAATTACTTCTCGATTCACATCTCCTACTATATAATGCATCAATATTGTACATTTTATACATTTACATATAACATAAAAATAAAACATATAGTGTTTTCGAACTCCTACTTAATCGATATCATTTTTTTTAAATAATGGAAAAAAAAAATACAGTATTAGAATTTAATGTTAAAAACTTTTAGTGACGATTTTTGGGGCTTTTGTGGCGACTATTGTTGCTGCTAAAGGTCTAGTTCTTTTATAATGAATCCTAGTTGGCAATGCTTAGGTGGAAGGATTAGTCCCACGTGGCTTGCCAAATCAATAAAGATATGGGGTGTCAACTCTTGAGGGTATATGTGGTCTCTTAAGATAACAACAGAGACATTTTTTATCCCAAAATGTAACGAAAGATATAAGTGATCTATTTCACATAGTTCAATAGCAATTTTGATCCTTTTCCGTTTGATTAATTAACTTAACTTAAATGACCTAAACACATGAAAGAACCACATGAAATATATAGTCATGGATGACATGATTAACAACACATATGTCTATTTTTGTTGGTACTCAGACTTGGCATAGAAAGCTAAGGTCGTGAGTAAATATAGCAGCAAAAGCATTCATTCGAGTTTTAGACAAACAACAAACCAATCTCTAAATCTCCATCAAAATCCTTAGATTTAATAAGAGACATCGATATTCCACCATCATCATTGTCAATAGAAATAAATTCCAACTTCGCGGCCCTTCCGCATCCAAAATCAGCAGCATATAAGTCATGTTTTGGCGATCCAACAATTGAAAAAAATCGACTCAAGTCTATGTTGTCCAATTCTTTTAACCAATTACCATTAAGGACCCATTCCTCCTCCTTCATTTTTTCTTGAATGACTTCTCCAATCAATTTTACCGCAATTATAAAGCCTTCCTTTCCAACTAAGTCAACATGCCTTATTGATTTTGTGATACACCCAACTATGCAATTCCCAAAATAAGATTGAGGAAGTGGTGGATTGAATCGCACTCTAAAATCTGCTGCACATGCGAAACATTCCATTGCACTATCATCTATGATCATCTCTTCTCCTGTCGCGTCCTCTGATTTTATCAAACAAGTCCATATATAAGCACTCGTTACGGTAACATGAGTTAGAGTAGTACTACTACCCCGTCTTCTTGAGTTTAATATAAAATTCTTCAGTTTCTCTATTTCATCTCTTTTTATAGTAAATGTACCTCGAACCTTGTGTTCAGGAGGAGTCATAACTTCAAGCATATCTAGATTCTTGCTTTTTATTTCTTCCCAGATGGAGACCCCTAGTCCATATGGGTCTTTTACTACCGACCTATCATAAAATGGAATTAACTCATTCGATAAGAATTGTTCATGTCCACCGAATTTGTGGAGTAGAGCTCATGCCTTATTGAACCCTGACATGGTAGCTCTATCACCAACAACATGATGGTGAGTGAAACCAATGGATACACCAAGATTCGTAAAAAGTGTCACTTGAATGGCTAAGAGCGGGGCTAGTTGGACCCCGGGTGCATCCTTAGGTTCCCCTAACTTAGGAACAAAGTGATAAAAATCCTTAGCATTAGGCGGATGGTCACCAATGAGATAACTAAAATCCATATCAGTCTCGGAGAAAGTAACAGATACAGAATCCCCTGTCACATAACGTAACTCAGGATATACGATTGTATCTAGTGGACAAGCAACGTTTCCGGCTAAGGGCGTATAGTGTTTGAGAGTGAATTCTTAAGAGGAGGAATAATGTTTTGAACGAAATCGGATTTGGAAATGGAAAGCTTGTAGAATAATATCCGCCACACACGATGAAACCCTAACCAAACATGGTCAAAATAAGTAAGAGGGAGTATCACCTCCGTTGCGCCGCCGGGTGGTGGCGCAACTTGACATTGCTCAATCACGGTGCCCATTTTAATTGATATAATGTTTGGCTAAGAAATACACACAACACATAATATATGTAGAGATGGAGCCCTCACATGAAAAGTGTGGCTTTATGTTTATCTCTCACACCAAACGAGTTGTAAAAATTCACATTATAAACGTCTTAATCGACCTCGGGAAATTTGATGTTTTTTTAATTTTTTTCTTAAGACTAGAAATCATAATTCTAGATATTTCAGATCTCTTTAGAAAGTTCAAAAAGCAAGTTAATTTATTTATTTTTGGTGTAATAATTAATCCTATTTGAAAAAAGAAAAAAAATAAAGATGTTAAACTAGATTTTGGATTCGAACTTTTTTTTTTTTCATTATCTAGAGTTCCACTAGGGCATTTGTACCCCACAATTGTCCCATTCCTTGAGGATCCACCTGTTAAAAATAGAGTTTAAATTTAGCCTCCGTTTGGTCACGTAATATGATATTATGATATAGATTTATGGAATGAAATTAAAAATTTTTTTGGACATGTGATATGAAATTTTGGAGTTGTGTATTTTCTCATCAAACATAAGAATTCATAAATTATAAAATTATTTAAATAGCTCCAATGTTTTATTCAATCTTACCAAATAAACAAAAATTTATAAAATCGCATAATAAATTATTACACTACTATTTATTCTCCACTTGAATATATATTTTATCTAACTTAATTTAATAAAAATATTAAACATAAATGATAGTGTACATACTAATTTTTAATATTTCTCAACAAAAATATTTGATGAGCGAGACAAATCGTGTGTTTCTAAACTATTAATCTTGTCTTTAACAAACTTTCTTATGGGGTGATTAATCAGAAAAAATGTTCCAACTCCCAACTTATTATAAAAAATTCATATCAATATAATTTTCCGTCGAAAAAATATGGAAAAATTGTGCATTACCGGACCTTGGGCAGGAAGCGCAGCAAGTGAGCTCTACTCATTTCATTTTTCAAACGGATCTATGAAATTCACCTTTTTCGTAGGAAATTATTAATTTAAAATGAATGTCATAGTAATAGTTTTATTTAGTTTCAATTTGCGGCAAATACATTGTCAGTCTCCTCTCTCCCCCGATTCTCGCTCGCATTTTTCACTTTATACCAACACAAATATATAAATTGTGTTTGTATTTGTATAAAGTCAGAGATTGTATATACAAGTACAAATATATATTTGTCCAACTCTTTTCTCTCGCTCTCTCTCTCTCTAGAGTGATATTTGATATACAAATATAAATGTTTTAACTCGATTCAATTATATACAACTTCAAATTTTATGCAGATGTACAAACATAATGATTGATACATATACATAGTAGCTGCATGCATACAATTATCTAACTGATATACATGCACAATTCACATCTCTCCACTCTCTTGCTCGCCTCTTTCCTAATCTCGCTCGTCACCTAGCCTAACACAAAGAACATATACATATACAAACACAATTTTCATTGACACAGACGCCCCATTTATACAAATTCCTACGATTTTATGCGAATCAAATACATGTGATCTATACAAATCAGATGCTCATATCAAATTATGTTTGATACAGAGCGCAAATAGCAAAATTATAGCTATAAAACGCGAATATGATTTTTATGTTTCCTATTCATAAATTATTATTTTTTTTAAAAAAAAAAACATAACTAAATCTAATAAAAGATATTTGACGTTATTATTTAATAACATATGTTCTTTTTCGCCACTCAAATGTAACTGGTTGATTATATTTATTATCTTACATGATATGTTGATATATATATATATAGATGAAATTGAAAACTACAGTTACGTTGGTGCAAAGTGTTACATCAGGCCATTTATGTTTTTTTTTTCCTTTAAATAACCTAAGAAAAATATGAAAGAAATTACATTAAATAGTAATAGTATCTAGATCATAATTAAAAGGATGAAAACTTATTAATGTAAAAGGATTTACTATCCATATAATTAAAGGTAATCTTTTTTAAAAAAAATAGATTTACTCTCCAAATAATTAAAGGTAATCTCTTTTTAAAAAAATAGATTTACTCTCCAAATAATTAAAGGTAATCTCTTTTTAAAAAAAAAAGATTTACTCTCCAAATAACTAAAGATAATCTCTTTTAAAAAAATAGATTTACTATCCAAATAATTTAAGGTAATCTCTTTAAAAAATATAGTCAGTGAATCATTTCTTAATACTATATAAGATGAGCATGGTGCTTCATCATTTTCATTATAAAAAAAATACATTTTGAAAAAATCATAACCAAAAAAAAATTAAAAAAATGGCAGCCTCTTTGTCTTTGTTTAAAGTTGTGTTTCTTATTGTGCTATTTTTCATGGGCAATGCAGGTATATCATCTTTTTACTTTATTCTTTTTTTACCAATCAAGAATGATGATAGATAATAAAATATTTTTTTTAAAAAAATTATATATTGTTTTTTCAAAATAATCACTCAATCAATCAACTATTTGTTCTGGATTTCATCAATTCAGATTTAGTTGAGTCTGCTTTAATACAGGTATAAAATAATTCTGGGCCATAAATAAAAAAAAAGTATATCACGAATCCAGACTAATTGTCAAAAAGTATAAACTTAACGCCATTGGATATATGAGAACTCTCTACCTTTAATTAAAGCTATTGACTCCAATCTAAAGAGTATATAAATCTTGCGTAGCGTGAATCTGAATTTGTCAAATTTATTATTCTCGTTTATTTATTTTATAAAAATTCTTACTTGTATTTTATTTTATTTTAACAGAGGCAAATATTTGTCAAGAACCAAGCAAAACATTCAAGGGACCATGTGTAGAACAAGCAAAGTGTACAAGTGCTTGTCAAAGTGAGGGTTTTCAATTTGGAGAGTGTAGTAACTCCATATGCTACTGTACAAAGCCATGTCCTCCCAATAACCAATAATAAATATTTTGTAATTTTTATTATTTCTCAATTATCATTGTATTTTTATGAGGCTCAAAAAATATAAACTTCTACTTTGATGATTAATTTATATCTATTTATGATTAGAGATCTTAAATTTTAGCTATGAAACGGAGATTAATTCTGATAATTAAAAGGTGTTTTTTCATTTTTATAAGTTTTATTGCATAACATGAATGTAAATTAAAACAATCACTCAAGCTTTTTTGGTGAGTTTAACTTCCTTTCGGATTTAGTTTCGGACAAAGAAGTTTACATTTTTAAATTTTAAATTTTATTTCGAATTTGGAAAAATAAAAACTAAACCCGAAGTACATTGAATTATGAGTGTTTAACACTCTAAAATAATCTTACTTATGGGCCTTTTTGTATTTGAGTATAAAACTTATATATTTTAAATAATATTTTTTACTTATATATTTTAAATAATATTTTTACTGTTTTAGGCATTAAAAATTGGGACCAATTCGTAGCTACATGTTATTTGGAGGAGAGAGACGAGCGAGACTGGGAGAGAGAGGAGAGAGGAGAGAGAGAGAGAGGGGGGAAAGAGTGGAAAAAGGTGAATTGTATATGCACATTGGTAGATAATTGTGTATTATACATATGTAATTGTATATATGGCAAGAGAGATCGGGAGAAGGATGAGAGAGGCAAGTGAGACTGGGAGAGAGAGGAGAGAAGCGAGCGAGATTGAGAGAGGCGAGAGAGATAGAGCAGAGAGTGGGAGAGAGGTGAATTGTATATGTACATAATTGTATATAACTGTATATTATACATATACATTTGTATAAATGACAAGCGAGATTGGGAGAGGGAGGATAGAGGCGAGCGAGATTGAGAGAGGGAGGAGAGAGGCGAGTGAGAGAGGGCAGAGAGTGGGAGAGAGGTACATGTATATAGGCTAAAAATTTGTATACTATACATATTTTTTTGTATATCCTGATGAATTATACATATACAAACATGACTAATTATACAAATTCGAAGTCAGCCACATAATTAATGTATAATGTTAGTCGCGAGTGGTAATTATAGCAAACTATAGCTATGATGAGTAATTAAATAGTATAAATTTGCTTATTCGCGTAATTTTCCCTTTTTTTTTCCTTCTGATTTAAAAGTCATTGGCAGTGTTAAAGTTTCTTTAAAGATTTCAGGTTGAACCTTCAAGTAGGATTAGTATTTATTGAATATTCGTGTTTTTTTTATATGGTATCTGAATTGAAGTTTGATTAAATAAAAAAAAATTGTTTTTCATTCAATATCTGTATTGAAGTCTAACTAAGTATGAATCACATACCGCAAGGCCTATTTGTGAGTGGTGGTTGCAATAAAATACTCTCCATATATAGAGAGCTCAAATATGAGATCTCTAATTAATGGTGGAGTAGTTATATCACAAGTCATGTTGGTACCTACTGAATGTCTAGTTGTTTAAGAAATGCACCAATGAAACACATAATATTGATATAACACACAAAAATAATTGATCAATGTCTATTTAAAAATAATTGATCAATGTCCATTCATACATTTTTGGCTATCTGAACAAACATCATCACTCAAATTAAAATGTAAATCTACTATAAATTGAGAGGATGGATCCTCTCGATTTTTCTACGCCGAAGATTTTGCAATGATTTACCCGACACTTATACTAACCAAGGGTGTGTTTGGTAGGAAGTAAAATGTTTTCTATGAAAATTATTATTTTTTTTGGATAAATACGAAAGTGATAAGTTTTTTATACTTATCCTTTTGTGTTTTGATATGTAATTAATTAAAATATGTTATCTTACAGATATTTGTATATGTTAGCGGAAACGTGAAATTAAAGAACAAGGAAGAACAACAATATTTAACGTGGTTCGGATCAAAATGATCCTACGTCCACCAAAGAACAACTGCACCAATATTTATTTCACTATACAAAGAATATAAGTGAAATACTACAAGAGAGAGAACACAATGCCTTAGAAGGTGAGAAGGCAAGTGAAAGGATGATTTGAAAATGAATTAAGAGTTACCTATTTATAGGAATAAATTCATCCTATTGATGTCATCCATGACATCACTATGTGTCAAAATTGTCAAGGTTGATGCCTAACTTTCACCTACCAAGATACAATCTTTGACTTGTATTTTGTACTAATTATATTCCTACCAAATATTCATATTAATTCATCTTCCATTTAGTTTGATTCCACAAGAACCAAAACCAACTCTTTCAATCTCCACCTTGGTTTGTGTTCCAAGCATGCGTATAAACAACTCCGGCCAAAACTTCTAAGCTTACTGGGCAATCCCATTGTAAGAAACAAGAAGAATCAAACCTTTGTTGAACATACCAGCTCCACCTAGCAGTTGTTCTCTTAGAGTTGCATCAATTGATGCATACTCCCGCCAAGTCCTTGCAGTGTGCAAACTTGGCAAGCGGGACTATTTTGGTCAACATGTCTGCAGCGTTATCGTCTGTGATAACCTTCTCAACCTTAATAGCTCCCTTTTCTACGACATCTCGAATAAAATGAAATCTGACATCAATGTGTTTGGTGCGCTCATGAAATCTTTGATTTTTAATCAAATGAATAGCACTTTGACTATCACATTTTAGAATTGATTGAAGCTGAGCTGAACTCAATTCTGCCACCAAACCTTTCAACCAGATAGCTTCTTTCACTGCCTCCGTTGCTGCCATATATTCTGCCTCTGTTGTAGACAAAGCGACAATCGACTGTAAAGTCGATTTCCAACTAACGGCACTGCCAACTAGAGTAAAGATGTATCCAGTTGTGGACCTCCTTCGATCAAGATCCCCTGCATAGTCAGAATCAACATAACCTAGAATTGAAATACCTTCACTTTTCCGAAAGGTTAAGCCAACATCAGGAGCTCCTTTGAGATATCTCAATATCCACTTAACAGCTTCCCAATGCCTTTTTCCTGGATTTGCCATGTACTTGCTTACTACACTTACAGATTGGGCAATATCTGGACGTGTGCATACCATAGCATACATAATGCTACCAACTGCACTCGCATAAGGAACCTTTGACATATGCTCCACCTCATCCATAGATTGAGGCATTTGTAACTCTGAAAGCTTGAAATGAGAAGCTAAAGGTGTACTTACAGGCTTGCTCATATCCATATTGAATCTTTCAAGAACTTTTCGGATGTACCTCTTCTGAGAAAGATGTACAACACCATTTTCTCTTGAAATTTCCATTCCAAGGATTTTCTTTGCAACTCCTAGATCCTTCATGTCAAATTCCTTGCTCAACAGTTTCTTCAAAATATTTATCTCTGTGATGTTGTTAGCAGCAATAAGCATATCATCAACATACAACAAAAGATAAATTATAGAGTTACCAGACATCTTCTTGTGATACACACAACTATCAAATGCACTCCTCGAAAATCCATGTGTAGTCATGAATGCATCAAACCTCTTGTACCACTGTCTAGGGGATTGCTTCAAACCATACAAAGACTTCTTCAGTTGGCATACATGGTCTTCTTTTCCTTCAGCTAGGAAACCTTCAGGCTGATCCATATAGATTGTCTCTTCTAGATCACCATGTAAAAAAGCAGTTTTGACATCAAGCTGTTGAAGCTCTAAATCAAATTGTGCAACCAATGCTAGCAGCACGCGAATTGAGCTATGTTTCACGACTGGAGAAAAGATCTCATTGTAGTCAATTCCCTCCTTCTGACTGAAACCCTTTGCAACCAATCTCGCCTTGAACCTAGCAGCTTCCACTTCTGGAATACCTTCTTTCTTTCTGTAGACCCATTTGCATCCAACTGTCCTCATCCCCTTTGGCCTTTTAACTAAGACCCATGTCTCATTTCTGTGAAGAGACTCCATCTCTTCCATCATGGCCAACTGCCATTGTGCAGCATCTTTGCAAGAAGTTGCTTCAATATACGAAGAGGGCTCGAAATCCTTAATCTCTTCTTCTGCAGCTACGAATGCTTGTGCAATCAGATATTCTTGCTCTATAAGACGTTCCGGTTTCCGTATCCGCCTTTTGTCCCTTCCCTTCGCAATTGTGTATGGTTCATTTGAAGCAAGTTCTTCTGCATCTTTTGACTCATCACTTTGAGTCTCTTGATCCCGTTTCTTGGTAATCTCCACCGGTAGCTCCACCTGCTCGTTGTTCTCGTTTCTAGATAACTCCACAGAAACTTTACGAGGATCAAGTATAGAGGATTCATCAAAGGTAACATCTCTACTAACTACAAATTTGAGTAAAGACAAACACCATAGTTTGTACCCTTTTACTCCATCAACATACCCTACGAATATGGCCTTTTTAGCCCTTGGTTCAAGCTTACCTTCATTAACATGATAATAAGCTGGACACCCAAATATTCGCAAGTATGAATAGTTAGAGGGTTCACCTGACCAGACCTCATTCGGAGTCTTAAAGTCAATCGCTGATGCTGGAGACCGATTGACAATATGAGAAGCAGTATGAACTGCTTCAGCCCAAAATACTTTGGACATCTTAGCTTGTAAGAGCATACAACGAGCCTTCTCAAGAAGAGTTCTGTTCATTCTCTCGGCAACTCCATTCTGCTGTGGTGTGTGCCTGACCGTCTTATGCCTTGCGATCCCATGAACCTTGCAGAAATCATTGAACTCTTCACTGCAAAACTCCAAGCCATTGTCCGTGCGAAGATACTTGATTTTCCTCTCCATTTGATTTTCAACCAAAATCTTCCACTCTTTAAATGCTTCAAAAGCATCACCTTTTGTCTTCAGGAAACGCACCCAAACCTTTCATGAAAAATCATCAATGAATGTGAGAAGATACCTCTTTCCTCCCTTTGATGGAAGCTTAGAGGGACCCCATAAATCTGAATGGATGTAGTTTAGCACCCCTCCCGTCTTGTGCTTGCCAGTGCTGAAGCTGACCTTTTTCTGCTTCCCTAAGACGCAGTGCTCACAAAATTCAAGTGTGCTGATCTTCTCACCATTCAAAAGGTTGCGGTTGCTCAACATCTCCAGTCCTCGTGCGCTCATATGGCCTAGTCTCATGTGCCATAATTTTGCCTTGTCATCATTAGATAACTGCACTGTAGATGCATTTACAGAGCCAATAATGGTGCTTCCCGCAAGTGTGTAGAGGCCATCCTCCAGCTTGGCCTTCAACATGACTAAAGACCCTTTAGTCACTTTCATAGTTCCTCCTTCACTCATGTACTTATAGCCTTGTTTATCTAAAGTACCCAGGGAGATCAAATTCTTCTTTAGATCAGGAACATGACGGACTTCTGTAATAGTCCTCACGATTCCATCATGGCAGCGAACATGAACTGAACCAATGCCAACTATTTTACAAGTTGCATTATTGCCCATTAATACAGTTCCTCTGCTTGTTTCATAGCTGCTGAACCAATCTTTTCGGAATGTCATATGCAGAGTACAACCAGAGTCTAAGATCCATTTGTTGTCATAGACTCCATTATTGCATGATGTTGTTAGTACATAATCATCATCATTATCATGTACTTTCTCAACAATGGATGCACTCGCCTTTTCTTTGGACTTCGACATAGGGCAATCTCGTTCAAAGTGCCCCTTCTTGTGACAGCCCCAACACTCCGCATTCTTTTTGTTCACACGAGACTTTGATCTGTACTTCGATTTGTTCCTTCCCTTTTGGCTAGTACGACCTCTTACAAAGAGTCCACTAGCTTCGTCACTTTTGTTTCCTTCAAAATGCATCCGCACATCACAAGAGTTTAGTGCTTGCCGCACTTGCTCAAGTTTAATAGGTTGTTTGCTATACATCATTGAATTCTCAATATCACGATATTTTGAAGTCAATGAAAATAGTAAAGAACATGCAAGTGTCTCCTCGTCCTTTTTAATTCCAGCAGTTTGTAAGTCCATCACAAGTTTATTGAACGCATCTAGATGGTCTTGCAACAAAGTACCTGAATCCATCTTAAATGTATGAAGACGCCGTTGTAATAACATCCTTGTTGTCACTGACTGGTCCTGGTAAAGCCCTTCCAGCTTTTCCCATAACTCTTTGGCCGTCTCTTCGGTACTTGTACTCACTTCACAAAGTACGTTAGGTGCAAGGGACAGTTGGATTGCACTCAATGCATCTCCTTCGATCTTTTCCTTGTCGGAATCCGATATCTTATCGGGGTACTTTCCGTCAATAGCATGGATTGAACCTTCCCTCCGCAGTAACGCCATCATCTGGATTTTCCAGATATTGAAGTTGTTGCGCCCACTAAATCTATCAATTTCAAACTTCATGGAACTCATTCTTTTACTTGTTTTTCCTTTTCTACTACAATGTATTTGGAACTACAGAAAGCCAAAGTAATCCTTTTCTGATGTGGAAGTTCAGACTGTGCTGCAACCACAGAGCATACTCAGACAGAACCTTGGCTCTGATACCAATGTTGGGTGGTCTTGGGCCTTCTCAACCCAAAAGCTAGCTCAAAGGTTGAGGCTTTCCCTCACACTTATAAATTGACCACCAGCCCCTTCCACTTCCGATGTGGGATAACCCAACAATCTCCCCCTTCACACATCGGGCCTTGGGTTGGAGAGCGACAACCCAGTTTCTCCCGGTGGGCTGAGACTTGTTGACAACCTGGGCTCTGATACCAATTGTTAGCGGAAACGTGAAATTAAAGAACAAGGAAGAACAACAATATTTAACGTGGTTCGGATCAAAATGATCCTACGTCCACCAAAGAACAACTGCACCAATATTTATTTCACTATACAAAGAATATAAGTGAAATGTTACAAGAGAGAGAACACAATGCCTTAGAAGGTGAGAAGGCAAGTGAAAGGATGATTTGAAAATGAATTAAGAGCTACCTATTTATAGGAATAAATTCATCCTATTGATGTCATCCATGACATCACTATGTGTCAAAATTGTCAAGGTTGATGCCTAACTTTCACCTACCAAAATACAATCTTTGATTTGTATTTTGTACTAATTATATTCCTACCAAATATTCATATTAATTCATCTTCCATTTAGTTTGATTCCACAAGAACCAAAACCAACTCTTTCAGTATATAATTACAACAAATATTATATGATAAGGTGAAGGTAAAGGTTGGCGGGGATCTACTAAATTTTGAGTCGTGTAAAATTGTGATTTGAATTAATACTATATTAATTGAAAACCAACAGAAACAATTAATATTTAAATAAATTAAAATTAAATTAAACATAAAAAAATAAACAAATAAAGCCTAAGCATGTGAGTTCAATTTTATATTAAATTTAATTATTTATTTATGCGGTAGTTATATTATTATAATTACCATCGTTTTTTTTTTTTTTAAGAAAAGAAACATACGATGTCATAATCCTTTCTTGGATCGGATAAATAGCTTGTTTGTCAAACTTTTAAAATTATATCTAACTTTTTCTTCAGAAAAGCATTTTTAGTGAAAAATAATTTATGTTTAAAAAATAATTAATGTTTAATTAACTTTTTTTCTTTTCACAATTGTTATATTTCTATTATATAGAAGAGTGAAGTGGGAGGGCGATCAAGGGCAAAAATATAAATTTCATGCTAACAAAAATCTATTAAGAAATATGGTTAATAATTCTAGAAACATCTTTCTATATATAAAGTGAATAATGATCAAGGGCAAAAATGTAATTTCTGGCTAACAAAAATCTATCAAGAATGATAACAAAAAAATTAAACAGTTCTAGAAACATTTTAAGTTATTGTTATTACCATTAACTTATTTTTTTATTATTTCACTTTCTTTTCTTTTGTGAGTTAATGTAATATCTATTTTATTATTACTCTATTTTACTATTACTTTAATTTAATTTAATTCTTAATATTTTTTTTCTTTTCATTATGTTTATAAAAAATGCCTACTTTTTATATAAAAATTTATCATGAATGATTATTTTCATCTTTATTTTGGCTCTAATTAGTATACTTGGAAATAAATAAGTGTGATAAAATTAATAATATATATTAGATTGAAATTAAATTAAAAAAAATGTTAAAAAGTAACTTTACGAATAAAAATAAATAGGATGATATATTTGTATTAAAGACAACTAAGAATAAAAATGTAATTTCGTTCTAACAAAAATTTATCAAGAATAAATAATTTTAGAAACATTTTTCCATATATGAAGTGAATGATGATCAAAGGTAAAAATGTAATTTTATGCAAGTAAAAATCTATCACGAATTAACAAGAAAATTAAATAATTCTAGATCATCTTTAGTTATTATTATTAGTATTACCTCATTTTTATTATTTCTTCATTTTTTATGAGTTATTGTGATATCTATTTATTATATGAAAGTAAATAAATAATGATTATGTTTAGCTCTTAATAATTATATATCAAGTATAATATTAGGTGGAATCAATCAAAATTAAAATTAAAATTTATATGTATATTAAATTTTGTATATTGAAATATTTTTTAATTTTGTGATCTTAAATGTGCTATATAAAAAAATTAAAACTCAATAGTTATTTTCTTTTTGAAATTAAATAAAAAAATAAGTTCATATAAATCGACAAGGAGGAATTCATATATTAAAATGAAATATATATGTGTTATTATTAAAATGAGCTTTCATATATTTTTTTAAAAAAAGGTCGTTTGGCTTCCTATTAATTTGTGCATATATGTGGAGTTTTAAAGATTTGAACATTTTAATATAGAAATATAATGATTTGAAAACTTTAATTCTTCGTTTTAATTTATAATTTGTTACATACTTGAAAGTTACATACGAAAAAAAAATTAAAAACACAATGTAACAATTTAAGATATTTTTAGACAAACATAGTTTAAAAATATAATGAAATTTGGTTGACTCCCTTATTTTTATCGAAACAAAAAAAGTTGCATATATTGTTTGAAAATAACGCAAGAACTAAAAACAATTATGAACAACAGTAAAAATGACAGCAAAAAATATGTGAGAATGATATAAGAAATTTCATTGACTTTTTAAAAATCACTTGTATCGCATAAAGTAGTAACATATATTATTAAAAATAACACAAAAGGTACATAAATTAATAATTTGAAATTATTTTTTAAAAAAACATATATAAAAATTTAAAACTTCATTTGCATCACATAAATTAAAAAAAAAATTAACATACATTGGATCTACGCTGACGCTGACACATGATATCTAATAGAATATAAATTATATAATTTAGTGGTAGGTCCTATGCAAAAATTCTTTAGGTATCACGAAATCTCAATTCTTTGTTCATTTTCTTTTGAGGGGTCCATTTTGAGAATGAAATTCATTAGTTGAATTGAACGGATAAATTCGTTAAATTATGAATTGGGCGATTTTGTTCAAAGGATAAGATAAGTTGAGAATATCTTTTTTACACATGAAATCAAATGTGAAATTGTAGGTACCGAATTGTGTGAAACAAAAAATAATTCTAATACTAATAATTGAGAGATGACTCTTGAGTTGCTTAGCGAAACAAGTTAACCAATTTTAGCATACACAGATCGTGATGAAATGATAAATATTTTATCTAAACGGAAGTTAACTTTTTCGATACGAATTAATTCATTACCCAAATGAGTCAACCATTGCCCCACACATACTCTTTCTTATTTTTCATTGGATACTTTTAGATCCAATTGTTTTTTTCTTCTCTCTCTAAAGTAGTTGCATTTTCTGTTTCAGTTGGAATTTCTCAACCCAATCCTCTGTCTTCTAAGGTAAATTCTCTCTTCACTCGCAAATTTCTCATCCGAATTCAATTCGCTCTGTAAAGTTCGTTTGATCGTTGGAATAAAAAAGTAATCGTTAATCTCTTTGCATTCCTTTGTGATCATGTTTTTTATGATTTGAATTGCGTCTAAGATGTAATTGATTGATTTCCTCACGGAAAAATGGCTTTTTTGCTTGTTGAAATGATTGCTATTATGTATGGGTCCATTGGCGGAACTACCTTAGGCGAAGAGTGATCTAATGCACACCCTTCGTTTGAAAATTATATGGTGTATAGAGGTTATATTGAATTTCGCACACCTTTAATGTAATTGAGAAGAAAAGTTGAACGGCCTTTACTAATATGGGTCACACTTGTGACTTGACAACATGAACGTACCCGTTGTAATCTCACAAGTGGGGTGGGGGAAGTGTAAAATGTAGGTAGATCTTACCACGTACCTTTGTGGGCTAGATTGACTCTTTTCAATGGACTTTCGTCTCAAAGAAAATGAAGTTATTGGGGGAATAGTTGTGAGAAGAAACACTCTTTATTGCTTTGGATGTTGTAAATGAATGCCAACTTTGTATGTTCACACTCTTTATTGCTTAACAACAGATAGAACATATGCAGTATAATCTCATAAATTAGATCTGGAAGGCTAAAATGTACGCAAATCTTACCCCTACCTTTTTGGGATAGATTGGTTGTTTTGGATAGATCATCAGCTCAAAAAAAGCAAAGTTATTTGGGAAAGGGTTGCAAGAAGAAATACTCTTTATTGCTTAACAACAACACCAACTTGCTTTGTAATTCCACAAGTAGGGTCTGTGGAGGGTAAAATGTATGCAAATCTTACCCTACCTCTGTGGGGGTAGAGAGGGTGTTTTCAATAGACCCTTAACTCAAAAAGCTACATTATTCAGTGAAGGGTTGCAAAAAGAAACACTCTTTATTTCTCTGAGTGTTGTAAATGAGTGCCGACTTTGTATTGGATACTCTTAATTGCTTGACTGTTGGATGGAAATATTGACCTAGTGGATATGAACTTCAATGTTTTTTGTTAGAACCCTATGTTGCTTGATGTTTGGGACCGTAGTCTCTGTATATGATTTTGGGCAATGTTAGCCGCTTGAACTAGCTAAGAGGTTGAATTAGGTCCAAGGTCCATTTTCTTAATGTGTTTTCAAAACTCATCCTGATGCTTGGTTACCTAATGTTGGAGTCCCACGTTAACTGAGTTTTAGCAGGCTAACAAGTAGATATTAAGCTGCACAAAAGTGACCCGAATACCACCATTGCAGAAAAATGAATATGGAGGATTCATTAACTGTTTTTGACTAATTTGAGATTGAGGAATAGTTGATTAATTGATTAACTGTATATATAACAAATTGTAGCATATTCATGTATTGAACTAGTGGTGGTTTTGTCTTTTCATATATATTCTTTTCACCAACTCTTTTTAGTTTGCAGGTACAGCTAGTTATGGCCACTTCTGAAAGCAATTTTAATGAGGACATCAAGAAAGATTATTATATCCCTACCTATATACTTTCAGAGGATGCAAGTCGGAGTGATGATGTAAAATTGCCTGATGTGCCTACATGTCCCGTGCTAGTATTCATCAACTCTAAAAGTGGAGGTCAACTTGGTGGAGATCTTCTAAATACATATCAATCACTTCTTAACAAATATCAGGTATTGACGCTGGTTGCATTGATTCACATAGCAAAGCTTGGTGAACATAAAGTGTGAGACAAGATCATTTTTGAGTCACCTTTACGAATTCTCAATTGAAAAGTTAGACCTTAAGTCAGGTTGTGACAGTACAACTAAACCTTTAATGGAATATAGAATTTAGAAACACCACTTCACTGTTTCATTTTTAAGCTTGATATATAAATTGTATGGCTCTCTTTTATCATTTTGTCTTTTCTGTTTTTGTTCTGTGGTTTTAGGCAGATCCCTCACATAGTTGCATTTTTTACTTTTCAGGTTTTTGATTTGGGAAAAGAAACTCCTGATAGTGTTTTACGCAGACTCTATCTGAATCTAGAAAAGCTAAAGAACAATGGTGATAAATTTGCCGCGAAACTTGAGGAGAGATTGAGGATTATTGTGAGTAGAGCTTTATTATATTTACCGAGTTTCTTATAAATTTACCTGATGATTACTTTCTGGCATTTAGCCTTGACACAGTTGTTTACTAGGTTGCAGGTGGCGATGGCACAGCTGGCTGGCTTCTTGGAGTTGTATCTGATCTCAAACTATCTCAGCCACCACCAATTGCTACTGTGCCTTTGGGAACTGGAAACAACCTTCCATTCTCTTTTGGCTGGGTAAGGGTCCTTAGCTGAACAGCGCAACTCGCCAGTATGTGCTGCATATATTTTTCTGTCAATGATTGCTGCAAATAGAGTCAGTTGTGTGACAACTGTTAAAATGTTTACTGCTATTTCATTGAGTGATTATTATTTTTAGTTTAGCTTATGCTATCACATGATTTTGTAGGCAAACCAGCTCACTTACGTTTTCCACCTAAGTTAGATGCTGGATTTCAAGTTTATCTCATCTGTGATACATTGATCAGAATTCATCATAGAGGGTGATACACCATATTAATTTGCATTTGGTGTAACTGGCAGGGAAAGAAGAATCCAGGAACCGACCAAAACTCGGTTATCTCATTCTTGAAGAAAGTGATGGATGCAAAAGAAATGAAGATAGACAGGTTATTCCATTCAAACTATTCAAAGAGTTAGTTTATGTATGTTATAGTGGCCTCTGGGCTCTGTGAGGTTTTCTAAATTGAAAATTGATTCCTTTAAAAGGATGTTGAATTGTTCACTGAAATTCTTGCCAGTGTCTGATACAAACCAGAAATATTGTATGCTCTAACCAAATTTAAGTATCCCATTTAATGTTATTAAGATGAGAGTTTGTAATTATAGTGAATACAATGCAGGACCTGTAAGCTCATGAGTAATAAAATGTTTCTTTTTTCTTTTTCCCGAGAACAGAAAGAAAAGGGAAAACGTAATATTTAGAAGTAAAAAAGTAGCCCGGATAGACAAAGGAATAGTTGCAGTGTCTCCATATATTTTTACCTGTATAGTTTATCCTGCAGTAAACTAAAAAGTGATACTGGAAGCATACACACCCTTCTTTTAATTTCTCCCGTGCACTAATATAATCGGGCAACATTTTGTAGATATTATATTTATTGTGAGAACTGTTGATAGCATGAAAGCTTAATTCACAAAATAGAAGTAGCATTATCAATGTTTATATTATAAAAACTCTTTTGTTTTATGGTTGTGTTAAGGAAACTATATATTCAAAGCTGATAGATCTGTGTTACAAAATTATCATTTATGTGTATTATTTAAAACCTTTTGGTTAAAATATTGCACAACAATAATAAACTATTTCAGAACTTCATAAAATTTTAAAGTTTTTTGGAAATTTTGATCTATAGAAGTTTAATGGAAGTTTAGTATTGCTATATCCGATATTCTTATTAAGGTTTGATGATTCGTCTCATTTTATACCGTACTCACAATATTACAAGTGATTTTATAGTTTAATTGATCACACTGATTGGACCAATTAGCAAATATTGAAAGATTTGACGTTTAAACAGTTGGCACATTCTAATGAGGATGAGAGCACCAAAAGAGGGTTGCTGTGATCCTATTGCACCACTTGAATTGCCTCATTCGTTGCATGCGTTTCACCGGGTGTCTCCTTCTGATGATCTTAATGTGGTAAGAGCTGTACATAAGGAAACTTCTATTGTCTAACATGAAAAATTACAGTATCATATTAGTCTAGCTCTATCTTACATGTGCACGCACCTAAGGTCCCTGTTATCTTTACTTTTCTTTTTGTGTTACTTTTTTTTTTAGATTTAGCTGTATGAAAAACCTCTGTGGAGCACTGGAGCTCCTACTCCATAAACCAAGTTGTGGTATTATCTTACGTTTTTCTTTTGTTTGTTGTTCTTTTCCTTTTTCTGTACTAAAGGCAACTTCATTTAAAAAAGAGTATATGGTTGAATTGTAATATCATATTTTACAATTGCTTGCAGTGTGCTAATTCCTTGACCTATATTCTATCTGAATACAAGTTATTTGCGTAAAATATTCTAATATAATCTTCACAGAGAAGAAGGTGCAAATTGAAGACAAAAGTACACTTAAGAACCTAAATACCTCTTCCACATTCATTACACTTAGAAATTTTCGAAAATTTTTATGTATTTACTTGCACATATGAGGTCCTGCTGCAGGCTAGGTATGTAATTTCTGTATGAAATTCCTATACAAATTTCTAATTTGATTATTAAATGACAGCAGACACATGCATGCGCAATTTGTGGGATATCATATTCCATTTTATTGTTTGTTACAAGCTTTATCTTTTGTTGAAATTGAAGAGCATAAGCTCCTCTTTTTAAATTTTCTTTTTATAGCAATAACCAAACTACTTATTTAATTATCTCACAGGAAGGATGCCATACATTTCGTGGAGGATTCTGGAATTATTTCAGCATGGGTAAGTAATATTCTCTTGATTACGAAATACGTTCCTGAAAGCCATCCAACATTTTCATTTCGTTCCTGAAAATCCGCCTTCTTGTATCAAAATAGAATAATCTCTATTTTTTTTAAAGATGGTGTCTTTCTTAATTAATTCAAAGTGTTAGTTTTGAAACAAGGAAGGAATTTTTTTGTATTATAAAACTAGAAAGAATCAATTGATAAATTTTTGAAATAAGTCAGAGCTAATAAGTTTGTGAAGGCCTACATTGGACAATGATTTAACTGAATGACAACCTGTATTTGGATACGAAAGCATCCTAGTATTGTAGTTGACATGAATAAGGTGGCTACAAATTATGTCTCAAACCCGAAAAGGAAACCTGAGTGTATTTTGAAAGTACAATGCTGCTTGTACTATTGTTTATCTAGTAACACATCTAATCTTAAATTATCTGTGTCATCAGGGATGGATGCGCAAGTGTCATATGCATTTCATTCAGAACGAAAGATGCATCCTGAAAAATTCAAAAACCAGCTTGTCAATCAGGTATTGAAGTGCATGGAAGGATTAAGATGACTTGGTTCCATTTTTATGCATTTATTCTTGAATGGCGAGGAATTAAGATTACTTGGATCCATTTTCATATATTATCTGACTCATTGTATCCTTTTGTAGTAATATCTTTCTTGAACTCAATAGATTCTAGTTCTGTGATACCTGAAAAAGTATAAAAAAACAAAATTATTATGACTTTTAGCAATTGACTTAGCTGATAAAACGATGGGTGAGATGTAACGGTTCTTTTCAGAGAGGGAAGGAAGGGATTTGTGTAGATCCTTAATCTTTCGGAAGGGCTCATTTGCATCTTCATTTTTCAGACACGCGGTAAAGAGAGGTTTTTTAAAATTTCAAATTGTTACAGTACATTGAAAATATTTTTGCTATCACATTGTGTATTATGAGAAAAGGGATATCTCATTTTCTGTTCAGCTTAATATTTATCGTGTAAATAGAATTGATGGTCTCTACACTTTATTGCCAGTGTTCGTGCTTGAATGAAGTTATTGTGTACTTTTTCCTTGAGGTAGTGATTTAGCATTCTCCGAGATTAAGCCTATGGTGTCCTTCTGTACTCTAGGCTTATAAAAATGCAATACCCTAGATTATTTCTTGAGAGCAAGCATTTCATTTTATTCGAAACTTGGTGATATTATTTATGAAAGTTTGACTTATGTATTTCTGGTAATCTCATTAGAGTACATATGCAAGGCTTGGATGTACGCAAGGATGGTTTTTTGCATCCCTTACTCACCCTTCTTCAAGGTGAATCTTTAGTATGCTTAATTCATAACTTCTTGTAGATCTTCTCTTACAATAATTTTAATGGAACCTTTCATGTACATAAGGAAATTAATTAGCTTGATATGATTAATTTAGCTAAGTCTCTTGAGAACAACCAAATAGCCATAGTTCTTTCTCCTTTTATATGATCCTCAAATAACCATTTATATTTTCCTCGGACTTATATAACTTGAACATGAAAAAACAAAATTTGTGGAGAACTCAGTAACTAGTAGAGGATTTATCTGACGCATAACTTGTGCAGATAAATTTATGCAAATAGGATCTCATGCTTTTTTATAATATCAAGCAGAAAAACAATTGTTCAAGTAAATATTTATAGGATTCATTATCTTTACTATTTGCCTCTTTGATGGTATATATTATGAGATATGGATTTACATTTACTGCAGGAACATAGCTCAACTGGCCAAAGTTAAGATAATGAAAAAGCACGGCGGATGGCAAGACCTTGACATCCCTCCCAGGTAGCATCAATTAGTTGTTACGAGGAAACTTTAGGAGAGATTATGACTCGCCTCCTGTAATATAATTCTGGTTGCATTGTGACGTCTGTCTCTATGTTTTACAAGTTGATTGCTAAACATGACAACATTTGAGTTATAAACACTTTACCTCTTCTGGTTGTCCCATTGTTCTTGCAGTATCAGGTCAATTGTGTGCCTAAACTTGCCTAGCTTTTCTGGTGGACTAAATCCTTGGGGAACACCAAATAGCAACAAACGCCGAGATGTCTGTACTCTATTTACTTCTTCGACCATCTACCGTCTTTTCCTTTTTTCTGTTTTCTATGTGTGCGCACATCAATAGATTTCTGTCTTAAACCCTTTTTCTCGCTTTTTTCTAATCATGTATTTATTAATGTAAATGACAGAGGGACTTGACTCCGCCATATGTTGATGATGGCCTCATTGAGGTTGTTGGCTTTAGAAATGCTTGGCATGGAATGGTACTTCTTGCTCCAAATGGACATGGGACACGGCTTGCACAGGTTTGGGATATTAATATGTTCTTTCAAACATAAGGTCGTGTATATATTATGAATGCACATTTATAGACATGCGTTATAGTGATATTCATACGTAAACTTCACGCGTTATCACTTTAGTGATCAATTATCAGTTGGTTCAAGATGGTCCAAATGTTAAACTTTCATATTGCATATAAGATCCATAAGTTTCCTGTTTGTAGGCACATTGTCTGATACTTGAGCTGTGTTCTCCTTTTGAATATTTTTGTTACATTTCCCTGTTTGTAGGCACATCGTATCCGGTTTGAGTTTCATAAGGGTGCAGCTGACCACACGTTCATGAGGATCGATGGAGAACCATGGAAGCAGCCTCTCCCCGTAGATGATGACACAGTTGTGGTAGAAATCGCGCATCTTGGCCAAGTTAAGATGCTTGCTACCCACGATTGCAGATCCAAAAGTGTACACGACCCTTCAGGTCATGTCAATCATGATTGTGATGACGGAGATAGTGATGGCGAAGAGGATGATTCAGTCGTGGAAGAACAGAGGAAATTCGGGGCAGCAGACACATTCAAAATTCCTGAGGAAGTTGACATTTCACATATCAGTTGATTCTTTAATCCCAACTTTTTTTTTCTCCAAAATCTTCACCCTAATGATTTATGTGATATATATAGTAGATGGAAAATGGTTCTTGTGAGTTGTGAGCTATATTGTGACTTGACATTTCAGTATTTTGCATACTAATTTCTTGATCAATTACAGTGTAAATGTGAGTTAAATTTCTTAGTGTATAATTCTGGAAATGATGGGTGATATATCTGTCTTGTAACTTGAAATTTCAAGAAAATTATTATGAGCTATATGATTCTATGATTTGATAATAGATTTTACAATTTGATTTTATTTACACGAGTTACGATCTCCTTATTATTTTCTATGTTCTCTTTACTTTTGTATTCTTGTGTTAGCTCCTCTGATGTTCATTACTTGATCGAAGGTCTTTCGGAAACAGTCTCTCTACCTTCTCGAGGTAGTGTTAAAATTTGTGTATATTCCGTCTCTTTAGGCCCCCTTTTTTGGACTATCCTAGGTGGTTGTGGTTCTAATTGAGTTGCAATCTTAAATTATTTGTAGTAAATGCTGATAAGCAAAATTGTCTAAATAATAGTACGAAAATTACAAAAAATAAAATAAAAATTGATATCTTGTGATATGTTTAGAAGTTATATTTTTCACTTACACTAGCTACATACAATATCATTATCATAATCTCGATTTTTAATTTTTAAAAACGTCATAGTGTTACCTTACTAAATTCATAAAGTAAAAATATACCGTAATTAATCATGTTGGGTGCGTTTAGTACAGAGGGAAACGTTTTTCATAAAACTAAAAATATTTTTTTAAAAAACTAGTGAGGATCTAATTTATTTTCTCTCATGAATTATCTGATGTCAATGAATTAATTCGATCTAAAACTTTAAAGATAATGAATATAAATCGAAAAAGGATTCATAGGTAGTTATATAAAATATAAATATCGAATAGCAATAAAATTTTACGCTTAGCAAACATGGATATTTTCAAGTTATATATATGACATGTCTATGTATCAAAGTCTTGTTCTTTTAACAACACAAACTAAATAGAATGCCCTTCAGTCTCAATTTTAGTTCTTATATATTCCTACTTGAAATTTATCATTTCGATTCTAAAATAAACATAAAAAATCACACAATAAATTCTATATTAGCATAAAAAATATTACCTTTTTGTTTTAAAAAGAATGTCCTTATTTTTTTTAGTTTTTATAAAGAATGTTCCCTTTCTTTTTTTGACAATACTTTAAGCTTTAACTTTCCACGTGGTTATGTTTAAAACCACAAGATTAAAAGCGTTTTGGTATATTTTATATAACTTTAATTGAGAATCACAAGATTAAAAAGTCTTCATCTTTTAATTAAACTCCGTTCCAAGTCAAACTAGGCCATCATTTTTGAAACGGAGGGAGCAAGTAATTTTGTTTATTTGCCTAATTATCTTAATAAGCAAAATCACTCAATATTTATGCTAATGAACACCATCATTTTACTATGAAATACCCGATATAATAATAAATTGACTCAAACATCATCGTTATAAAAAAAAAAAAACAAAAAAAAAACGCAAATATATAGTGCTGCAAATGTATATAAATTGAGTACTCAGACAGTAGTGAGGTTTGAAAAGGTAGAGTACATGTAGACTTTATGTTTATTTCAAAGATGAGGTAGAAAGATTGATTTCAATGACGTCCAACTCAACCCAAAATCAATTTGAAAAACATAAAGGAAGTACAAAATTACACATTATCTCTAATTTATGATTACAAAATTCAAAAATCTTATTCACTTTTTAAAATTTCATTTTAAAACAAAGGTAAAAAGGACAAATATATTTTCAAACTATCAATAAATGGTATGCAGATATCCCCGTCATACTTTTGAGACATTGGCGTGTCTGCAGTCCAAAAACACATATATCGTTCACTCTAACTGAAGACTAAAAGGGGACATGTGGTGCAATCTTATCCGTCGACTCGATCAAAAATTAAACTGTTTGAATTTAATAAATCGAACTAGGTCATATAAATTAAGTGCGAACTTAGCTGAGAAGTATAAATAATTTATTGTAAAAGTCAATTACTATTTGCTTATTAACTTAAAGCAGATATAAAAATTCATAAATTTCAAATCTTATATATGTATAAGCATATGGAATCCAACAAATGATGAATTTTTTAGCAATAATATTTGCTTGAAAGAGAAGTATTTAATTTAATATGATTTCCAATATGAATATCATTTCCTGAGTAAAAAAATAATTGTAATAATGTACTCAAATACAATAACTTTCACTAATACAATGTTGTTTCATACTCTTTTTTTTAATGTTTTGGTGTAAATATTATTCTCAGAATGAAAATTATCAAAGGTTTTTTTTTTCTTTTGTGTAGTTCAATCCTTTTTGTAATGTGATATATAATATATCAAAATGAATTACAATAATCTTTGATTTATTTATTTATTTATTTTTACCTCCTTGTAGGAAGCTTCCACTTTTTTATTCCGTTCATGATTCAGGTGGAGGGTGTTTAATGTCTGTTTCATGGCGACTGACACTATTAAGATAGATTACAAATTTACAATTACCATCAGAGATAGAACTATAAAAGTACTTTCGCTTTTAGTTAGAAGTTTCAGTTCAAGTCACTTCTGTCAGAATCATAAATAGTCAAAAATGAGAATTTGACATTTGGACATATCAAAAGGTGACATGTGGCAATCGGGATATAACCGAATCCAACTGAGTAAGATGACACAGGCACAAAAATTGCTTTCTACCACGCAAATCTAAATTAATCAGGTCAATAAATTTCAAACACGAGATGCTTGAATCTAAAAAAAAAAAAAAAAAAAGAGAACTTACAATCTAATTAACAATCTCAGTCACTTGCTAAGGAACAAGTTTATACATTCAAAGTTACAAAGATTCTTAGTGTATTTCTCCAGGAACTGATCATGAAAAATAGATACAAATACAATGGCATGTAACCTGATTCAAGCATAAACATAACAACCTAAGCATGTCAAGCAAAACAGTGAAGAACACGCACCGCCTTCTATGTGGCGTTGAACTCATCAAATCCGGCTTGAATCTCTTCCGAAAATGTATCTTCTTACCCAATCACCAACCACTAAGTACCTCGTGCGCCAGCTAACTTGTTTGCTGAAATGTAAACAAAAATATCAGATTTAGACTCTTTGAATATAGAAGGAAGAAACGATACACTCCCTCCGTTTCATTTCATGCCTTGGTTTGACTGAACATTGGACAACGAAGTTTAAGAATGTAAAAAAGACTTTTGAATCTTATCGTCTTAAACTAAAGCTGTAACATACCAAAACATATCCTTTTAATCTTGTGTCATGTCATTCCGAGTGTAAGTATGAGTAAGATGCCAATGTTGAAATTAAAAACTTAATAACTAGAAAGATGGATTGGTTTTTTTTTTTTAGAACAGACTAAAAAGGAAAGTCTCGCGCATATATTAATATCATAAGCAAGTCATACGAAAGCTGTCAATTATTACCTTGCATACACAGAGTACCATAGCCACTGTGTGCTATGGCCCATAGAAACCCAGTCTCCGGGAAGTTCTGCTGCTGCTTGATCTCCACCTAAAGGGGCGAATTGCCCTAAATGGCGATACCTGAAATAGCACAACAAAATTTATTGTGAATGAGTGTATCTATTTACCGATAGGAAAAGGAGGTTAGAAGCCAAGATCATAGAGTCAATAAACAACATGAGCAGCTAAACAACATCGAAGAAATTGCTGATAAGTGTATATTCGATGGTTCTCTAAGCAAAACACACTGCAGAAAAGAAGCTGAAATGATAAAGGGCCAGTGACCACATTTCTGATCTGTTTGTCAAAGTCACAAATGTTTTTGAATAAAAGCGTTAAAACTTATGGTAAAAACAGCCCTTTTTCGCGAATTTTGTATCCCGAGTATCAAACAGTCCTTGTTTCTCTATCATCATACATAAAGCGGATCAGGCCAACTATCAGTTGTTCCATTATCCTACCTAAACTATCACGATCTACTCACCTAGGTATGCTTTAATACATAGATGGTGATAGTTTAGATAGGAAAGTAGAACAGTTGGTAATAGTTCAGGTCGGAAAAGGGAACATATGATAATTGGGGTGTGAAACTTGCAAAAAAGTGATAGTTCAATGTGTTTTTGATCATTATCTGAAAAAGTTTTTGTTGTATGGAAGAACAATTTCTCGAGAATGATTCCGGCTCAGACTTTAGCAGTTAGTTATCCCAGTATGCTTACATGCAACAATGAAAATAAGAAAAAAGAAAGACTCAAAAAAGGTGAGTTATATATACTCGAAGGGAAGAAATTCATGACGTCCAGAGCTTTTAAAACGGCGAGGTCCTTCAGGATTACTTTTGCATTGATCCCAGCGGTTAAAGCATCTAGCAAGATAAGTACCTTGTTGAGCAGCAACCTAAAGCATGTGAAAAGATAAGAAATCGAAACTAAAGCAGAATACTGAGTGAAAAACATGTTGCTCGGATTCTTCAAACATATCCTCGAAAAGTAGTGCATTTTTTGATAGAACCAACAAGGGTGCGGTGAGAGTCCGAGCAAAATCGGTGAAAAGAGAAACACGGATGAAATACGAACAATGGAAGAAGTACCTGAGCAGTGGCAGGTAGACTTTTCATCTGAGAATCTACATGAGAAAGGGCCAACTTAAAACCTTCAATATCTACCTCCTCTCTTTCATTTCCCTCTGAATCCCTAAATAAGTCTTTCGCCTCTAACAAATGTTTGCTCTTCAGATATAAGGCCACTTGAGGATAACGGATAATTATGTCTTCTAAAACATCTCGGAATTCCTTGACGCTTAATGTTCCAGAATCATCCTTATCCGCAGCTTCAAAAATGGCTGAAATATCCTCCTAACCGCGTAGTTACACAGAAATGAAAATTCAGGGGAAAGATAGAAAGACAATAAAAATAGTATCTTGAAAACATAATTGCGGAGAATATAAGATGCATGACCATCCTCATGCAGCATGTATTTCATGGGCACTAAAAAATTATTGTACGTCGAGTAACATCAAAAGTATTTGTTTTGACGTCGACTATTCACTATCCATGTCTGGAAAAAGTTCAACATAGATAAAGAATTGAACGTACTACAGATAAAAAATTGACTAAATATTTGAGTATAGTTATTTGAAGTAAGGCTTCTTTACCATTACTTTACGTTGATCTACAGATGCACAATCACCTAGTGCGTACACGTTACTACAGCCCTTCACTCGCAACCATTCATCAGTTGTTAGAATACGTCTTTTTTCCTTCAAAGGGGAAATGAAAAAAATTAAAAATGGTGATTAATTAATTAAACTCAAAAAGAGTAACTTTTTAAGTATGCATTTAGTGCAGAAACCGCCATGAAACACTAAGAGAAAGGGAATGCAAGATACCTGGCCAACTTGCTCCATGAAATCCTTCACAAATGGACGGGTACCAACTCCAGTTGACCATACAACCATCCCGTAAGGTACTTCAACGTTTTTTCCTGTAGATTTTACTTTCATGCTGATGAAATGATCAGACACACTAGTGACGCGGCAACCTGTCGAAACCTCAATTCCATCTCTTTGAAATTTTTGTTCAGCAAATGAGCTTATTCTTTCATCAAATCTGCAGAGACACAAATTTGCGATTTAAGGGTTGTTGATTAAAAATTCTTCTTGTCTCTTAACCGAGTGGAAATTACAAAAACAATGCCTTAGTCCCAACCAAGTTGTGGTCGGTTATGTGAAACCTCACTTATTCATTTAAACTCACTCTAGCTTGCGAACACGAAATATACTTTATTAGGAAGTGTATGCGAAGTATAACAAAAGAATGCCCACAAGAAGCACATTGTATGAATTTAACTCTCTTCACACCTCTCTATCTTCCTTGCTCTCAAATCTTTCAGCACAACACCTATATCAAAGAGGCTGTAGCATGCATTAAAAGTTCAGTTGTAAAGTGAATCTAGGAATGGTGCATCTTACGTGTTCAGAATATGATCTCCGGACTGAATAACTGTTATCTTCACAAAATCTTTAACAGAAGGGTATATTTTTACTAAATCCTCATAAACATAGTCATATAGCTCAGCAGCAAATTCTACACCAGTTGGACCACCGCCAACTATAACAAAATGGAGGTTGGTCCTTCGCTCTTCTTCACTTAGGCCAGGAATGACAGATTTTTCAAAACAATCTATTACTGTCCTCCGTATCCTTTGAGCATCTTCAACTTCCTGTATGAAACATGATTCATTTATTTTAAAGAAAGGAAATTTTACACTTCACGAAAAATAAGAGATGTCTCAAGCTGATCAGGTTCAAAAATGCATACAGACACGTCCCTAGCAGGAGTAAAAAATGTCCTCCAAACTCTTAAGAAATATCATCAAGTGAGCGTCGGATCCTCCAAGGGTAGTGTATTGTTGGAGGATCTGACACTGTCCGGCAATATTTTAAGAGAGTCCGAGCAACATAGGGAATACATCGCATGCATTCCCAACTAAGTTAAGAAAGGCTTTATGAAGAGAATCCTACCTTCAGAAAGTGGCAATGTTCCATAACACCTGGTGTGTTAAAAGTGTTTACTTGAGCTCCTACTGCGACAACCAAATAGTCATATTGTAGGGAGAAATCATTATGTCCTGCCAAATTATCGTTGATACCAGAACGGCAAGATACTGTGTGGTTTTCTGGATCAATCTTCAGACATTCTGCTTCCCAGAATTGAATTTCTCCACTTCTCTGCCGGACCAATCAACAAAAATTAAACAATAAGAGGCAGAAAAATATTCAAAAGAAAACAAGGCAGCCTTGGAGAAACTTTAGCACATACTAAATGTAATATTCCAGGGATCAGGTTAGAACAATCGAAAACCCAGTGAAAGAGGAAGCATTGAAGGGGCAAAAGGATTTTTTTAAGATGTAGTGCACAAAGCTATACTATTAATTCCAAATCTTGTGACTACAACATATAACTACAAACGAAATGCAAGCAAGTTCCTTATCATAACTTCCTTACCTTCTTTATTATGTTCCGGACTGGCTCTACTACGCTTCGTGCCTCAACTGTACCACATGTGACACTAGGTAACAGTGGTGTAAATGCAAAATAGTTCCGCGGCGAAACCACTTTTACATCATATGAAGAAATATCAAGATCTTTTAAGAAGCTGGTACCACCCCATCCTGTTCCAAGCACCACTACTCTCTTCTTCTTAGACTCTGGTTGATTCTGTTCAACAACTTGTTTTCCACTCTCTACATTCGATTCCGCATATACCAACAGACCTCCAGTACTGTAACAGCCAGAAGAAAAGTATAAGTAGCAAAATCCTCTACGATATGGATGAAAAAGATCATTCTTTAAAGGACCACAACATTTCATTCATTAAACATCAATCCTTCAAGTCAGTCATTATAGTTTAGTAGGTCAGTTTACAATGCATTTGCTCTCGTTGTGAATTCTATAAACGTAATTCATTGTATACAACTTAAGAGGATGTGTCTAGGACTATAAGAAACAGAAACGACGAAGTAAGAAAGCCATAACAACCTTGTAATCAGAGAGATAAGTTTCCAAAAGCCAAAACCAGTTCACGTCTAACTTAATAAAAGAAAATGATATCCTTCATATTTTGTCAAGCTCAGCTCATTAAAAACTCTATTACCACTTTTGAATCCAAGCTACACAAATTTACCTTTGTATAGCATCTGATTTACTCGAGCTATTCTCCACAAGAATTGAAAAAAGAATGGTCATTAAGTGTTTACATTGTTATATACAAATTCACATTATTCAAACCAACATGTGGAGTCATAACAACAAATGCTCACCTAAAAAGATATGACACTTGGACCTAACTCAATCTCGAAAGTTAACTCGGAGGAGTGCTCAAGTCCATATAAGTAAGCCATTAGTCCATTTCCTTAAAAACTCTAACTCACTCTAACACTCTCATTTAGCTTTAGTCCATTTCCTAAAAACTCTAACTCACTCTAACACTCTCATTTAGCTTCTCTGGATCTAAGAGTAAATGACAATATGTTCAAGTATCAAAACAAATTCAGAGATTCTCCTTTCAGTACAAAATCAAGAACCCAAAAGGAAGAGATAAAGAAAAATAGCTACCAAGAGCTTAACTAAAATATCTAAAGCCCCTCATTTTTTGTTCAAAGATTGAAACTTTATCAATATTTCTGTCAAATCTTGATTTAAGCTAACTACCTAAGAATCAAATGAGTAATGAAATAAAGGAGTTTAAAGTGAATAAGCTCTTAGGAGTTGTTTGGTTCAAAATCAGAGTCATATTACACAAATAACAAACAAGTTAGTGAAAAATCTATCAAGAAACTAAAAAAAAAAATGAAGTCACTAAGAACATTTAACAAAAATGAAGGGATCAAAAAGAATAACCTGATAGAACAAAGAACCAAAAGTTTAGAATAAGAAGAATGACTATGAAGAACTTTGCTTAAATATGTGAAACCCCTCATCTTCTTTCTTTTTCCTCTTAACAAAAATTGTTCAAAGATTGAATCTTTTCTCAGGATTTCTGTCAAAATCTTGATTTAATGGATAAAAATGAGTAATTGAGACAAAGGAGTGGTGAAAAAAAAGAAAAGAATATTAGTACAATAGTGTCATTATATGAGTTGTCTGAAAAATATTACCAGTCTGACAACTTTTTAAAAAATGAAAATTTTGGGTCCAAACTATGGGATTTGAGAATTGGTTTATCAAAAAAAAAAATTCTCCCTCCGTTGACAATTGTTCGGCAGATATAATAAAAATAGATATACAGTATTTATTGTCAATCTAAATAATTAGAATTAGATAGTGATTTTTATAAAATTTTGACCTTAGTAATTACTCTATTTTGTTCAACTGAAAAGTTATGTAAACTTTTGATATTCTTATTATAATAAAGTTATATTAGTCAAATTATATTGTATTAAATTTTTCTTAAGAAAAATATATGTCTTTATCTTGACAAATAATCGTGAACCGAGGGAGTATTAGTTAATCTTTTTTCATAGTCTTAATTTTTTTTTAGTCAGATGTTCCCAAATTGATGGTTTATCTAAGGTTTATACATGTGACACATCTTACAACTGCTAATTTAATAATTCTTTGGTTCACTCACAAGCAACATTCACATATATTAAATTTGCTTAGTATATAATTTATAATAGGGAAAAGGGCATTGACTTTGTGTGAGGAATTATTTTATTGTGAGGCACAACTATTCATATTAATTGTGTGAGGAATTATTTTATTTATATTATATTAATTCTATCCGTCTTATTTTATTTGACACTTTTCGCATTTTGAGATTCAAATAAATTTATTTTTTATCATAAAATTTTCTTAGATTCTTTAACATTTTGAATTATCAATTGTTGTGACTTATAATACTCTTTACGTAGTTTATAAATATATAATTTTCATTTCAAAATTTTGAAGTTTCCATACACAAATATCTGGTCAAGTTAATTTGTTTGATTTTTAAAAAACGTAAAATATCACATAAAATGAGACAGAGGAAGCATATGTTACGTGGAATTCATGTTTTCTTTTTTACTCTTTCTTTTCTATCCTCATTTTTCTTGTTTTTTTTTATAAATATTTTTAATGTTTAATTTTGAAATTAATTTAATTAACCCCTAAGTTTGTATAGATGAAAATTATTATTATTATTATTATTATTATTATTATTATTATTTATTTTAATAGAAGATATTTTCCAAGTTAAAGTTTCATTGTTACATAATTAATGGTTATGAGCATTAAAAAATTTAAGTTAATTCTTTGAATGGTCACTTATGTCATGAAAATTGACCATTAAAATTATTTTTATTTCTTTTCTTCCCATTTTAATTTATTGTACATTAAAAAATTGTGTCTTCATATTTCGTGTCTTTTTTATTTTTACTTTTAGGATCCATTTAAACATAAAAATTTATTTATAAAATAATCTTTAATTTGACAATAAAAATTTGAAACACAGGCTTCTCTTTTTAAGGTATATTCAAAATTTGGAAAACATGTTGGTATAAAAAAAAGGGAAAATGCACAACTACCCCCTCAACCTATGCCCGAAATCCCAGAGACACACTTATACTATACTAAGGTCCTATTACCCCCTTGAACTTATTTTATAAGTAATTTTCTACCCCTTTTTAGCCTACGTGGCACTAGTTTGAAAAAAAAAGTCAACCATCGTTGGACCCACAAGATAGTGCCACGTAGGCTAAAAAGGGGTAAAAAACTATTAATAAAATAAGTTCAAGGGGGTAATAGGACCTTAGTATAGTATAAGTGTGTCCCTGAGATTTCGGGCATAGGTTGAGAGGGTACTTGGACATTATCCCTAAAAAAAAATCCAAAAATGGGGGTGGGGTGAGGGGAGAAACAAAGGCCAATAAGAAACATAAAGCATAAAGCATGGATTTCACGTGTCAAAATATAATATCAACAAAATAATATCTTCATACAACTAGCATTGGTAAATTTTTTCACGATGTAAGGGGTAGTTTGGTACAAAGATTAGTAATGCATGGATTATTAATGTAGGGTTTAGTAATGCAGGAATTATTTTTTAGCGAGTGTTTGGTTCATTATTTTCTACTTAGTCTTGTGTTTGGTTTAAAACTTTAGAAAAACTTTATTTCCTATTATACCCTTTAGTTATTGTGAGATTATATTTCATTTAACTAGTCAAGTAAAATATTAAAAAATATATATAAAAATATTATTAATTTTGAGGTGTGATATGTCACATGGTATATTTCTAATTTTTTATTGGTCAGATATACCTTGAAGTTAACATGAATTTAAGGCTACTTAAATTGTTCAAATACGCTTAGCTTATTTTTAAAATAAAAAAATAGTTTACGTGGTCAATTGACGAACTACATTTTAAAAAAAATTAAAAAAAATCAACCCAATATAACAACTCAAACATGGAGAAAAAAATATTAGTTTGTGAAATCATCAAATTACATAGAATAAATTTAGAGAATTAAACGAACATTTATAAATATTCTCATATAAATAAAAAAAAAAAACATGAATTACAAATAAAAAAAATAGGAAAAAAAGATTTGGGGATAATTTAGTCATTTAAGGGGTCTTATCCAAGGATTGCTAAACCTTGGATTAGCTATCCCTCCCTTTCCTAGGGATAAAATAAGACCTTGTATGAGATATAACTAATTCATGGATTAGATTAAATAAAGTAACCAAACAATGTTTTTGTACGACTATATTTTAGTCCATAGATTGTTTTGATTAATACTTCCTACCAAACGGATCCTAATTGTCTAAAATATGAAACATCTTAGAACCACTATTAATAGGACCATTTTTTAACGATACAATTTAAGAACTTTATTTACATCAAAATAGCAATATTTGTTTTCCTTTACATAGCAATATATTTTTTTAAAAAAAAGTAGAATTTAAATTTTTTTTAAAAAAAGGGGATTCTCAACTCAACCACGCTTATCACTATTTCCATAAATTACTCAATTATTTTACCTTTTCTTATTTATTCAAATTTCATAAATATTATCATCCATTAGGGGTTTTCTATCAAAATAAAATTCTCATTCATTGGTAGAGGACCGATAGGATCGACTATCGACAATGAATACCAATAATTTCTCAATCTTAATTCAATACAACGGGCGATGGGATTCATCAGGTAATTATAAAAAAAAGTTGCACCACGTAAATATATTTGAATAATCAGCAATTTCTATTTAGTACTTTTTGATATAAATTCGTTTAGATTAATTTGTCAAATTTGGTGAAATTGAATTTATAAAATAAGGGTTTTATTATGTGATTTAATGAAAGCATCGTCAAAAATTTTATTAGTGTGTAAAATAATCAGCAAAACCGCGCATATGAAATACGTGGTATCCTAATAAAATACCAATTTGAACAATTGATTTGGAATGTGATCTGGTCCATATGATGGTGTATTTGTTGGTACGAGCTGACACCAATTTAATATATTGATGTAAATAAGTAAGAAAACATTGCATATTGATTTTATCATAAAAAGTACCAATTTGAAAAATTGAATTGCTATGTTTTCCGGAGCATATGATAGTATATTTGTTGTGATTAAGGGCCCGTTTGGATGGGCTTAATAAAAGCAGCTTTAAAAAAGTACTTTTGAAAGTGCTGAAACTTATTTTTAAAATAAGCAGTTATGCGTTTGGATAAAAGTGCTGAAGTTGTTATGCCAAACGTGAAAAAGGGAAAAATAGAAGAAAGAAATGTTAGGGTTATATGGGTAATTTGGAGATTGTATAAAAATATTAAGGGAAAAAACATAAAAATATGGTCAACTTAAAACAGCTTATAAGCTAAAAAAAAAAGCACCCCTACCCCAGCTTTTAACTTTTGGCTTAAAATAAGTTTTTTTTAACTTAAAATAAGCTATTTTGAGTATTGCCAAACAGTCAAATAAGTCAAAAACCAGCTTTTAAGTCAGTTTGACCAGCTTTTAAGCTGAGACAAACAGGCTCTAATTAACACCAAGCCTATAGCATGGAATTAAGTTGGTGTATTTTTTGGTTCAAACTATATGACCTTCTTGAATATTTTGAAATTTTAACAGGTAACTATGTGAATTTTATGTAGATTTAATAGAGAGAAACTCGTTAATTTTATCAATTAATTTCATACTTTGGGCGTGCTATCAACGACAACAATCGATTTGTTAAGCCTATGGAATTTGTGTGGCGTCTTCTCCATTTAAAAAAGTTGATAAACTAGTTAATTCAGATAAAAACGAATATGAAGATGAAAGATTTAAGAGAGAGAAACGATACTGAAGAAGAAAAGATTGTAAGGCTAAAGAGATAGAAGAAAAATCAAAGTTAAGAAGAGTAGATGAAAGGTTAGAGAGAGTATCTAAAAATAACTCCGATATTGAAAACAATACCAATTTTATTGGTACCATAAACATAAAAAATCTCTAAATAAAATAAATAACTCTATACGAAGAAAAAAAAGACTATAACACGTAAAACAGAAAAAAATAATTAAACATGTGAAAAGGAATTTATAGTATTTCTAGGAACTATAATACAATTATAATACTGTACCAATTTTATTGTTACCACAAATCTGTATATAAAAGGAATTTCAATAATAACTACACAAAACATAAAAAAAGGAAATAAAAAAAACATGTGAATGCGGATGTGTTTACTAAGAGAGAAAATTATTGATAATTTAAATACCAAATAACACTCCATTTAATATGGCACAAACTACTAAAAGCCAGAGAGAGAAAATTCCGAAAAAAATAAAAAATAATTTTTTTTATTATGTATGAAATGTAAAAACTTAGTTTGTAATTAAATATAAGTATATATTGATATTTTGTTAATAATAGTATTAAGTAGTATACTTTTGTAATTTTTCCCTATTGATATTCTTTGTTTTAATTTTACAAGTGGGTTAAGAACTATGAGAGAAGTCTCGAAGTATTTCGTAGTTGAGATTGAGATGCACCAATAATCAGTGTTGAGTTTGTTTCTATTTGTCTTCATAATGGATAAATTGACGCGATATATTCTGAATGAGATATCTTGGTGTATGTTATTAACTTATGACATTGTTTTGTTGAGAAAACACACATCAAAGTCAATAATAAATTGAAGACATGGAGACAAACTTTGAATTCTAAATGGTTTAGAAAGAGCAGGTTCAAGACAGAGTATTTGAAGTGCAAATTTAATAATGAAACGTATAAAACGGGCGTGAAAGTAAGACTTGATACTCAAGTTATCCCCAAAAGTAAAAGAATTAAATCAAATCAAATGATATGAAAAGATCAATGATGACGTCACATACTGTGTTGGTGAGACAAGGATGAAGTGGAGGCTTGCATCCGACATCTTGTTTAACAAGAAGATACCATCAAAACTTAAAACTAAAATTTATAACGTGATGGTAGACTGACTTAGTTGTTTGAGACTAAATGTTGATTAGTCAAAAACTTTTATGTTTAGGAAATGTGGATGTTTGAAGATGGATGTGTGGGCACATTTTAGGAGTATAGGTATTCTGAATGGGCATTTCCGTATATAAGTGTGAGTGGCCTCTGCGGTGGACAAGATGAGGAAAAAAATTGAGATAGTAATTCGGACATGTGGAAAAGAGATGCCTAGATGCCCAGTAAGAAGGTCTGAGAGATTGGTTATAGTGGGGCTGATGAGAGAGACGTAGACCAAAGAAGTATTAGTAAAGGTGATTGTACAAGACATGACATATTTTTTAATTTATTTGTTGCATGACCTTAGATAAGAGGTTATGAAGGTCGCTTACCTGAGTAAAAGGTTACTATTAGGGAATGGTTGTTTTTGCTTTTCGAGGGTTTTGGCTTGTGGTGAATTTAATTAGGATATCCATCATTTTGTTGTTTAATGTATTTCGACTATCACACTATTTTATTGTTCTTGCTCCTTTCTTATATGCTTCATGTTGCTTCCTTTGTTAGTTTATATGTTTTCTACACTATTTTCTTCTTCTTTACGAATTTGCTGCTCTGGAATTAAAGGTCTTTAAAAAACAACCTCTCAACATCTACGAGGTAGCGATAATATTTGTATACACTCTAGCTTTCATAATCGTCACTTGTGAAATTATACAAGATATATTATTATTATTATTATTATTATTATTATTATTATTATTATTATTATTATTATTATTATTATTATGATCATCCAAATAATTCTATAAATATTTTTTCTTAAAATGTGAGATTTAAGAATTTTAAATATGACACATTACATGTAAAAGTTGACTTAATTGGTATATAAATTATTTACACCAACCACATAAATTGCTTAATTAAACTCATATTTTGTTCCTTTTGTCCAAAATGTGCAAGTTGTCCAATAAAAGGAGGAGAAACTGAGAATTAACGAAATCGATATTTATACAAAGGTTTAAATTTTCATAATATATTTATTTTGAAAAAAAATCTTGTCCCAAATAATTTTTTAAAATACATTTTTAAAAAATAATAATTTATATTTAGCTAATCAATTTAAAAATAACTTTTCTCATATTCCAAAAATATTCGAAAAAATTACTTTCTTTTAGCTTCTATTACTTTAAAAATGCTTATTTCTTTTCTAAAATTTTCAGTAAACACTTTTCGTATAAGAAAAATTATTTCCAAAACACCTCAATACAATGAATAAATATTCTTTAATTAAAAAATAAATATTTTAGACACCTCCAATTGCCGGGTAAACAAGCATGATTTCTCTCGTCAAGTATTTTCTTTTGTCACGTCTCAAACTAAAAACGACTTTTATCAAAATATTAAGCCACAAATTGTATCTCCTTGATGTGACATTAAAAGTGTATCTAAATTTTTAATATGCTGAATGCACTATTATAATATATCAAAGATTTTATATCGATTCAAATCAATTAAAAAAATTTCAATATCAATTAATTGTATCATTTTTTTTATTTGTAATAATTTCACCTAAGTATGATTTGAATGTCACCCATAAAACATTTGGGCTTGCTGCAAAAATGCCTTGCGTTTAAGTGTTCCATCGTAAGCCTTATAATTTAAGTATCCGAACGGAAAAAAGGACAATAAATTTAAAAGGAGTATATCACATAAATATGTAATATTAAAAAATATTTATTATTTATGTCAATATAATTTTTTTAACTAAACATAAAAATATTTTAGAATTAAAAATTGTACTGTATATCTACCTTCGCCTCTTTCTCTGCCTCTTTTTTCTCTTCCTCCTTTTTTTCTTTTTCATGGTCTCTTCCTCCTTTCTCTTTCTCTTTTTTTTATCCTTCTTCTTTTTTTTTAAAAAAAAATAATTCATTTAAATAATTGTTTTAAATCAGTTTTTGTTTATATTTCACTAGTTATTTCCAAAAATGCAACGAGAAGAAATAGAAAAATCAAAAAAATGTATAATATCATGTTCTCAAATAGAAATTTCAAATCTTTAAAAGTATAGAAACAAGAGTTCAATATTGATGATCATTATAAAATTTCAAATTTTGAATTAATTACTATAATTTTACGAATTTGTGATTAGTTTGGATGAATTATTTTTACAAGTAATTGAAAAATATCGTTTGCAATTTATAGCACAATTTTAAGAGGGTTTGGTTTAGTTTATCATTGATTTAGGAGAAATTTTAGATTGAAACTCGAAAAAGGTGAAGTTTATGGAAAGGTATCGCGATTGTATTAAAGTTGTATTACATATGTTTCATAATTGCACTAAAATTGTATTAAATTCATGAACAATACATTTATAATACATAATACAAACTTCACTCTTTTTTTCGTGATATCAACCAAAATAATTTAAGTAACACTTGTAATACATTTATAACATTTGCACAATACATTTGTAATACATATTGCAAACATCACTCATGTTCTTAGTGATACAAACTAAAATAATTTATAAGACACATGTGATACATGTTTTATTTATTAATAATACAAGTTTAATTCTGTCTATTGATTATTGTCTTGTCTTTCGTTAGTTACATTTTTCATTTATTGTTAATTTTCTCTTCTAATTCAGCTTTAAAATGTGTGTACTACATTTTTTTATTCAAGTTTAATTCATTTGACAGTTTATTATGTTTATTCATTTGTTACTATTAGATTACTTATCTAATTAATTATTGATACAAGTTTTATTTATTTTACGAATCATTGACTGCTCTTTCCTTTGCGATTAGTTTGGATAGTCAGTTCCTACAAATAGTTAAAAATATCGTTTGGAGTTTATATCTCAATTTTAAGAGGGATTGGTTAATTTTAGAATTGATTTTAGAAAATTATTAGATTGAAACTCGAAAAGGATGAAGTTTGCGGAATTATATAACATTTGTATTAAAGTTATATTAGATATGTTTCATAATAGTATTAAAATTGCATTAAAATCATGAACAATACATCCTACATTTATTGTACGTATTGCAAAACTTCACTCCCTTTTTAATGATATCAGCTAAAATAATTTAGGTAACACACTTATAATACATGCACAATTCATTTTAATACATATTGCAAACATCACTCACATTCTTAGTGATACAAATAAAAAGTAATTTATAGGACACATACAATTCATGTTTTATTCATGAATAATACATTATAAAATGTGTTGCACACTTCACTTTTTTTTACGGATACCAACAAGAATAATTTATGTAATAATACATTTATAAGACATGCACAATACATTTTTAATACATATTGCAACTATCGCTCATTTTTTTAGTGATAGCAAAATTAATTTATAAGATACATATGGTATAATTTTTATTTTATAGATCATTCACTTGTCTTTGTTAGTTACGTTTTTCGTTCATTCTTAACTCTCTTCTAATTCAACTTTAATATTGTGTAATACAATTTTAAGGCAATAGAATTTATTTTGCAATTCTTTGATGTATTTGTTATTATTGAATTACTTATTTAATTCATTATTAATACAAACTTAATTACTCTGTAGATCATTGTGTGTAATACATTTTTAATTCAACTTTGATATATTTGTAATACATTTTTGCAATTTGTTATGTCTCTTATTTGTTGGAATTAAATTATTTATTTAATTAATTAATTATTGATACAAATTTTATTCATTCTTCGAGAAATAAAAGAAAAAAAACAAGGGAGACAGAGAGGCAGCAGCAACAAAAAAAAAAAGAGAGATAATAAGAGCAAGAGAAAAGAGAGAATAATTAAAAAATTGAGAGAAAAAAAAAAGAGAAAGAGGCGATAAAAGAAAAATTTAACAAATATATAGTTTTGATTTATATTGTTATAAATGATATTATTTAAAAGTAAGTATTTTTTAAAAGAGATCCTCTTAAGCAATTAATCCATTTTAAAAAAAAGTTTACGGGTTAGAGCCAAAACAAAAATACAAAAATTATATATTTTTTTTTAAATAAAAAATTTATAATATTTTATTAGTATAATGTTCAATTTCACTTCTACTTTCAAATATTAAAAACAAACAACATTAATTATTTAGCATTCAGATTTACACAGACCACCTCTTAATATTCATATATGTATTCAGACCATCAAAACACTCAAATCTTAATGCAAATCCTGACATTAAGATGTGAATACACATTCAAACCTCTTAATTTTAATGGAAACAAATGAGAGAGCCAGAGTAAACTCAATTCATCAAGCATTAAACCACAACAAGAAAGTGTAACAACATTTTTAGAGAATCAAACGATGACAAAAAAAATGTAGTGCTGTTATTTAACTCCAAACATGTTTGATACAAAAGAAGAAGCTGATGACAACACCTCATAAACACTATTTGAGTTTATCAGACCCTACAACCCAAAATTTAAAGGAGTAAGGGTATAGTGAACTCAAAATATTTCATCAAAATACAAAGCCTCAGAAAAAATCCAATATGATCATATGTAATATAGTTTCACCAAGTGGTTCTCCCTGCAAAGCAAGGTCTTGGATCCACCACACCTCATTAACATGGATTTATATCATCACAAATATTTTTCAAATGTAGCTGCTCCACAGTGTTACTCCAAACACAATTTGACAAAAAGGGGTTATGAAAAGAGTAAAAATACAATAGAGCAACACAAATAATATTGCTTCTAGGGAACGAGTTGATCGAAAATGGATTATGTTTCAACCACCAGATAAAGAAGCCTTAAAAATGGTCATCATTCATTATGTACAACAACTAATAAGGATAATCAGCTATTCGAGCTCGACTAATTCAAATTCATGCAACATACAACAACAAATAAGGATAATCAGCTATTGGAGCTCAGACTAAATCAAATTCACGCAACATACAACAACAAATAAGGATAAACAGCAATTGGAGCTCGACTAATTCAAATTCACACAACATACAACAAATAAGGATAATCAGCTATTGGAGCTCGACTGATTCAAATTCACGCAACATACAACAACAAATCAGCTATTGGAGCTCGACTAAATAAGGATAATCAGCTATTGGAGATCGACTAATTCAAATTCGCAATGAGGAAGAAACTAAAAAGGCCTCAGAAGCTAAAGGTAATATAACATCAATGGAGCTAAAAAGCTCCTCAAATGGTACGGACAATTACCATACATCACTGGCCTATAATTAACAAAAAAAATTATCAGACATTAAGATAAAACTCAATTAATGAAAATGTAAAGCATGAAATTTTAGGCTCAGAAATATGAACAGCTCTATCAATCACAGAACATCAGAAGCAGAACTGGCATTAAAGCTGAATTTATATCATCACTGCCAAATTTCAAACAAATAAATAACAAATGAATAAATAAATTAGGCTCATATTAAGAAATTCAACCATTTTTTTATCATATGCTTCATAGATCACTCTCAGAAGCGCGGATAAATCTTCTAATCATAGCCAAAATTCAAAAAATATATATTTTTGGAGAATGAATCAATAATATAGCAGTGGACTTAGGAGTAAAACAATAGGAAAAAAATGCATAAACCCCACGTAAACACCGCAATTTGGTCTATGCCTCGTTGACTAGCTATATTTTTCATTGAATTTAGAAGAAAAGCTAAAGGTGATGTGAGGCATCATAATTAACAAAAAAAATGGTGTAAAAAGGGGGATTTAGCCGTTAATTTGACACAGATAAGCCATGGATTAAAGGTACAAAAGGGCTAATACTGCAACACTAAACGGCAAAAAAACTTATAGCACGAGCTTTGGGGCATCTAACTTCATGTAAAAATATAAATCGGATGAGCCCGGGAGGCTACGTGCAGAGATCTACAAGAAAAATTGACAAAAATAAACACAAGACGCCATTGAAGGGTAAGTGGAAGAGGCTAGATTGAGAAGTGATTGATGATGAAGAAGATGAAGAGTTGTTAGCATTATATAGAAGAGAAAGGGGGCGGCGAAACCCTAATTGTGTTGTTCTGGATCCAAGTTGTTAGCCCATCAAATCCTAATTCCCCCATTCGACCCGTTTAAGTTTGGGCCCATCAAAGAGTGTGTTAATATTTGTATAATTTAATTTTTTTATTTGATATTGAGTGTTAATAAAGAAGACTAATAATTTAATTTGATACTAAAAATTGATTAAATAAGAGCATATAAAACAATTAAAATTTAGAAAGAATTGAACAAGGTGATTTTTATGCATTTTTAGCTCAAATTAATTCAATCCATTTTAGCCAAATAAATTTTGAACGAGTCATTAATTCACTTATTTTTTATTAAAGAACAACTTCTTAATCATATAAATATTTCTACCATATTTAAATAAAAGCTAGAAATTTCAATTACAAAAAGTTATCATATTTCCTAATTATTCCAATAGTTTGAAATAGTTACATACTGTCTCACTAACTAAATTTCAAGTCAAACACATCTAAATACATGTATTTTTGTCACTAAATACTCTATGAAATACATACAAATAAGGAGAGATGCAAGCGAGATAGGAGAGAGGCGAACGAGATATAAGGAAGGCAACGAGAGAGTTGGTGTATCTAAAATACATGCAAATCACATTATATATATATATATATATATATATATATATATCTTTTGTTCAAGAAGTAACGACAATCTTGATAAACTGAATAGTGAGAAAACAAAATTCAAAATAATAGATGAAGAAGAATAAGTTTGAATCTTACATTTTAAAGAACAATAATTCTTTCAAAGATTCATTTTTATGTTTGAAGAGCTAAGATTTGAGAAAAAATCAAGAAAAATATAATAAATTAGGTCACCGTTTTTTGAATGATTGGGTTGGTGAGGGAGAAGAGGTAATTAGGGTTCTTAAAAGGTGAAAATTGTTCTTAAAATGGATAATGGGTCGAATAATATTGTTAGAAGGGAAAATTTAATTTTTAAAAAAATGTTAAAAGATGACTAACGCGCCGTTCTAAGTTGTAACAACACACACACATGACTGATGTTCGAAGGGTTAAAAATAATTCACATCAAATATGTTAAGGGGTATATAAACACCCGTATAATTTAAGTACTAAAGTAAGTTTTCGTGCCAAATTCATATCAGTATTTATATATTTTCCCGTTATAATAAGTTCTCTTAACCAAATCATTGCCTTGTTTTCTTATTCTTTAAAAATTGATGTTAAAGGATTTACCTATTAAGCAAATAAATCACATCATTCAATCTTAAAATAGATAAAGCGGCAACAAAATATATAAAGTAATAACATTGAATGATGAAGTAACTACTTTTGAAATATACATATTTTTCTCATATCAATAATTTTAGGAATACCAATCAAAGTTTAGATATCTGTTTACACAATTAAAAATGAAATATAATGGGGTCATTTGGCATCTGGAATAAAGATAATAACTCGAAATAAAATTTTGGATTAATTTATCACATTTTTTATTTGAGATATTAGTTGATCCCAAATATTATTTTATACCATGGTGGATACTATCCCATATAGAAGGTGGGATAAAATAATCGCACCGAGAAATAAAATTTGACCTTTTTTCTCGAATAATTTGGACACGTGAAGATCATCTGTTTCACGTTGACGTTTCCATTAATGACAATGATGAATACGATGCGATTTGCTAATAATAATGGTACGACTGGACCAAAACTGTAACAGAACTCAAAATTGAGAATTTTCATATATGTAGAAGGCAATAAAGATTACAACTTTAGTACAGTCAAGAGCAAAATTTGAAAGAAAATAAGCTCTAAGTTGTACAAAAGAGAAACAACAAGCAATTCTGCCAAATGAGAGAACATGCTCTCACTGTAGAAACTACTAAATATGCTATACCAGCTCGAAAAGGGGGCAAGCTTGTTGCATATCAAACGATCATCCAAGTCAAATGTCGATAACCAGCCCATTTTGCAGCAAGTCGAACACCAATGGCCAATGCAGCACATATCAGAGGAACGGGGACCTTCCTAACTGCACCGGTAGTTTCCCCTTCACTTTTATTCAAAGGTGTTTTAGAGTATTGCAGAATGGCCAAAGCAGCGTAAGAGACCATTACTACCAGTCTAACCCAAGGTTCTCCCACAGCAGCTAATGCAGCAGCAGCAGGCATTGCGGAAGACACATAATCTCTTTTTTTGATAAATCGAGCAAAGAAAAACAAGCCTAAGAGTATAAACCAAAAGAACAGCTCGGAAATATAACCTCTCACAGCAGCAAATCCCAATATTCCAGCTGCTGTAAGAAGGTACGGTTGGCTGTTCACAGAATCTGGAGCTGCCGCTTCACCAATAGCAAGAACACAAGAGGCCAAAATGATGATTGTTGTCAGCTCTTGTACTGGTGCATATGCAATTACACTGGAGTAGAAAGCTCGAATGGAATAAATTGATGATTCAATAAATCTAATTACAGCTGTAATCTGATCCCCTAAGAAGTAGTATACAACAGCGAATGCAAGTTTCGAGATGTAACCGAGAAATCGGAAGACAGCATCCACAGCCTTTTTCCAATTACCCAGTTCCCATAAGACAGTCCTCCAGGCATATAGAAGAAAGGCTAATGCTGCATATTGACAATAATTACGGAGTCAGTGAAGTACTCTATGTTTATAGCTGGAACACTTATTCATAAATAGAGAGCTACACATGAAAAGTGCAGAACTTGAATGTGATTTACTACCCAAATGAGAATCGTAAGAAAATCAAATGATTAACAAGTACACAATACTCTAACAGTAGATACGTGTTCCCAGCAAGTTCTCCACCAAAACTATGTGGTATCTTGGGCTTTCTTTCTACTAGTATCAATAAAAAAATATCATCAAGCAGCTTATGTACCTATCATGTAGTCCAAACAAAGACATAACGGTAGACCCTCATCAATTTTGAAGAATTGTTCAAAATATTGTGGCATTCATTAGATAAAGAGAATAGCGACCTGCTTACTGAAGGCCGAAAATGTAGCTGCAGTACCACTAATATCACCCAACGACTCAGCAGCAGCTATACTCATTCAATGGGAAAGAGAGGGGGGGGGGGGATTGTGATTCTATGGAACTCAGTCATCATACATATTATACCACTCAATAATAGGTACTCAGTCAAATGATATTATAGGTATATGGTTCACCTGTCCCATGGCTCAAGATCTAAATTAGTTCTCAAACTTAAGAATCTATCTATACGTACTGATTGCACAAATTAATACATTTGCTGTGTATTCAGCCCTGTTGAAGAAAGTGGACTGTCTTGTAGTTTATTCATGAACCTTAGAAGACGAGAACACAAAAAATCTAGTACAAAAATTAAAGGTAACTGAGGCACCTAGAACAGAGTGTAAATTGTGAAAAAAGATCCTCAAGGAAACAATTCTGTCAAAGCAGATATGAATGGGATTGTATCATGCACATGGCTTTATAGAGTGACTGTTGAGACCGCTTTTAACTAGTGCATGGTTTTCTGGAATTGTGCAAAGTTCAATTCCTCCTTCTGGTGCCTTTCTTATATCAGCTACTTTACTAAATATAAAGAGACGAGAATCTATTTTAGGTGAGAGTTAACCAGAATCAAACAGGAGGATAGGTAGTCCTAGTTTACCATTATTAAGCTATTATCCTAAGCCATTGAACTACTAGTAGGAAATAACAACATTCATTTTGTAAAGATCACATTTTTCCCCCTTCATTCAAATAAGAGCAGCATTCGTTCAGACTTCATTCATTGCACAGAATGATCTCTATCCTCATCTCAATATCTTTCATCTGTTCCCATTACGAATTCCCTAATCACTACACTAGCAAACAACAGCACATGAAACAGTAAAACAAAAGCTAGAGTACAATCAGACTGTAAAAAGATTAGTTTCACAAACATATCAATCAATCAACTAAGCCTGCTTGGGGTCGACTATATATTTATATCCATTTTGTTGGCGGAAGGTAGCAGGTACACCATGAAACTAGTCGAGTTGCCATCAAGCTAGTCCAAACACCACTGTTATCAAAAGAAAATAAAACAAAAAAAAACAAAAGCTGACTTCTTTTCTTTTTGTAAGGGCAATTCAATTCTCATACAGCAATACCAAAGCCAAATTACCAAAAGATTAGTTTCAAAGACATATCAATCAATCAATTATGCCTTCTGGGGTCAACTATATGAATCATTTATAACCATTCTACTTTATTTGGGGCAGTTTTTTTCCCTACAAAAAGAACATACGATAGAGTTTTTTTGATATACCTATGAACCAAGGCCATCTAACAGGCTTATCAGGAGCTTCTTTAGTCAAGTATCTGAATCTATCAGGCATTGTGCTCTCTCCACGAACATCAATTTCAGCTTTATCAACACTGTTCCCATAATCTACTCCACTACTCTCAGCTTTCACAATAAACCCATTTTTCCTACGTAACTGAAATCCACAATCACTATTGAAAATCCCACAACATTTGTGTTTCAATTCGAGTTTCAAAGGCTTAATTCTGGCAACAGATGAGGGAAAATCAAGAATTCGATTATGAGAGAAAGCATTTGAAGGAAAATTTGAGGAGATTTTATGGGTTTTCTTGAGAGTGGGAATTGAAGATGAGAAAAATGAGAGAGTAATCGACATTGTTGTTAAGGGTTTAGGGTTTTGCCATTACCAGAAAATTGGGGTTTTGCAAAATCCGGTAGCCCGCCAGACAACCCTGTGATCCGACCCGAAAAATTCATAAATCTGTAAATTGAAAATTTTTTACGCATAAATTATGTAAAAATTAGGTGAGATGAACAATTTTTAGTTGTATTTTAGTGCAATTTTTTTTTGGTACAATCAATATTTTTTTCCCAGATGTATTGTATAAATTAGATTTTTTTTTTATATAATTACTTATTGATTGGTATGACTTGATAAAAATATTATTAATATCATACATAGTGAAGTATCATATTAACAATTGTCTATATTTTTCTTCTGGCCAAATACATAAACAGATCCTTAAACTTGTTAAGTTTTTTCCTTCGGGTACCCTAACTACGTCATTTTTCTATTGAATCATTGAACCACCCATAATTTTTTCCTTTAAAACACTGTTGGTTGATTTTGATTGGTTTTTCTATTGTAAATGCCTTCAATTGTGTTTGAATTGTAATAATTTTGATTGAAGGAATGAAGACAAACCGTGTTAGTCTCATTTGTTTTCTAATGTGTTCAAATGACTTAAGTAAAACACAATTATTCTCGAACATTTTCTTTATCAATTGGATTAATGAGTTCTGAAACAACATATGTATCATCTATCAATACCCCTCACAAATCTGGTTCCACTCAGACAACAATGTTTTTTTACACGAAACAAATTATGGGGGTTCAATAATTCAATAGAAAAATAACGTAGTTGAAGTACCATAATTAATAATCTTGGATAAGTTATCCATACTTTGTTACCAAACAAAGAATCGAGAGATACTAAAAAAATATTTTTCTTTATCCATCACACCAAAACGATCGTTACGACTTTGTTTTGTTGGTATATATATTCAAAAAAAACAAGGCGGCAAAAAGCACAAAGCAATGAGTTCTTTTTCTTCAAACTTCAAACTTTTGCTTTCTTACACAAAACTCTTAACATCTCATGTCAATCAAGGCAAACATGAACAAGCTCTTTCTCTTTTCCACCAAATCCATTCAACTCTCTCTCGTTCACTCGACCCCTTCGTGTTCCCTCTCGCCCTCAAATCTTGCGCCGCGCTGAGTTTCTCTCAGCTCGGCGCAACCATTCACGCACACACAATCAAAGCCTCTTTCGGTTCCAACCCCTTTGTTGCTTGTGCATTAGTAGACATGTATGGGAAATGTGTCTCTGTAGAGTACGCACGCCAACTGTTTGATGAATCTCCGGAGAGAAATGTAGTGGTTTGGAACTCGATGATCTCGGTTTACGCGCATTGTAATGATGTTGGGAGGGCGTTGGAGTTGTTTCGAGTGATGGATGTGGAGCCTAATTCTTCTACTTTTAACGCGATTATCGCGGGGTTGGCGGAGACAGAGGATGGGTTTAGTAAGGCTGTTTTGTGTTACAGAGAGATGGGGAGGATGGGTTTGAAGCCGAATTTGATTACGGTTCTTGCATTGTTGCGTGCTTGTCTTGGTATGGCGGATGTGAATTTGATCGAACAGATTCATGGGTATTCGATAAGGAATGATATTGATCCAGATCCGCAATTGAGAAGTGGATTAATCGAGGCTTATGGGCGTTGCGGGTGTCTTGAGAAAGCTCATATTGTGTTTCTTAGTATGAGAAACAGGGATGTGGTTGCTTGGAGTAGTTTGATATCAGCTTACGCGTTTCATGGTCAAGCAAGAGCCGCGCTTGAAGTTTTCGAGCAAATGCAGAAGGCTAATATCAAGCCTGATGGAATTACTTTTCTTGGGGTGTTGAAAGCTTGTAGTCATGCTGGACTAGCTGATGAAGCACAGATGTACTTTTCTCGTATGAGTGTTCGTTATGGTGTTGAAGCAAGCAGTGATCACTACGCGTGTTTGATAGATGTATTGAGTAGGTCAGGAAGATTGCATCAGGCGTATGACGTTATCAGGAAAATGCCAGTGAAAGTAACTGCGAAAGCTTGGGGAGCACTACTTGCTTCTTGTCGAACTTATGGAGAAGTCGAGCTAGCAGAAATAGCTGGAAGAGCTTTATTTGAAGTAGAGCCTGAGAATCCTGCAAATTTTGTGATTCTTGCAAGAATTTATTCCAGTAATGGCCGATTTGAGGAAGCGGAAAAACTCAGAAGAGAGATGATCAAGAGAGGTATGAAAACAGCCCCCGGTAGCAGCTGGGTAGTACATCAAGATTGACATATCCTGGAAACAGAGATGTCTATTGTGAAGTTCCATGTAATTTGAACTCCACTTTTGTATTTGATTTTCGCAATTCGGCAGAAAAGAAATCAAGTCTTTCGAGTACGGATCGTTCTAAAAATATTTGATTGATATACAAAGAAGAGTAGCAACATCATCTTAAAAGGGCTAACCATATTTAGCTCAAAAAGAAAAAAGTACAATGAAAATCACAGTAGCTACAACAAAATAATATGACACTCGATATGATAATCGACGAATAAAGACAAGGTCCATTGCTTGATTAGGATAAGGTTTCACAATGAACTTAGAAATATATCAAAAAGCAACAAGATTACACTAACAACTAATGTATATTACCTTCTGATCAGATAGCTCTAAACAATGTCTACCAAATTTGATAAAACATCACGTCCACTACCTTGAAACAAGCATTAACTTTGGTAAAATGTCTTGCCTTGTGATCACATTCTTCTTTATTGTATCGATAAATTTTGTAGTCCAGCTACTCATTCGGTCCATAAATCTCCCATTCATTCCAACAACCCACGCGAAAAGACATTGTTTCCTTTAAGCAAAATAAGTGATTCCATGTAATTTTGAACATAAAACGAGCGAGAGCTCCCTTGAATACGAAGACGCCAATTATGTCCACTATTTGGATCATACGAAACCAAATCATTACTCCTAGTTGAAAACAGAACTTCACCGTTTTTCCTAAATCCAACTACTTTCTCCATACCTGCAACCAAATTTATACGATACAATCTACTCCAAGATTCCGAAACTCCATACTGCTTCATCACCCATACTTCACATGAAGCAACATCTATCTCCCTCTCATACTTAACAACAGCAAGCGATTCCTCAAACAACACAACCGATAAATTCGTTGCAATTACACCAACTAAAGCATCCGGCAACATAATCTCCCCAAACACCTCATCTGCTATACTAAACGTCATAACTAAACTCCGAAGTTCACCACCATTGGCAACCACATCATACGCAATCCAATGTACAACTCCATTCACAAAAACCTGAGACCACATAAACTCCACTATACAATGCTTAATCTCAACCCCAATCACTCTCCTCCAAACCCCACTATTAATCGAATAAATCTCAATCTCCGGAGGATCTTTATACTCAACTTCATCGGTCTTACGATACACAAGTCTAACCAACTTATAGTCATCAGACTCACGCAAATCAGCACCAAATCCAAAAACAAACATATGAGGCGACTGAGGATTAATCGAAGGCATTGGTAAATTTATAAATTTCTTAATAGAAGGGTTCCATAAAATAAGACTCCGCAACTCACCAAACAAATCATCTGACAAACACAGAATGCCATTGCAGCTGCCAACAATTCTGAAATACCCAAGTGGGCAATTGAATGGGAAATACAGTTCCGATGTGAAATTCAAGTTAAAGGGTCGATTTTTAGAGTCTTCAAACAATAAATAGTGTTCTCTGTTGCGAGAACTATCATAGCGCCTAACAAAAAGGGTTTCGGAATGTGGGGTTTGGGCGAAGTGAGCTGAGATGAAAGGAAAACTGGTGATAAGTGAATACCATGATTTGCATACAACTGTGAATCGAATTAACGATTCAGCCGGAAGTTTCAGTAAAATTTCTCTTAGAAGTTCAAGAGGAAAGTAGAAGGAGTCGGAATCAGCCGCCATTGATGAATTGAGAGAAAGAAAGAGACGAAAAGCGCAAAGAGTAATGTTTTATTTAAGAAGAAAGTACGATAATTAAACCCTAAAAGTTCACTAATTATAATTTTTAACTCTAAACTTAATCCTATCCTATGATATCTTCATCCAATGTATTAAATGACTCTTAATATATTGTGTTAACTAGTTTAATTTCTAACTTAATTATAAGGTAATCTATAAAATGATTTTTAAAGTGTATCGTGTTAATTAGTATTTTTTTTTCCTACTTATATGATATTATTTAACTGGATAAAAAAATTTAATGAGTTTGATTCCTTATAAATTCGGTGTGAATTCTGAATTCGATTTAATATCTAAACATAATTTATTTGGGAATTAGAAAATGATATAGAATTTCAAAGAACTCGTTTAATTAGACCATGTGAAACTAACACTAATAGAAGCAGCATAACTTAATCATTCACTATGTAAATTGTTATTTCTTTGGTGTGACCAAATTTGATGGCTTACTAAGCAAAAGACGAAGAAAAAACATGTTATTGGAGATATTGCAACATATATCGGAAGAAAGACTTATGTTGCTATTAAGCATCAAAATTTATGTTTCAATGTGATCGCAACATCAAGAAAATTTATCAACTAAGTCCAAATTCTTTAGCAAGCATTTGACACTTTAATTTTGACTCATCCTCACTGATCATATATTTTGTAGGATCATATCTAAAATGAATAGTGATCATATATTTTTTAGGATAATATCAAAAATGAATCAAAGAAGATTGTATTAATCAATTATATCTAACAAAATTTTGTACAAAATTCTTATAACAATTATATAAACTAAAACCAGTAGTGATTAAAACAACAAGTCGTTGTAGTATAGTGGTAAGTATTCCCGCCTGTCACGCGGGTGACCCGGGTTCGATCCCCGGCAACGGCGTTTTATTTAACATTTTAAAGGTAAAATTTTATTTTGACGGAATTTTTTTTTTGCTTGTTCTCAAAACGCTTATTATGTAGATAGGTTAATATTGCGTGTTCCAAAGGCTTACTATATAGATAGGTTAATATTGTGTGTTCTCAAATGCTTAGTACATAGAAAAAGTTAATATTGTGTGTTCTCATACACTTGCTACATAGATAGGTTAATATTATAAATTGATCTGGTTTAATTATAAAATATTTTCTAAAATAAGTTAAAAAGCATTCCGGCCTGACAGACGCTTAATGTTGTGTTTTCTCAAACGCTTACAATAGATAGGTTGATATTATAAATCGTTCCAGCTCGATTATAAAATATTTTGTAAAAAAAAATTTAAAAAGGAAAAAAAATATTCCGACCTGCCGGATTCGAACCAGCGACCTAAGGATTCCAGCAACAACTACAGTCCTCCGCTCTACCAACTGAGCTAAGGTCGGTTCTGCTTTTCCATTGCTCACAAATAATATAAATAAAATGATTTTTAAAAATAATTTATTAGGAGAATTTTACCAGATAGACCCACTCCCAATAAAAAAATTGACATAAATATACTACCAAAAAATTATAAGATTTTCTGCAAATTTTATCCAAAACATTAAATGATTTGTACAATTAAAACTGTTATCTTTTAAGTAATCTGAAGAGTTAATCGTGTTAAATAAAGTAGGAAGTGTTGTTCTAATGTATAATTTGTCTTGTATCTCATTCTATGTCAATATGTGTTTGACATGAGCAAAATTTGAAAAATAAATTAAAGATTTCTTTTTTGAAAAATAAAAAAGATGTAGTTTAACTACGCCGTAGATTCATACCATTAATGTTAAAATAAAAAAATTTAAAATTAAATTATTTTTAATATAATAAAAATAGATAAACAGAATTCCTTAAACGTCTTACTATTTTCACTTAATACCATATTTTGTATATATAGGAAAGATATGTTAATATTATGACATGCGTCTAACTCTATCATGCATTTCGCTTTGATCACTCAAGGGCGGCTCAAGCGCATCAATGGCTTAAAGCAAAAATTAAACGATGTCTTAAATTTAAATTGTTAATTATTTTTATATAATTGATTTATTCTAGTTTTCATCTGATAATGTAACCATTATTGTTTTAAATGATTTTTCATGAGATATAGTACTCCAAATACGTCAAGTTTCTTCTAATAATCCCTTCATTTTTCATAAAATGTTTACTTTTACTATAAATAGTATTCAATAGTTGTTAAAAAATAATAACTTATAACCTATTATTATTAAAAATGAAACCCCTTAAATTCAAAAGCTTAAGACACATGTCTTTTTTTTAATACTATCGAGTCACCTCTGTAATCACTAATATCACATATATATATATATATATATCTAGCATTTAAATTTCCTATTTGGTCAAATAATTCATAATGACAAGTTTCTTTATGTAATACCAAGTGGCCAAAAAAACAACAAATCTTCCTATATTATCTACTGTCCTCAAGTTAGTTTTTGTGGAATTTTAATTACTACTAACAACTGACTGGTTCACCTCTAATAATATTACTTTCAAATCTTCACCAAACAATGATCATGGTTTGTTATTGTCTCTTAATGAAGCCATTTCTCTTATTGCCTTCTCTTCTTACTCCGGGGCGACGATTGATGAGAGAAGGCATATACAAGAGAAAAAAAGTAAGAGTAATTCAACCTACTGCGAAAAGAAATAAAGGGAAAAAGTGATTATTTTTAAAAATGAATGACTTATTCTCTCCTTCGCTTAAAAAGTATCAGGACCTAAAACAACAGGTCCAGATGGATGATTTGGAATTAGGGACTGGGGGCACCGGTCCTTCCCATAACGAAAGCATTGATCTTGCTAAATTCTTCGAAGATGTAGAGAATGTGAAAGAGGATATGAAGGAGGTTGAGAAATTACACAAACGATTACAAGATTCAAACGAAGAGAGCAAAACCGTTCATAGTGCACAAAAAGTAAAGGATATAAGGGCTCGCATGGACTCAGATGTGACACTTGTTTTGAAACGCGTTAAGATTATTAAAGGAAAACTTGAAGGCTTAGAAAGATCAAATGTAGCTAATAGAAAGAACTTGGGTTGTGGCCCAGGATCCTCTGCTGATCGAACAAGGACTTCTGTAGTTAGCGGTTTAGGGAAGAAACTAAAAGTTCTCATGGATGATTTTCAAGCATTGAGAGCGAAGATGAATTCAGAATATAAAGATACCGTGGCAAGAAGGTACTATTTATTAGGGATAATGCCCAAGTACCCCCTCAACCTATTCCCGAAATCTCAGAGACACACTTATACTATACTAAGGTCCTGTTATCCCCCTGAACTTGTTTTATTAATAATTTTTTACCCCTTTTTAGCTTACGTGGCACTATTTTGTGGGCCCAATGATGGTTGACTTTTTTTCTCGAACTAGTGCCACGTAGGCTAAAAAGGGTAGAAATTACATATAAAATAAGTTCAGGGAGGTAATAGAACCTTAGTATAGTATAAGTGTGTCTCTGGAATTTCGGGCATAGGTTGAGGGGGTACTTGGGTATTTTCCCTTAGTCTATTACTAAACTTATACATATTTAGAAATGTTGAAATCATTTCATGTGTTTAATAACAGGTACTTCACGGTAACAGGAGAGAATGCAGACGATGAACTTATAGATAACTTAATATCAAGTGGAGAGAGCGAGTCGTTCCTACAAAAGGCGATTCAAGAACAAGGAAGAGGGCAAATTATGGATACAATATCAGAAATTCAAGAGAGACATGATGCTGTGAAGGAAATTGAGAAGAATTTGATTGAACTACATCAAATATTTCTAGACATGGCTGCATTAGTAGAAGCACAAGGACAACAATTGAATGATATAGAGAGTCATGTGGCACATGCAAGTTCATTTGTTAGAAGAGGAACAGAACAATTAACAGAGGCTAGGGAGTTGCAAAAAAGTTCAAGAAAATGTACTTGCATTGCTATTCTCCTTATCATTCTTCTTATTATTGTACTAACTTTTCCACTTTGGTCACCATTAATTACTAGTAGGTTGTAGAAAATATTATAAATTAAAGAATTTTTATTTTATTTATTTTATTCATTGTCATCTCACCTTTTTTTTTTTTTTGGACAATACTTATAGAAGTAATTTTTTATTGACATAATGCATAAATATGCCCTTTAACTTGGCTTCGAATCAAATTTATGCCCTTTAATTTTGGGTGTGGACAAATAGACAATTGAACTTGTATAAAATTGAACAAATAGACACACATGTCATCCTACATGTCATTTTTTGTCCTACGTGATGTCCTGCGTGTATTGTGTCATATAGGACTCCTGTATTTATTTATTTAAAAGTTAAATAGTTAAGTAACTGTTTATGCATTATGAAAGTTCGAGGTCAAAGTTAAAATTTTATATCAAATTTAAGGTTTGATATATATATTATGTCTATCTTATTTGTTAATGGCTTCCCTCGTTTTGTACATATACATTGTAATGCTTAAATTAATATGTAGAAAAAAATGTGTAGATAGAGAACAAACAAATAAAAAATATCACTTTTTTGATCGCAGACAGTGAAGTACACAAGATTTTATGTAAAATAATATCGATGTTTAATTATGTATATGATTGTCGAACCTTTTTTTTTTAGTATCAAGTGATTTTTAGGTTTTGTCGTCGTTTCGCTCTTTATATTAGAAAATATATAAACACAATTCTTTATTTTTTGAATGAAAAAAAGATAATCTCTTAGCTATCTCGGTGTATTATTATCGTATATTTTAAGCTATTTAGCTCATATTCGATAGTATTTTTTCCATTTATTTTTAATCATGGTTTTAAAAATTAAATTATATGAATTTAATTACAATATTTTAAGATATATTTTTTTTTAGCAAGATTTGAAATTAGTGAGTGTGAACGAATCTTATAAAAGGCCATCGGAGAGTGCTAAATTTGAAAACTTCACCTTCAGATAGTGTCAATGTTCTTGAAATTATTTGTTCATCGCCATTACAGCTCTGTTACTTTCTTCACAAATCCTCCATCTAAAGAATCAGAAATTATCCATCTTTGCAGGTCAGGTTTACTCTCTCAAGCTATAAAGCTTCTCAAAACTACAGAAAAAATCTCTTCAAAACCAATCGTATATGCTACATTGATACAGACATGTACTAAATCTCATTCATTCAATCATGGGGTTCAATTCCATACCCATGTCATCAAAACTGGGCTCGAAACGGATCGGTTCGTTGGGAATAGCTTACTTGCTCTCTACTTCAAATTGTGTTCAAATTTTCTTGAAACTCGGAGGTTCTTTGATGGAATGGTGTATAAGGATGTTGTTGCTTGGTCTTCGATGATAACGGGGTATGTTCGTATTGGGAAGCCTAAGATTTCACTGGAGTTATATGGGGAAATGATTGATTTGGGTTTTGAGCCAAATGGATTCACTTTGTCTGCTGTGATTAAAGCTTGTTCTGATATTGGGAAGTTGAAATTAGGGAGTGGATTTCATGGGGTTGTTATAAGCCGTGGATTTGAAGAGAATAATGTGATTGTGAGTGCGTTAATTGATATGTATGGTAAGAATTATGCATCAGGTGATGCACTTAAGCTGTTTGATGAATTGCCTGAACCAGATGCTATTTGTTGGACTTCGGTTATTTCCGCTCTCACGAGGAACGAATTGCACGAGGAGGCTTTGGGGTTCTTCTATACAATGCATAGGAAGAATGGACTGGCCCCGGATTTGTTTACGTTTGGAAGTGTGCTGACTGCATTAGGTAATTCTGGTAGGACGAGCCAAGGTAGACAAGTTCATGCTAAGATTGTGACTGCTGGTCATTGTGGGAATGTGATTGTCGATAGTAGTTTAGTGGATATGTATGCAAAATGTGGGTTGGTTGATGTGTCTCAGCGTGTTTTTGACGGAATGGATAAGAGGAATTCTGTTTCGTGGTGTGCGTTAATGGGTGGCTACTGTCAAAAGGGTGAGTTTGACATTGTTATTGAGCTCTTTAGGACGATGGGGGAGGTTGATCTTTACATCTTTGGGACTGTTCTTCGTGCCTGTGCAGGGTTGGCAGCGTTGAAGTCAGGGAAGGAAGTTCACTGCCAGTATTTGAGGAGAGGTGGCTGGAGTGATGTTATCGTGGAATCAGCTCTAGTTGATCTCTATGCAAAATGTGGCTTTGATAATTATGCCTATGTGATTTTTCGCCAAATGAATGTTAGGAACTCGGTTACCTGGAACTCAATGATATCTGGATTTGCTCAGAATGGGAAAGGCGCAGAAGCTATTGCAGTGTTCGAGGAGATGATTAGTGCAGGGGTTAAGCCAGATTATATCAGCTTTATCGCGGTTCTTTTTGCTTGTAGTCACAACGGTATGGTTGATGAAGGGCGAAAATATTATCTCTCAATGATTAATGAGTATGGAATCAAAGCTCATATCGAGCATTATAGTTGCATGGTTGATCTTCTAGGTCGGGTTGGAGAGGTAGAAGAAGCTGAAAGCTTGATTCTAGGCTCGGAATTCAGAAACGATGCTTCCCTTTGGGCTACCCTACTTGGTGCTTGTACTAGCAATACAAATCCTACCGTTGCAGAGCGAATTGCAAAGAAAATGATGGAACTAAATCCTGATTATCATTTAAGTTATGTTCTTCTAGCAAATGTGTATAGGGCAGTAGGCCGGTGGGCTGATGCTCTTGAGATTCGGCGACAGATGCAAGAAAAAAGAGTGAATAAGATAACCGGGAAGAGCTGGATTTAAACAAATACTGACAAAGAGCTCTATCAGGACACCTTTGTTTCGAGATGCAACTTGTATTCCTCTCGTGTATGGGTGACCCTTGTTTCGAGATGCAACTTGTATTCCTCTCGTGTATGGGTGACCCTTTTTTCGAGATGCTACCTGTATTCCTCTCGTGTATGGGTGACCCTTGTTTCGAGATGCAACTTGTATTCCTCTCGTGTATGGGTGATCCTTGTTTCGAGATACAACTTGTATTCCTCTCATGTCTGGGTGACCCTTGTTTCGAGATGCAACGTGTATTCCTTTCGTGTATGGGGACACTTGTTTCAAGATGCAACGCGTATTCCTCTCGTGTATGTAACCTTTGACCGGGTAAGCTTGCAGAGTTGCGGTACGAGAACTATTTATCAGAGTATCTAGCAATGAGCATTACAAACGCGTACAAGGCCCTTGTAACAAGAGGATATAAAACTTCATAGCTCAAAGGGTTCTAGTGGCACAAGCCTTTTAATAATAATAGCGAGGTGGAGAAATCAAATCCAACCCAACTCATTTAGGTTTGGGTTGATTATTGATCCGTCTGTTTGTTACCTCAACTCATCCATTAAAATTAAGTTGATATGAAACCTAAATTGATTTTTGAGAAATTTTGTCCTATTACTTTTTATATATGTATTTTTTCTATTAGGTACTAAAAGCTTATAAAAATAATAAAGAGTAAAGTGTTAAAAGTACTCTCAAACTTACTAGAAATGGTTTTAAAATGCTCCCATGTTAAAACTACCCTCAAGGCCTCAACCTACAAAAATGTAAAGGGAATTTTTAAAAGTAATAGGTGGAAGGATTGATATTTTTGAACCATTTCTGTTGAGGGCATTTTTGCCCCTTTTTCGAATAATAAATAAAGTTATTAAAAGAAAAAATTAAGCGGTTAAACAAACTTGTACTACTTACTTACTTATCATATTTATAGTTTGCTATAATCATCATTCATGACTAACATTATACATTAATTATGTGGGTTGACTTCAAGTTTGTATAAGTAGTCACATTTATATATGTATAATTCACCAAAATATACAAATACATAATATACAATTATGTAATCAATATACATATACAATTCACCTCTCTCCCACTCTCTGCCCTCTCTCACTTGTCTCTCTCCTCCCTCTCTTCGCCGGCCTTTCTCCATTCTCTCCCATTCTCGCTTGCTTTTTATACAAATGTATATGTATAATATACAATTATCTAATCAATATACATATACAATTCACCTCTCTCCCACTCTCTACCCTCTCTCTCTCTCTCGCCTCTCTCCCACTCTCTACCCTCTCTCTCTCGCCTCTCTCCCACTCTCTACCCTCTTTCTCTCTCGCCTCTCTCCCAATCTAGCTCACCTCTCTCATCCCTCTCCTAATCTCGCTCGCGTCTCTCCTCCCTCTCCCAATATGGTCGCCTCTCTCCACTCTCCCCCAATCTCGCTTGCCATATATACAATACATATGTATGATATACAATTATCTAACCAATATACATATACAATTCACCTCTCTAACTCTTTTTGCCCTCTCTCTCCTCTCTCCTCCCTATAACATGTAACTACGGATTGTAATTATCAACTATAGCTATAGAGAGTAATTAGGCTATTTTTTAGTGGTTATATGTAAAAGTTCCCCTTATTAAAACTTAGTAAAAATTGTGCGGGTTAGGTTATGACACGTTACTAATTCGTTATTTAACCTGTTTGACCAAACTCATTTTGGCCCAAACAAATTTAAATTGAATTAGGTGTTGACCTGTTTATTGTCTCCACTTATTTTGATCCGCTAAAATCTAACTCAACTCGCTAATATTTGTTAGGTTGTGAAGTCTGATTAATTTTTGATGTATTGTCATATATTAATATTCTCACGGTTCAACCTCCGCGGTGGGGTTGCCAGGGGTTATGGGGGCGACTCAACTCTAAAGCCACTAAAGGATTGACTTTAGGCCCCAAACAATAAGGGCCTCCGAGAACCCCAAATTAAGTTATGAAAACCTATCGAAGATGTGCAAAAAAAACCAAATTCGAATAAGAGGCAAGATTTAGATGAAGGAGATATACATACATAAAAAGAGACAACCAGATCTTACGAAACAAAATAGAGAAGTAGAATATAAAGGAAGTACGTATTTATTATTACTTCTGTTTAATTCTTTTTAGTTGTTATGTATTCTATAAATACTTGTTTCGAAATAGTTATAAAAAAGGGACATATGTAGTACTAGTTATTATGCACAAAATTTTTGAAATTTTATCATTGATGTAATAATAATGAAAAATCATACACAATTAGATTTATAGTTACTTTTTGTTTCTTAATTATTTCTCTAATTCATATTAATTTGAATCAATCATGCTTTAATATTGACTTTGTGAGATTGTCAAACTAATTAAATTATCAAATAATTAAATTTTAAAAAAATTGTTTTAACTTTGAATGTATTCTAAAAAAAACAATTACTATAATATTGATTTATGTATTGAAAAGTATTAGTATAAAATATTATATAAGTAAAAAATATACCTTAATTGACATATTTGATGAGTGAAATCTTAATCTTATTTTTAAACACTTTTAGAACGATTTTGATAGTTTATATAATAATTGATTCTATTGAAAAGTTGTCAAAACTACAATCAATAAAAGAGATTTGAATATTTGTGTTGTTATGTAACATACATTAATTTATATATGCTTATTATTTTCTTACAAAATATCACAATTAATGTTATATTGTCGCTTGAAAAAGAAAAATTAATTATTAGATTACAATTAATTACAATTTTCTGAGAATAAAATATATATTTAAAATATTAAATAAACGTACCTCTCTTTTTCTAAATTTTGGCTTTAAGCCACCCTGAGAAATCTCGCAATTATGAAGAAATCCACGTTAGGGTTTCTTTCAATATTGTGAATTATGTTGAGTATGAATCCAATTGAGTGGATATTGATTGCTTGTGATTGAATTAGTAGTAAATCATGTTATTAAGATGAAATTACATGATTTCTATGCTAACTCTATCCTAATTGATAAAATTGAAGTAATGTGAGTTTATGCCTTGAAGAAAATAATTGAAGGATGATCTTCTAGAATTGATAATGTGAATAGTATTTGTGAATGAATAAAAGTATATAGACATGAATTGAATTATATTAAAGTATATATGATGGATTAGGAATAGTAATCAGGAATGGATCTACGTGGACAATATGGAGGTGAAATTTAATAATTCACAATATTGAAAGAAAAAACTTTTTTTTCTCAAAGTTTCAGCTAATAAAACATATAATTCCAAAAAGAAAATAAAAATTAATTTATTTAGTTATCTCTAATCTCAGAATATCTAAAAGAAAATATCACTAACATGCATATTTGATCAATTTGTATATAAAAATAAAATAAAAATCAGTAATTCGAATTGTGACCCACAATTAAAAGCAATCACTCATTTTATTTTACTTGAATATTGTGGCACCCACTACCTCCAAATTCTAGATCCGCCCCTGATAGTAATGCTTGGGATTCAATCTTTATTATGAGATATGACTAGAATTGCTTAAGAATTAAGCTTATGACTAGAAGGTCTTGTAATCTAGGATATTTTGTAATCTAGGTATGTATGATGAATATGAGAGGTAAAGATTTGAGGGTAAGAATTGTAGTCATGAATGTTGATTACTAGGGTTTTGAAAGTAAAAGTCAATATGATGAACAATGTATATTAAGGCTTTAAGAGTGAAACTTATATGACAATGGTAGATTACTAGATAGAGTTTTGTGGAAGGACTTTACCCATCTAATCTACCTTATGGATATTTGATTGTGTGAAGTGATAGAATCACTAGAATTATGATGAAATTCATGTCTAATGTAGTAATTCTAGATGTGTTAATTTGATACGAGCTTTGACCCTTAAAAGGGCAAGATATGATATTATGCATGTTTTATGAAATCTATGTATATGTTTTAAGCAATACTTTGAGAGTGAAATATCTATGATCATGATATGTTGTTGTGTTGTTGAAAGGATATTCTCACATACACATCTATGCATGAATATGATATGATATGAAAGGTCCTCTTACATAGAATGGTTCTAGGTTGAACCTTGCTCACCTAAAATGAATTCAAGTCCAAGGACTATGAAATTTGATTAGGCTTGTGGTGATTCCTCAAGGACCTTTGTATGAGAGGAATGTAAGGTGAAGTCCCTTATTCCTAGATAGATAAACATGAGGTGATTTGCCATGTCATGATATGAGAAATGTGTAGTGACTACTCTTAATATATGATTTCTACAACAAGGCAAGAGGTGATTACCATTAGCCTTTAGAATAACATGAAGTCGAATACATATATCTTATTATGACGGACCTGGAGGCGAATACCTATACTCCTTATAAAGTAATGTAAAGGCCAATACCTACATAACACTCTATTGTGAACATGGAGGCAAATACCTGTGATTTCTTATTATGTATTATGTCATGAGCAATGAATTGTATGGATTATACCTTGAAAGGCCTTCCAAAATATGTAGGACTAAAAGGTGATTTCCATTGTCCATGAACGATGAACTAAGGCATGTTTCAAGAAGTATCTTGTAAGTGTTCAACGGTTTTAAGAGAGGGATTAGTCCCCAACTAATGAGTATGTATGATAACCTAAAGTGATACTTAGTATGAATAGGATTATGGGGTTTATCCCTCAATTGCACAAGTATGACTTGGAGCTACTTATGAAGTGTTTCTCTTATATGTTTAGCTTGGATTGTTGCTATAGTTGCTTCTTCTGATATGTTTGACTAAGATAAGATCAAAGGATGGTGAGTATGATTATGATGACCTAAAAGGGATACTTAGTTTGGATGAGATTGTAGGGTCTTATATATACATTTCACAAGTATACTTTGGGGTTACTTCTGAAAATGGTTCTCTTATGATACGAAAGTCTAAGTATAGACTATATTATGAATATGATAGAATTCATGTGTATGGTTTATGCCTTATGTTGACTAATGCTTATATATGCTATGTTGTAGATTATGTTATTAACTCTTATGCTTAAAACTTATGTTTTATGTTGGCTAACACTTATGTTATGCTAGCTATCATATTTATTACATTTTGTACTAATGCATACTTTTGCCTACATTCTTATAAAATGTAAGGTCCGATGATATTGAGTTCGATCTCCATGGTCAGGTTTCTAGTAGATCAAGGAGTTGAAGATTTGGTGAGTCCTCATAGCATCAAGGACATGATCACTTTTCCTTTATGTCTTTTTTTTTTGTTTTAAACTTTTGTATGAGCTGGGTCCCAAAGATTTATTCAAGATGTTTTATTTTTGAGACAAAGTATTGTAAACTTCCGCTTACTTTTATAAAGACTTTAATTGTATGAAAAGAGTTTTAAAAAATTTCGTATCATTTCTATTTACTTTATGTTATGATATGCTAAGGGCCTGTTTGGCTCATCTTTTAAGCTGGTCAAACTGATTTAAAAGCTGGTTTTTGACTTATTTGACTGTTTGGCAATACTCAAAATAGCTTATTTTAAGTTAAAAAAAACTTATTTTAAGCCAAAAGTTAAAAGCTGGGGTAGGGGTGCTTTTTTTTCCCCAGCTTATAAGGTGTTTTAAGTTGACCGTACTTTTACCCTTTTGCCCTTAATATTTTTATATAATCCCAAATTACCCATCCTCACCTTCACATTTTCTTCCATTTTTCCCTTTTTCCTTCTCACGCTTGGCACATATAACTTAAATAAAAATTTATATTCCTCTTATAAATAATTTGTGATAATAAAAAAATATGTTAATGGTAGATAATTATTATTACCTATGGATGAAACTAAAATAAATCTTAAATCGTTCTTTGATCTATTCAAATTAAATATCTTTAAAATCTATAATAAGTTTATATTCCTCTTATAAATAATTTGTGATGAAAAAGAAATTGTGAATGATAGCAAAATATAATTATTTATGGCTGTAAAATATAAATTAATTAACTTTTATTATGTTAACAGTTTTAAGGGTATTTCAGACATTTTGATTTAAAAAGCTATTTATCAGCACTTATTTGCCAAACACATCAACAACTTTTCTTTTAACTTCAGCACTTTTATCCAAACACATAACTGTTTATTTTAAAAATAAGTTTCAGCACTTTCAAAAGTACTTTTTTAAAACTGCTTTTATTAAGCCAATCCAAACGGGCCCTAAGTTGTTGAGTATGTTTTTATGTGACATTACAAATGTAGAATTTAAAATTCTCTTAGATTATTTTCAATGTTAGACGTATGCTGACGATATGTATTACCCTTCTTTTTATGCACTTACACAATAATAATAATTACATGGTGTTGATCCAATATACCTTTTGTATTAACCTAGATTTCAATTTTATAATCATATTTTCAATATATGAATTATTTATTTATTTTTGCTTATTACTGTGTTTGAAAAACTCCAAGAATTTATCGAAACCCTATCCTCCATCTTGTTAAGCAAAAACTTTGATCTTTTTCCAAACCTTGAATACTTTCATCCATCTTGTAAAGCAAAGACTTTGACCTTCTTACATATCTTGAATACTTGCAGTAGCATAGACGATTAATGCAATTATAGAAAGAAATAGAGGCTTCAGATTTGGCATAAAAAATCTTTAAAATGATAAAGTTTATTTCGTGACCCTTAACACTATGTTTGGATAGTTATTACCTTTTATTTCACAATATATTGAGTTTGGATCATATATGAGAACACATATGTTTGGTTTGATTTGGGAGATTCCATTCAATTAGGAGTAAGAACATTGGTTTGATCGACTTATTATATATATATATATATATATATATATATATATATATATATATATATACATATATATATATATACATATATATATATATACATATATATATATATATATATATATATATATATATATACATAAATATGCCCTTTAATTTGACTTTAAATCACATTTATGCCCTTCAAATTTTGAATATGCACAAATAGACACTTAAACTTGTATAAAGTTGAACAAATAGACACATATGTCCTACATGTCATTTTTTTTATCCTACGTGGTGTCCTACGTGTATTGTGTCATGTAGGACTCGTGTGTTTATTTATTTAAAAGTTGGATAGTTAAAGTGTATGTTTGTGCATCATGAAAGTTGAAGGCCAAAGTTAAAATTTGAAGCCAAGTTTAAGGTCCAATATATATATATATATATATATATATATATATATATATATATATATATATATATATATATATTAAAGCCAAAATAAATTTTAAGTAATTTTGTTATATTTAGGTAAGTATTAAAGAATAACAAAAATAAATCAAAACTTTATTTACGCAGAATTTAAAAGTTTTATAAATAGTAAAAATAAAAATAGTTCAATAATACAATAAAATGAGAAAAAACTCACCCAGTATCCGAATTTCATACTTATTCAAGAATAGCACTTTTAATATGATTTTTTTCCATACACAATTAAAAACAGTATCGCCATTACACCACAATTGATATTAATAGAATAAATTTATATTGGACGGAGCAAAATAGTTTCAAATTCATTAAACCTATTTTACACGGGTCCTACACCGTCCTATTGTCATCCCGACTCTCTATAGGGGTCCCACCTTCTTTATCCCAAAATATTAGTGAGTTATGCAAACGACGTACGCCTCTTAAAAAAAATACACTTTTCTCATCTCTCCTGTGTCCCACCACTTTTTCCTCTTAATCTCCGTTTTCGACATTACCAAAGCTCCGAATTTTCCTTCATAAAAACTTTGGTTAATCTGAGATTCTCTTCCATAACCAAAAAGTATAACAATGAAGCTTAAACCACCTCCAAATCCTTCTTCTTCATCATCTCAAACGCTAACAGCAACGGATGCTAAATTACTTGTTCGTGAAACCCTCCGTATTAGTGCTGATCTTGCTTCTTCTCCTTATGTGACGTCGGTAGGTTCAGTACCGGAAAATGCTAGTTTTGGAGTTTTAGATCGGGAATTTGTTGATTCGAGTTTGAGATTGCTTTGTTGTGAAGAGATCGATGGTCGTAGATGGAAGTATTTTGCTGATGAGAGTGTAGGTTCTGAACAATTGAACTTGAAGAAGAAGAAGAAGAATGCGATTCGTGCTGTTAGTTTGCACTCTCCACAAGCTCCTGCTGAGGTTTGTTTTGATTCCTCTACTACAATGATGTGATTGATTTGTTTGGTATATGTGTTAGAATTGGAGACACTCTGTGCTTTCTGTAGCTATTTAATAAATAAGCGATTCTTAAAAAACTAATACTAGTTGCATAAACAATGTTTTGACTTTGAGATAGAGTTTTGAATTTTGTGACTCTTGAACTAAAAAAAACATTTAGGATGTAGGAAAATGTAATTTAATCTTTGTTATTTCAAACATGCAACGTTGGGAGTTGGAATTAAAGAGTTGAAAGGAAATGGAAAGAGACATTCTTTTTTGAAACGGATTAAAAAGGAACAATTTGAGATGGAGGGAGTTTTTGCATAAACATTATTACCTCATTTTAAAAAAATGATGGTGGTGTCTGAGACAGCTTGCGGCACTTTGACTAATCAATCACAGAGCCTGTTTTTGTATGAAAATCCACAATAACAGGTGCCAGGTAGAAGCAGCTCTGTCTCATCATGTCTCCCTGAATCTTTTCAGAGGTAAAAAGGAAAATGAGACTTTGTTTAAGATTCTTAAATGAGGAAGATTACAGTACCATGGCTTTCACATCAATGAACAAGAACTATATTATGCGTCTAGTAGTTTCAATTTTCTGGTGAAGAATAAATAGTCTTTATCTATAATAATTCAAATAGTTGGAGAAATATGTTGAAAGGAATTTTCAGTTGACCTTAAGTGATCAAGTGGTGAACTAGGGAGTGAGCTAAAAATCAAATTGCTATAGCAGAAGTTCTCTAAATTGTTTCATGAGCACATTTTTATATAGTATACGATGCTGAAATTCCAACATTATGCATATTTTCAGCAAAGTGGATGGGTTTTCTCTGGTGTAATCATCAGAACATTTTCTCTTGTTTTATAATTTCTGTAAGCTACTAAAATACGTCTCTATGAGGAGTGCCTAGTAGTATATTTGTAAGATGATCATTGTGCGTGTGAGTAAAGACATTGTGCATGAATCTTAATAGACAAAGATTCTCTATTCGAAATGTATTTTTTAATGTTCCTATTGTACACGTGGTGCAGGAGTTCATGTCATTCATAAGATCCTATGTGGTTCCAGAAGGTTTTCCTGACAGTGTTACACCTTCTTATGTACCATACATGACATGGAGGGCACTAAAGGTATACAGCAACTAAATAAATGCTCTGTCTTGATTGCTCTTTTGGCTAATCTTTCATAACATGTTGTGGTTATTAACCAACTACCTCTTGATTTCCACTTGTAGCACTTCTTTGGTGGTGCAATGGGAGTTTTTACGACGCAAACACTCTTAAATTCAGTAGGAGTCTCCAAACATAGAACTACCCCTGGTGCTGTAGCCATTAACTGGATTCTCAAGGTACAGATGGAGTCTTTAACATTGTCTGCATTCTCTCTCTTGACATTTTACTTAGAGTTGGAACTTGATATAAGAATGTGAAAATATTATGCAAAAAGTTGGAATAAGTTTGGTGAGTTGGGTTGTCAATTTGGCATTTGAGTCTGCATATCAGATACATGTGTATTTAAAGCTATTTATATGCCAACAAAGTCCAATATTTTCCCAAAGATCCTAATAACAAGTACTATTTTTGTTACAGACTTAAAATAAACAAATGTTTTCCTTCTTGAGCTTGAACTTTTGGATGATTTGGTTCACACAATTTGATGCTACATGAGCTGACAAATTAGAGTCTCTATCATTACTTATCGACAAAAATATTGGCACGTGCTTGGCCTAAAACAATAGGCCTACATGTGTCGGAGCGTGTTGCATAGTAGGATAAATAAATGTGTCCCTTCTCTATCAATTTAAACTTTTACTTTTAGATGAGGGGGTTCACACAATTCAGCAGTTTTCTTTTTGTTTCTCCCAGCAGCCACTAATCCTTTTTACGGTCTTATAATTTCATAAGTTTTCCCAATCTATAGATTAGGTTGTTCTTGCTGCCATTGGTCACCATATGAGATGAAACATTATCCTACAATCCCTGTCACCCAAAAAGCAGATACTTTCTTTAATTTTTTCTGACTGAGAAGCAGGAGCGCCCATTCAATCATGTGGAATTTTCTAGGAAATCCATCCTGAAAATTGTAACGAGACAGCGAACGATGAAAAAAACCTTAAGTTTTAATTGTTTCTGGCTTGAGTGTCTCTCTGTGTGTATGTGGTGGGGGTCTTTATGTATCTGAAGAAGTCAAGAATGCTCAAGATCTAAGTTTAAGACTGTTCTGTTGCTTCTGATTCTCCTAGCGTCGAATAATCCCAAATCAGATATGCGCTCATTCTTTTAACTGTTACATGTTTATGATATTCCTTGAGCTCAAAATGGATTATAGAAACAGCTCCTTTCATGTTCCATGAATTCAAACTGGAGGGTGTATGAAATTTTCAGGATGGTGCTGGTCGGGTGGGGAAGATGCTTTATGCACGGCAAGGAAAGAAATTCGATTATGATCTAAAACAGGTATGCTCCATTGTTTCCTCTCTAAATTTTCTTTTGGTTTGTTTTGTGTTTTTGTGTTGTTTATATTTTGTTTTCTTGGTTTGGGCTATGGGATGGGTAAGGGTTGATCTTTAACTTGTAATTTTGTTAAACTTGTTCATTTTCCTTATAATGCTTGTTTCATTATGTTGCCCTTCAGCTAAGGTTCGCGGGTGATCTTCTGATGGAGTTGGGAGCTGGTGTTGAACTGGTAACTGCTGTCGTGCCGCAGTTTTTTCTTCCTTTAGCCTGTGCTGCGAATGTCGCAAAGGTTTGCCACTGTCCTCTTTTCCATATTTTTTCCTGTTGCATGGACATATAGTTAGCTAAGCCCTCAAGGTTTATCTTGAATCACGTGCAGAATGTAGGTGCTGTCACTTCTACTTCAACTCGTACTCCTATATATAAGGCCTTCGCTAAAGGGGAAAATATTGGGGATGTAACAGCTAAGGGGGAATGCGTTGGAAATCTTGCTGATTTAGTAAGCTTCTCTAAGCTTTCTTTCCTTCTTTTTCTCTTTTTCTGGTGCTGTAGATATTGATTTGATCTTAACATAAAAAGGGTAGCCCGGAGCATAAAGCATCCCGAACTACACATTGCATCAAATCCAATGTTTAACAAGTATATTGAATTGGCAATATGAGTATTCTGATTTCAATTGCATGACCACTTGAGACCACTTCTCAAAACAAATTTTATCCTGGTCTGGCCACAGTTGTGTAATATACTATAGGTTGCATTAATGGTTCAAGTGTCATTGCCACAAGAAGGAGTAGCTGTTCTGTTATTTCCTTCTTTTGAAAGGGATAAGTGGCAGAAGAGGTAGTCACTATATTTTATGGCCATTGTTGCTGTTTTTTTAAAGTGATGTGTTTGTTTTACCTACTCATTTTCTCATTAACTTTTCGCTCAAATTTTCCCTTCCGAGGACTTTGGTGGAAGGCAAACTGAAACAAAGGGCCAGTAAAGTTTTACATAGTAGGGAAGCTGCAATTGACTTTGTGATCGGCTATTATGTTGTATTTTCATATTGTTCCAAAGAATTTCACTGAAATTGTTCACTTGCTTATTGTTGGAAGTGACACTTGTGAGAAAGACGGGAAGGAAGAGAAACACTGCTTGATTAAATCCTCAAGCTATTGGAGTTTAAATTATTACAATCCTAGAAAGGAAAGAAAATCAATACATAATTACAATATCAATCAACAGAGTAAATTAAGCTATATAGGATATCAATGATACTTAATATGCACACAAATCCTAAATACTTTCGCTTAAGCTGGTGCATATATTTCATGTGCCTCAAGCTTGCGACATATATAACTTGTTATGAGACTGATGAATGAATTGGTAAATACATCTGCAAGCTGATCATTCAACCATCAGAACTTTGTGACAGTGTCTCTTGAGGGTATGGGCTTTTATGTGTTTGTTCCACTCATGAAACATTGGATTTGATGCAATGTGAAGTTTGGGCTCATTGTTACACATAATGGTGGCAAACATGTGGGTTGGGTTAAATTTGGGCGGGTTAGAAAGGGTTGAATAGAAAATGGGTCGTAATATAATCTGCCCATATTTACGCAGCTAAAAATGGGTTGAGTTCGAGTCAAACCAATATTTAATTCAAGATTTGCAGAAATAAAGAAATCATTGAACCAGGGAGTTTCATAGATGTTAAGTATGGTCTTTACTATGAATTACTATTTGTTGGACTACTGGACCTCTTCTTCTTTTTTTTTTACACTAATTGTCGGGCTACTGTACTTCCATTCCACCTTATTGTTGGTAATTGAAGTATTTGGTTAAGAATCAAAATAGTGAAACATGTTATGATCTGTATAACTTTGTATAATAATATGGTAATATTTACAGTAATAAAGTATCAGTGTTTTACTGTTATCTTTTTTATTATTAGAGAGATATTTCAAACTAAATTTTGATGACTTATGCTATTCTAATTATATTATACTTTAATTATATTATACTTGGGCATTGCAAAATGGCTAAATACCTAGATAGCCCCTTAAACTTGGCATGATTTGTAAGTTAGAAACTCAAACTTAGCTCATGACTAGATAGACACCTCAACTTGTCTTATGTGTCTATTAAATATACCAATACTACATGGCATATTGTGTGTTATTTTGTAATATTAGACTTCTTTCTCGATCAATGTGTTCAATATAAATTCCAGCATCTTGGCCTTGATTTTTCACAATTCAGAAGCTAAAATATTATTCACATTGAAACACCAAATTTACCATCTTTCCATCTCAAAGGATCTATTGTTCATAAGGTGCACCTCTCCAAACATATCAGTTTATGGTAATGAGAATATGTAAGAGTTCTCTATGATAAAAAAGAAAATAAAAGAATTTACAAGAGTGAAGCAAGAATTATGAGAAACAAAAGAATAACAAAAACAAGTTTGACAATCCGTAAAATGTTTCCTTTTTCCTTTCAGGGGGGAATTGAAGGGCTTATTTATCTGCTTAGTTGTTTCTATTTTGCATCTTATTACTAATGTGTTTGAACTGGAATAACTTGTGTACATTGTTTCTTATGAAGCTCGGGACAGGATTAAGTATCTTGATTTCCAAAAGGAATCCATCCTTGGTCAAGACATTTGCCTTCCTCTCATTTGGATATGTCTTCAGCTCTTACCGAGAGGTTAAATAGTGTGCATTGACTTATAGTTCTGCATCACTTAACAAACTCTTTTGATTCCTTCCCGTTTTCTTTTCCCATGTGACTGAAGGTGTCTTATTGCTTTTGTATGTCTTAGGTGAAATCTGTTGTGCTGCATACCCTGAACCGTGCAAGATTTACAGTAGCAGTAGAATCTTTCCTAAGGACAGGTTGGTTGCAGTCTTCTCTCCCTCCACAACTCCTCCTTTCTGTTATGATTGAGCCTCTTTTCATATGATGATTTTGTTTGCTTTTAACCAACAGTCGTCACAACCACATGGTTCATATTACAATAGGACATTCCATCATTTTATTAACTCAAATCTAGCGAAATTATGTTTTGCCTCTTTTACCTTTTCTTCGAGTTAATACCTCAGATGGTCACTCAACTATGCACTCTTCTCTCAGAAAGTCACTCAACTTTCAATTTTCACTCAAAAGTCACTCAACTATGCACTTCTTTCTCAGAAAGTCACTCAACTTTGAATTTTAACTCAAAAGTCACTCAACTATCCACTCTTTCCTCAAAAAGTCACTCAACCTATTAAATTATTTTTTAATTAAAAATTGTTGATATTAATTATTTATATAACAAATCAAAAATTTTTAAAAATAAATTAAACTATTTAGTGATCAACCCACCTAACCCGACCCATTAAAAAATATGACGACCCATTTTATTTTGTCTTTAATCCTAAATTAATCCCTCTCTTTAAACCTTGAATTAGGATTAAAGACAAAATAAAATGGGTCATATCATATTTTTTAATGGGTCGGGTTAGGTGGGTTGATCACTAAGTGGTTTAATTTATTTTTAAATTTTTTTTGTTTGTTATATAAATAATTAATATCAACAATTTTTAATTAAAAAATAATTTAATAGATTGAGTGACTTTTTGAGGAAAGAGTGGATAGTTGAGTGACTTTTGAATTAAAATTCAAAGTTGAGTGAAAATTGAAAGTTGAGTGACTTATTGAGAGAAGAGTGCATAGTTGAGTGACCATCCGAGGTATTCTCCATTTTGATTTCCCGTGGAGTTATCCAAAAATGTGAAAAACTTACTACGAGTGAAGCAAAGCAGGAAAGGGAAGATAAATTAACAGCCATATATTTTTTTTCTCCGAGTTGATGTCTTATTGTGCTACTTGCTCTTTAGGGAGAGTTCCAACACTGCAGGACGGAAATTCTAGGGAAGACATATTTAATTTTCCATGGAGACAGCACAGGCCTATTGTTCTTGGTAATTACTAGGAAAATACATTGTTTCCTTTGTTTGTCACCTAATCATAAATTCATCAGATATATTCATTGTAGATTTAAACTAAATGGTTGCAGGACCTAGATTTAAAGAAGCTTTCCAAGATCCAAACTCATATCTTGCTGTCAAGCCCATATTTGAGGTATGTTTCTAGGAACGATGAATGTCAAGGGGAAGCAAGCTTTTCATCTCTTGCTTGTTATGTGGCAAAATTCTACCATTTTCTTGTATTCATGCTCATGAATTGCATTTCAATCTGGATCAACAGAAGGAGCATTATATAGTGACATACAATCCTTCCAAAGAAAACATATATGTGCTGCTCAAAGACCAAGCCAAGTCTGATGATGTACTGAAAGCAGCATTTCATGTAAGACATCTGACTTACCCATTGATGAATGTGGAACTCATAATTTACCACACCTAATTAACTTTAAAATACAGGGCCATGTGCTTCTGCACATCATTCGTTCATGCACCAACAAACAGTCTTCCTCCAGGAAGCAACATGAAGATGAACATTCAGCATCCTTGCTATCAACTGCTGATCTTCAAGCTCATGTTGCAGAATCTTATAAAATGGTCTCTGCTTTATATATACCTTTCAAGAGCAAAGCTAAAGAACAGGTGAAGCGAAATTCGCCACTTCATTAGACTATTTCAATATATCCTTTTTGTTTCTAACTTTTAAACAAAATTGAAACATAGAGATGAATTGTTACGTCTAATTGCAGCTGAACCTTCTGTTTGTACCTATAATCACATATAATTACACTTTGAAAAAAAAAACATACAAAGCTGAGGAAGTATCAGGAAGGGCTAAGGTGTAATAAACCAGAATAGCTGAGTTTTCAATCTCATTCCTTTAGTTCCTGCTCCTCCTCCTCTCCTCAGTAAGAAAGGAAAACAGAGTTAGGAAATAAGAGCTGGAGTATCGGGTGTCTTTTGCACGGAGGAAAATGTTCTCCAATTTTCCTAGGGTAGGTTGGTCAAAGATGTTTTGGAGAACATTTTCTCTAGGAAAACAAGTTCACGGAAAATTAGTTCAATAAGTGGCATTCCGTGATGATTATCTCCTTCCCAACTCCATACTCTTTCTCCCCACATACCTCAGACCCTATATCCCTTCCCCCAAATCCTTCACCCCACACACCTCACCTCCACTCCCATAGTCTTTGTCTAAAAGTACATAAAAATTCTCTTGGGACAATATTCTTTTTTTTTTTTACCAAACACTAGAAAATAAGTAACATATCCTAATTGCCACTAGTGATGAACGTTCATGGACACGCAATTATACATGTAACGAATCGTAATTGCAAAATATTGATGGAATTAGCTCAGTGGAAATGACAGTAGTTAATTCACTGTTTGTCTGTTCTGCCAATTCGATTATGGTATACTTGCACCAGAGGCTGTTCCTTTTATTTAGTTATGCAGGTTATTGATCATTTTACATCTTGCAGGGTTGGGTGATGTCGGAATCACTACTTAATCCTGGCCGAGCTCGGCTTTGTGAAACGACCACACAAGATACATAGCTGTTGGAGTTGGTTGCAGAGGAACTAAAAATAAATTTGTTTATTGAAACAATTATTTTGCATGGCGCCAGCCAGTGATGGCATTGCAAGAGGTTTGTGCATCTAGTGAAATGAGGTCAGAGATTTGAAGTAATGTGAGACGCAATTCACTACATGTTCTTTCGACTTTTTAGTACGATGGTTTACCTGTACATGAGCATGTAGCTATTAGCGTAAGCAAGAAAGGTGCATTCCGCGAAAGAGATTTCAGTATACTTGTTTATTCTGCCATAGTCTTTTCTTCTTTCTTGCATATATATTTTCAGTTTAATGCATTTTTTTTTTTGATAGGGGGAGGCGGGTTCCCCTGCCGTTGAGATACGCTTCTACCCCCAGTTTCCTGTTTTTCATACTTTTTTTAGCTAAATGTAATGCAATATCTTCATCTGGTATTCCTTTTTGCTTTTCAATTATGGAAGAACAAGCAAACATGAGGGAAATGCTACACACAAGTACCCTCTAAACCCAAATAAAGGATGATGTTTACAAGTGGTATTTCACATTGGTTGTGCTCTTCTTGCCCTCTTAACACACCTCATTTCCAACCCATCCTCGTAGCCCTCATCTCCACCATTTCACACCCTACCTTTCATAAGATTAGCTTAGATTATAGACAAATACTTTAATATTTTTTGCTAATATGTCGAACACAAGAAAATAAATAAGAAATTCAAGAAAAACACTCTAACACACCCTGTGCATGCTGAATTATTTTGTTGATTCTACTCTTGATTTTACATTAAAAGAACTACTTGTATTCTTGGAGACTGTATAGACAATTTATTTTCAAAGGCCAAATAGAAAAATATTGGAAAATCATTAAACTTGAAATAATTACATGTTCATATCTCAATTCATAGAATAATAATTTTCGCTTAACTGATATTGTAACTAAGACTAAAACCTTTGCTTGATAATAAATTAGTATATACATTATTGTATATAGTGTAATTATTTAGATTTTGTATATATTTGTAGTTATTTTGCTTCTATAACTTAGTTTCCACAAATATTTTAACTTGAATTGGTGGGGTGCGCCAGGCCTGGGCAGTAGTGCAAAGCCTAGGCGACGCATGAAGACCCAAGTAGCAAGCTACTTTGATTGACCTCCCCCCTTAAAAAATTGAGTTAATATCGTGTGAGTCAATGACCCACATATCAGATATTAAACTGATAAGAACAGATACTACACTTGATCTTAGCCAAAAGGCCGAGAAAGGTATGCTTTACTCAATTCACAAACCTCGTCTTTTATATTACCTCTCAACTCTCTACTTCTCATTTCCTACTGATGTGGGACGACAAACGCTTAATAATATCTTTTTTTTCATTTCGAGGTATATATGTGAGTTCAATTTTCTCATTGTTGATTGACACCAAACACACACATTGTACAAACTAAAAAATCTTGCAATTTCATAACTCTCTACACTCATACAACTTTATTGTACCAAATAACATTAGTTATGTGAAAAATAGTTTTGAGATTTTAAGAATTAACACAACACTAGTATAGCCCAAAAGCCATATTACAACCACTATGTATGTACTTGAGAAGTCACATTAACCCAAAAAAAAACAAAAACCAAGCTTATCTAAAATGGCTAAGGTGTGAGAAGAAACAATGAGAGAACACACTTGACAAAAGTTCAAAACTCCAGAAAATTTTCTAGCTCTCTCACATGACTGTGTTAATCGTTGATCTTGCAGCCTCTTTCTTCATCTCCGCGGCTTTTCCACTCCCTCTGAAATACGTAAACACTTGCTGCATATTGTAGATCATGAAAAGGGTCACGTAAGAGCAGAGACGGGTTCAATATCTATTATATATACATAAAAATAAGAAGATATTTTTAACCAAGTGTACACATGAGAGAGAATGACAAATATAATCTGGTCTAAACCTGAATAACCCATATGCTGATCACTGATTCAAGAGCAAAGAGTCCAGCACCAATGAAGTATAATATCTGCAAGTAAAAATCAAGGTTTAATGGCTGGATTCGACGTTCATCTGATCGCGTTAAGTTGAGAAGACGTTTGATTTGCATGAAAATTCGACAATAGCCTTACCCCAACTATCGAATTCCAGCCGATAATATTAATTGCAATTATGAAACCACTGTTGAACCAAAGAATGTAAAAAAGGAGTTAGTAAGGGCAAGTTGATACAGACACCACGATCATAGAAAAAAGACGAGAAAAACATCCAAACTTACGTAATGGAATTCTGCCTGAACACGAATGGAGGTGCTGCTGTGGCTAAGACGCAGAATACAATGTGAATCTACAATACATATAGACATAATACATAAACAGACACTCAAACTTGACTTCTAACTGACAAGTAAGTGCAAAAAAAATGAAATGAAAAGGACGGAGAATGTGTGTTCACCGCATAACAAAAGAAAAACCACCCAAAATTCAGCGCGCTATCAGTCCTGCAAACAGAATAGATATGAGAAAATAGTCACCGACATGTAGAAGAACATTACAAAATTATGAGAAAACAGTAACGATATAATACCTCATCGCGCGATAAAGAGGACGATACCACAAAAAGTAGGCTGATGGAATACCTAAGAAGTAGATAAGACCGAAAAACCATGCGCCAACGTCTATAATGAATACATAAAAGGTTAAGTTAGATAGTTGATTTATACTGATCGTCACTCAACTAACAGTTATTTACTATCTCAGAAAGTCGTCTTTAGTTGAGTGACCATTTGAGATATCGACTCTGAAGGATTAAAAAGATTGTTAAGATTTTAGTTTCGCAATAACCTCCTCCTTTGATCCACATACAGGCGGTTGACATAATGTTCCATACCATACAACCCGCCAAACCTGCAATTCAAAAAGTTTGAAGTTAAAAAGATATCAGAGCAGACAAAGGTCACGAGTTTGAGTCTCACCAACCACGTTTTATCAAAAAAGTAATTTCACGTGCTTGATTCAATGAAAAGAAGAATGAAAGTCAACATGTGAAGGGTCGTGTTGAGAATATTACTGAAAATCAACGTACCCAACAATGTAGTGAATGCAACATACTGCATCTTTTGTAGATGGATTGGAATTTCGTTCGCGATATCATGATGAATGATTGGGAGGAACGGTGGCCAATTACGATGCTCTATAACAACACCAGCTGTCGAAAAAAGACGGGGAGATCAGATATAAAGAACAAATTATTCGTCGAATAAAACTTTGATTATTAACTCAAGAGCTACCAATGGAGAAAATGTGTACCTCCTGCTAAAGCTTCTTCTCTCCTTCTCACATCCTGTAAGAAAACAGAGAATTACTACCGCGTAAATTTCTTTTAATGTGACGGATCAATGTGTCCGTCACAAAGGCATAACTTGATATCACATAAACCATGTTGTCCAGACTCTACAAAAATGTTGTCATACCAATGTCGGATTCTCCTAAAATGCATTACTTTAAGAGAATTCGACACACACACACATGTTGTCATTATAGAAGAGTCCGAGCAACAAAGCTATATAAAGTGCCAAGCAAGCCTACCTCTTCTCTTCTTTTCAGATCAGACTCTCTAGCTTGTAGGTCCTTCTCTTTCTTCTTCAAATCCTGAATAGTTACGCGAGTTAAAAAAGGGATCATTAAACCGTAGTCTCACAATGAAACACACGATTACTGTGTTCATTCGTAAGCTAAATATACAAAGTTCAAGTTGTCAACTAACTGATCTCACCTTTGCACTATCAAGAGGAATATCGACTGTTGAACCACGAGCGGAGGTCCCATTCTGAACATTTTAGTAAGTAAAATGATGCATAAGCAAGGTATGCAATGAAAGTAAAGAAGCTCCTAATTAAGGGCAACCCGATTCACAAAGCATCCCGTGTTTACACAGGGTCCGAGGAAAGACACACCTCAAGGGAGTATAATATAGGCACAACTACTATGAAACAAGCATTAATTACTTATTCCATGGCTCGAACCAGTGACCTAGAGGGCATACGAGGGACGACTTTACCGTTACTCCAATATCGTGTTGTATAAGGTTCATTAAAGAGGGAAACACTTCCTATCAAGATTTTTTCCATTCCAGGCTCGAAAACAATAGATTTTCAAACAAAAATGATTTTTTTTTTAATAAAACAATATTTTAACTCCATGGGCATTTAACAAGACAAAAGGGCAACCATAAAAAAAAATGAAAACCACACCACCAACATGAACAACACTTTCCTCTAAACTACAAATCAAAACAACAACAATGTATCAAAATTACTCAAAAGTGGGGTCCGGAGAAGGTAGAGTGTACAGACACCTTACAACTACCTCGAGGAGGTAGACAGGTTGTTTCCAAAAGAACCTCAGCTCGAGTAACGAACATCATAGCATCTAACGGAACAATACAAAAGTAAAGAGGACATAGAAAATAATAACGAAAAACATAACATACCAAAAAGGGGGCAACAACCATATATATCCAAATAATGTGATAACTGAAACACAATAAATGAACGAGGAATAACAAAGACAACTACGAGTCAAATGCAAAAACTATCAGAAAACAGATACAATGCATGCATTCATCTATCGTGCTAGAGACATACCGCGAACGGATTTACGTTAGCTTCTTCTGCAAAAGGATTATCATTAAAGGCCATTTTTTTGTTCAATAATTAAAAAAGCCTCTATGCTCTTAAAAGCAAACCCAAAAAATGCAACAGAAATATATAAATATATGCAAAAATAACAATAATAATAATCTGTAGCACTAATTGGGGATGTAGAAAATGTGCATTGATCACACAATGCACAATTATTATTGAATTAAATTAAGAGTCATTAGTGAATATTTGTTTTCTTTGTAATTTTCTGTTATGAAATTTTTGTTTATCATTCATTTGGTCATTTTTTTGCCTATTTTTAAGCAGAATAAATTGGGGGAATTTATGTATGAGAAAAAATGTATGAAGGTATTTGCGGGTGTTCACAGGAAAAAATTTGGAGGGATTTATGTAAGTTTGAAGATTTTGGATAAGTTTGATTAGTTGAGATGTGTGAGACTCACCTAATACTAAAGTTAATTAATTAATACCGATAAAGATTTTAGTCTTTGTTGTTATTGTGTATATTAATTGTCGCTAAAAGATGTTTTGTTGTAGTATGAGATAGTGGCAAGGTTTGTGTACAGTCTATCCTCACGACGCTAAAAGATGTTTTGTTGTAGTATGAGATTGTGGCAAGGTCTGTGTACAGTCTATCCTCACGACACCAAGGCTTATGTTTAGCGGCAATTGATTAATGAGAATAACTTAATTATAACTAAATATGTATTTTTAGCGGTAATTAGTACTCTTTGTAAATGTCCCTAAAACCTAAATCCACATTGGATCGGATGAGAATTAACTAACATTAGTAAAGGTTTTAGCTCCCTAATTTGTTAATATATATATTTATCGACACTAAAAGTTATTTTTACCCTAGTGCTTTCGTAGACCCGCTTAATTAGTGGAACTTCATAGAGTATGTTGTTGTTGTTTCCACACATCCAATCATGGGATTGTTGGTTCGAATCACCAAGAGAGTAGCTATTAAGGAGGGACAAAAGAAAAAATGTCTTAGTTTGATTGGACGAAATTTAATGAAAAAAAAATTATAGTAATCATATCTTAAATATGTGTGTAATGTACTAAAATGTTTTTTGAATCTCTTTTGTTAAATAAATTATAGGGTAAAACCTCAACACCAACACAGGCGCGGACCTATAGTGTGTCAAACCCACTTCACTGAAAAATACTACAGTAGTATATATACGTATGTTATATTAATTTTTAAATTTTATATGTATATATATTAACTTTTGATCCCACCGACACAAGTGTGACCCTTGACAGAATGTTGAAAAGGGTTCAATTTTTCTATCCAACCCGAGTACGAATTTCGTCACTGCACCGACACAAACAAAGATCAACACTTGAAGGTAGGAGGGAGAGATCATTGGATTCAACTTCCATTGGTGATGACAATTCCTTCTTGAAAAACGTATACACAAGACGAAAAATACTTTTATAATAATAAAAAAAAAAGTTACTTAATCCTTTTGATTTCTTCGTGTTTTTACTTCTTTATGTTTAGAACCCCTTACAAAAATCCTAGTTCCATGTAAAGAAGGGGTTGGAATAAGAAAGCCAGTGTTCAAATCATATTACACTATAATGTAAATACAATAACAAGTTCCTCAAGGTTAAAAAGCCCTCAAGTTTTAATGTATGAGTGGACATTTTTTCCTAACAAATATCTACTTACACATAGAGTTTTTTGTGATTGTGACAACCATAAATTTCAATTTCATATCTGTATTGTTGTCAACTGGAGCTATGACTAGTAGAAGTTGAGGCTGGACTTGAAGGAGACGCGTCGTTTTGGTGATGAAGGGGTTGAGATGTAGATTCCATAGGAGAAGGCGCGGGTACAGGATGTGCAATGAAGGTAGGAACTTCTTCCCCAGGCATCAGTACTGATACTCCATTCGCGTAAAAAGTCATCTGTAAGTATTAACAGAAGAACATTATATAGACAGCTCCACATATGTAGCTTAGAATCATCAACGAAAGAAAATGAAATTTAAGTTATATACACTGTCACTGTCAGTATTAAAAGTTTCTACATTAACTAATGCGATTTAACCTTTTGTAGACTTATAGTAGCTCAGAGTCCTCTGACTATAGATAGGAAAAGATGTAGAAGTGTGTGCTACACTCATAAGGGATCGAGAAGTTGACGAAGTAGCCAGTCAAATGAGAGGCTAGACAGTAGTGAAGCCAGAAATTTGTTAAAGGGCGTTCAGAAATAGCAGCGTGTTAGGTTAAGGATGTCCAAAATATGTTATATAATCATTTTCTATATCATTTTATTATATATGCTATATTTTTTCGACGAAGGGTGTCCTCTATGTGGCTACGCCACTAAGGCCTAGAGTCGAAGGCAATAAGTACATTTTAGATTTCTCATGGTAGAAATCGCAACAACAAAACAAGCAACAACAATAACAATAACATATTCAGTATAATCTCACAAGTGGAGTCGGATTGGGTGTATGCAGTTGTACCCCTATCTTGTGAAGGTAGAGAGGTTATTTTTGACGGACCTTTGACTCAAGGGAAACATATTAGTTTTGTTTTTAAAAAAAAAACAATTCTCTCCACACCATTAAGCATTTTGGTATATATAAATTAATTATGATTATAGCCATTAATCAAAACATTTAAAGCAAAAGAATCTTAGCTTTTAGCATTGGGAAGAATACTAGACAAGTGTACTTAACTGAAAAGGAACAATTAATAAATATGTCATAATGCAACCCACTATAGAATCTTCAAATACTTCCACTCATAAATCTTTCAGAATTCTAATTTTTTAAATCCTAATTCATTGATCTTCTCCCAAAAAATGTAACATGTCAAGACAATTTGACACCCAAGGGTGTGGTCCAAAGTGTGGATACATCTAGCCCCGAGGACAGGGGCGGAGCCAGGTAGGGTCGAGGGATTCAATCTGGATTCTCTTTACGAAAAATTAGATTATATATGAGTAAATTATTTTTTATGTATATATAGTATATGGTGAACCCTCTTTGACTTCTTTATGTGTTATTCATATTTATAACCCCCTTAATGAAAATTTTAGTTCCGCCACTATACCTGAGGGTTGTTACTTGACACCCTTTGTTGAAATGGATATATAAAAATAAGTAAAATGAAAAAATAGTGTATGAATATAACAAATAACACCACTTGTCTTTCTAAAAAATCTCACATGCATGTCCTGAAGTGGACTAATAATCATGATATCTCAAATTCAAATTTCAGCGAAGACAAAAATGACAAAACTATTTGATATCAGCTAGTTGCTAAGGGAAAATAGCAGGTACCTTGTAGAGTTAGTAAAAATACACACAAGTTTAATCGAACATCGCGATTATAAAAAAGAATATTGAATCCCAACATAAGCTCATATGTCATCATGGCCTCCAAAGTCAAAATATGGTGGGATGTCATTGGAAGCTATAGTTTCTCTTTCAACAAGATGCTGGGACAAGAATGACAATTTAAAAAACTATTGTTTTGAATAACTCTTCGTATAAAATAGCATATCATGGGGCTTTAATGTCTTCTAATATGCATAAAAAATGGGACACACACAACATGAGCTTCAACTAGAAAAGACTTTTTCTAAAAAGTCTTTTATACTTGGTAGTGTACCATGCAGAAAACACAATGGGGGCCATCATGGCAACCTCTTGTCTAATAAATATTTGGTTTTAGACAAAAGAATCATAGGAATGAGATGTTTCCAATAAATTTAAGTTCATTGATAAAAATTATGAGTCTCTTTGAGTTAGCTGATTAAAAATAGTCGATAAGTGTTAAGGTATTGAAGTTGAAGTATGAGTCTCTTTGTCTGCTATGATATTATGTTGAAGTGTGTGACTGTTTCATCTAAAAATTTAAGATATTAGAGATAACACATTTTTATTATTTTATTATATCCTCAATACCCTCCCCACGTGCGAGCCTGATTTTTTTTTCATAAGTCAAGCATGTGAAAATTATTTTTGACATGAGTGGCCGTGAAATTCACTCTCAGAATCATTGCCAGCAAGTATCATACTGAAGCATGTGACTATATCATCTAAAAGCTTTAGCTATTAGAGTCAACGCACTTATATTATTTAATTATAATTTAACATAATCCTCAACAAATGCATTACCTTTAGAGCGTTTAAAATGTAGTTGTTGATATTTTTAAAGAGTCCAAATAACATAGATCATTAATATCAATATGATAAAAGAATGTTGATCATCATTTTTTCTGCTAAAATGTGTGCAATATTTTTAAAATTTATTTACAAAAAGTTAGTGAAAAAGTACTATAACTAAAACAATACTAGGAATAAAACTATAAAAATAAAAAATAAATTAGAACTAAGAAACTTGAACATAGAACTTCGAGATGAATTTTGAATTTCCTAAATCACTGAGCCAACTTTTAAAATTCAAAAATATCTTATATAAATCATGTATTTTTTTATCGAAGAGATAAAGTGAACATCCTCACCCCCTCTTAAATCCGCCCCTAATCTCATCACCCTATATTTTGTGATAATTGACACATTTTCTTTTTCGATTTAAGCATTTGTTATTCGAAGCTTGTGAATCTCACTAATTCAGAGTTACGTCAAATAAATTATGAAAAATTCTTTATGTTTAACTAATATAAAATGTTAATAACTTTTTCTTTTTTTGTCTTAGGGTTAAAGTTAGATAAATTGGATCAAAAATTCAAAATAAATTTTCCAAGGACATGATGATCAAGAATGATTCATTTTTTACTAAGGTCTACAAAATGATAATTATGAACAGAATCACATTCAAATAATACAGCTATAAGTTATTATTGTAATAGTCATAATTATGTGAGACGCAATAATGACAGTAAGAAAAAAACAATTAACTGTCACAAAAAAGTTAGTTAGCCTAATCATTGCGGTCCTTGAAAATAAAGTATTCCTATTTTAATTTATGTGTCTTAGTTTGATTGAGACCGTAACATAATTTAATATTAAAAAGGCTAAAATATTAACTTATATTTTCTTTGTTCATTTTTACTTGTTCATATTTGACTTGATACATCTCTTAATAAAATAATAAATTTATTATATCACTTTTTGAATATAATAAATATATTTTGAAATAAATTAAAAACCAAACAATAAATATTTTTTTAATTTTCTAAATGAACAAGTAAAAGTATCAACTCTTTTAATACTTTTATGTTCCTTTTTAGTTCTCATATAGATTCGAATGATATGGATTTTAACTAATATTTTAAGATTATTTTTTCATCATATTAATATGTAAAAAAACTACAATTTATAGTACTTTCCATTAAAAAAATTTAATATCTAATTTTTCAAAATAAAATATATAATATTAATATAATCTAAGTTAATTTTGAAAATTAATCAAGCTGACTCTCAAAAAGCAAAAAACATATACTAATAAATAGCCAAATAAAAATAGACAAAGAGTGTGTAATAAATATTTCAATTCATTTAAGAAATAATACTTGGTTTGATTTTCCATAATTAGTAATTCTAACTTTGGACTTCTCATTTTATCTCTAACATCACGATAAATTAAGTTTTAATTTTCTTAATTAAACAAATAAAAATAGATATTTAATGTTTAATATAAGAACAAGAAATAAAAAATGGATCAAGGGTATAATAAACATTTCAATTCATTTATGAAATAATACTTGCTCTAATTTTTCATGTTCAAAATTTCTAACTTTAAACTTCTCATTTTATAATGATAATGCAATAGATTCTCTTTTATTGTGTTTTTAGCTTTTAAATTTAGTTCAAAACAATAATATGCAACATAATAAAAAAGATATTGATTATTTTTTTAAAAAAATTCACACTTATTTAGTTGAGTAAACTTTTACTTAATCAACATTAATAATAACAACAAATTCAATGTAATCTCATAAATAAAATCTAAAAAAAACAAAACACATCTAAATCGTACCTCTAGTTAGTAGATTTTACATAACCAAACCATTTTAATGATAATGCAAATAGAAAGGAGTAACATATTAAATTACGAGTCCTAATCCAACTCTCGATAATGAATTAATTTAGCTACTAAAATTTCTTTCGTGAGTTAATATTAATTTTGATATATGAGAATAAAACATTACGTTATTTCATAAATTAATTATTTAATTAAATAATATCATATAAAACGAAACGAATCACACATATTGCGTCTAAATAAAAAAGTGAGAAAATAAAAGCATACCTCAGGAGAAGGATAATCAAGTTTCCTCTGAACTCTCATTTGATCGGAACTATTCCGATCACCACCGGAAGACGACGGTCTTCGCCGGAGAAATCTTTCGAAAATCGCCATTACTAAAAACATAGAAATAAGAATAGCAGTCGCAACGAAACCAAACGATACAGCATTTACAGAGTTGTCAAAGTTTCTCCAATGATCTCCTCCTTCTAGTTCACCACCACCATTTGTTTCTGCCGGAGCCATACTCGGCGGTGGCACGATTCCCCAAAAATCAATACCACCATTAATTTGTCGTCTTCCCATTGAATAAAAACAAAGTAATCTCTTTCTGTATCATCACCAATGGACACAAAAATGTCAGCTCATTGTTGCACTCTATGTGTTTGATATTTTGCCTGAAAGAACTCAAAAAAGAGATTGAAGCTACAGTTCCAGAAACAGGTAAAGACCCAGTTTTTCTTTCCTCCAACAAGCCTGTAGGAGGTAGTGGCGATGAATTTGAGGTGGGTTTTGTTGTTGCACTCTATCTGTTTGATATTTTGTCTGAAAGAACTGAACAAAGGGTTTTGAAGCTATAGTTCAAGAAACAGAGAAATACCCTTTACTTGGTTGATGAAAATGGAGATGTGGGGGGGGGGGGGTAGTTTGTAGTGATGATGGATTTGAGGTGGGTAACTTTCAATGAGAAAAGTTGGTTAGTTTAATTTAGTATTAGCTTGGAAAAAGCTAAAGCTTTTCTTGGGTTCTTGTAGAAGTGGACAATAGAGTGAGGGAGAAGAAAAAGCTTTTAGCTTTGGGATGGGCAAATGGAGGAGGATAAAAAGGAAGACTATAGTAGATAATCAAGGTATAATGACTAGTTTGTTTAAGGAAAAATGTTGTTTAATTTGAAGGTATCTATGGTTACTTGGGGAAAAAAAAAGGCATTATATATAGATCGGAAAAAGGACAAATATAACCTTGGATTATCGTAAATGGTATGTAGATATACTCATCATACTTTTGAGATATTACTGCCCTTGTCGTCAGAAAGCTAGAGCACATACGTTCTTCACTCTAATGAAAGACTAAATAGGGACATGTGGCGCAATCTTATCCATCGACATGATATTTAATAAATGTTGTTGTTAGTGGATAAGATTATGACACGTGTATATCCGTTAGTATAAACGGTATGTATATTCTAGTTTTTGGACGGCATAGACACTAATGTTTTAAAAGTATAACGGAGATAATCCGCATATATCATTTACAACAGTGGGTATATTTGTCTTTACTACAAAGACAGATAAATATCTTTTGATGAGAATGTAGATTTAGGCACTTCAACTTTTATTGTTGTGTTTCGTAGATATTTGATATTAACATCACACATAAATTTTGAATGCGTTTATATAATGATTTTATAAGTTGAAGTGTTTAACTGATACAATGTAATACTAAGACTCATGATCTATAACACTACTTGATACTTTGTCTATGATACCATCTATAAAGAAGTGTTGTAAGGCCAAACAAATTGATGGTGTGACTCTATTAATATATATGACGAATAAGGAGATATTGACAAGGGGTAATATATAATCTAATTAATACAATACAAGTCACAAACTATGAAATTTATGAGTACACATATTATGAATTCTAATAATTTCTACAATTTTTTAGAACAAACTTTAGACCGTTGGACATACATGGTTTATAAAGTTCTTTATTAAGATTTTTCATGGAGAAGACATTTTTCAACTACTCCATTCATTTTTGTTGCTAGTTGTTATCACCGCTTTATAATCATTATCAACTACCATCTTTTATCCATCACAATGCTATTTTTAATCACAATTATTATTATCGGCATTCAGTACAATGACTTATCACCACTATTAATTATCATTTATAATTACAATCACCAACCATCGCTATCACAGCTACCAATTATCACCGTCATCACAAAACATTATTGATCACCATACTATTTTTAACCTCAATCATTATTATACTCGTTTATTACAGTTAGTCTCCACACCATTAACTATTCATCGTTTATAATTACAATCACCATCACTATCACAACTATCAACAATCACCATCACCAGTCATCACTATTAATCATCACAAACATTATCAATTACCATCATTTACCACAAATTACCACCATTTCAATCACTACCGTCAATCACAAACTACCATCTACAGTCTGCTTCCATAACCATCGTCAATATTAGACATCATCACCGTCGATCATTATATAATAATATTTTAATACATTAAATCCATCAACTTTGAGTCTTAAAATTCTAAATATAATTTACCCCATAATATTGTACCCAAATCTCCACTACACATCCCCTCTATCACGTAAACCATTTTACACATCAAATCTTTTCAAAAGTACATTAAATATAGTACCCATTTTTGCTCGATCGACTAGATGCCTAGGCCTATATATAAGTCCCTTAGAATGTGACAAATAATAAGAGACAAATACAAAACTATGTATTAATTAAATAACAAATGAGCATCTCAACCAAGTACTGTTTAAGGTTATCGTGACAGGTGCATTATTATTATTATTATTATTATTATTATTATTATTATTATTATTATTATTATAAGAGTGATCTCTCTCATATTTCTTTGTCGTTTCTAAAATTGTCTTTTTATGGCACATACTGCAAAATCAGAAATTTGACAAATGGTTCTCTTTTTCTGGTTCTATTCATCATATTTAACATTATGTAACACCAACCACAATTATTTCTCGCAGATAAAATTGTTTCTTTTTTAATTAAAATTTTAATTTTTAAATATTAAATTTTTTTTAGTACAAAGCGTATCCTTTATCTAACTTCTAAAGAATTTATCCCATCCATAATTGCCTAAAATTTGAATTAAATTCTTCAAGGATAAAAAAAATATTACTTTACAATAATAATAATTTAATTTGTTGAATTTCAATCGACGATAGCAAATCACATTGACATTCACTTTTGCTTTTAAAATGATGCACATGAGAGGAGTGTGGAGCCTAAAGGGTATAAAATATTAATAAAAATTTTAAAACGATATATAAAATTTTATATTAACCAAAACGATAAAATCGCCGCAACAATAGCGATTTAATCCATCGGAAAAAACAAAATGTGAATTTTTTTAAAAAGAAAATGAAATCGCTACCTAGGCAGCGATTTTAAACATTTTTTTTAGGCAGCGATTTTCAATTTTTTTTTTTAGTTTTTTTTTTGAAAAAAAAATAAGAAAAATCGCTGTTGATTTAAAAAAAAAATATGGAAATTGCTGCCTAGGCAGCGATTTCAAAAAAAAAAATCTAAAAATGTTAAATCACTGCCTAGATAGCGATTTTCCTTATTTTTTTAAAAAAATTATAAATCGCTGCCTAGGCAGCGTTTTTTTTTTAAAATAAAATAAAATAAAATAAAATCGTTGTCTAGGTAGCAATTTCATTTTTTTTAAAAAAAATCACATTTTGCAAAATCGCTGCAGAGGCAGCGATTTTGACGTTTAGGTTAATATAAATTTTATATACTATTTTGAAATTTTTGTTAATATTTTGTACCATTTAGGCTCCGGACTCCACATAAGAGGGGAAGAAGGTGATAATTTTTTAGTGTTTTTTTATGAACAAATCTTGTTTCTTTTTCTCAATTCATTTTTTAAATATATATTCAATAGTATTTTTCTTTTAATTTCAATATTTCGTATGGTATATGTTAAGGTCATAAAATTGAAAAATATTTTAACACACTATATATATTTTTGAAATATGATCACAAAATACAAAAGACGTATTATATTTTTTATAAACTCGGTATTCAATTAAATTATGACAATAAAATATAATGGAGGGTGCAGGACAATTGCACAACCAAAGTTAAAAAAATAAGTGATATGTATGAACATTTTCTTCAACACAATGACATAATAATGAGTTAAACTTTTAACACGAACATTTTTTTTTTAGTTCGATGATGTATTTAAATATTTTCTCTTTATAAAAAAAAAGTTACTCGTGAATCAAGTAAAAATACAAAATTTAAATTTAAGTTAATCAATTTTATCAAACTCGTTAACTCTATCCAAGAAGGGAATTATTTAATAAAACTCATTGATAAAATTTATATAACTCTTCCGAAGGTATTAAGCGTAATTAACGTGACACGTGGCTAGTTGGTTCCCTCAGACAAAAAACTATAACTGAAACAACTGCTAAAGTTACGCTAATTTAGTGGACACGTGGCATATTATAATTGGCTCATCTCTACTGTTTTTTAATTAAAAAAATATTTATTAAAAAGAAATAAGAAATTTAATTTAATTATTTCTAACTAAAAAAGTATTTGCTAATCTTTTTTAAGAACAAACTATGCAGATTGTTGTGTCTCCTTCAAATTATTCTTAGCTTGAAATTGAATTTCAATTTATATATAAACACTAATTACTTTCGAAGAAGCTGAAATTATAATTTGATCATAATTTCATACTCCAAGACTGTAAATAATCTTTTCCGTTTATTAGGTAAATAATTTGATATATCTCTTTAACTTTATTATTTAGATCTGATATATCGAAAGTTTGAAAAAAAATTTACTTATGTCATTGTTAAAATTTTGCTCATTTATGTCATTTTCTTTTGTGAAAGACTCATTCAGTCATTATTTGTTAACTAAAAAAATAATTTTCATTTCGCGAACTCTTTTTTTTTTTGTGCACGTGGTCAATTATGATTCAGCCACATCATTAATTGAATATTTTATTTGAAAAGGAAAAAAGTGTTTAAATATGTCAACTTTGAGAAAAAAACTTATTTATGTACATTAGTTAAAAGTTTGACTCATTTATGTCATTTCAGTTAACAAATAATGAAATGAACTGATTTTTTTTTTCTCAAATAGAAATATACTCCCTCCGTCCTCTATTGTTTGTTATGGTTTTTATATTTAGAGTCAAACTTTATGAACTTTGACCAACATTTTAAGATGAATTAATACATCATATTGATATGCAAAAAAAATGCAATTTATAGTATTTTTCAAATAGTTTTTGAATATCTAAATTTTTTCTTTAAAATATCGAATTAATATAATCTAATTTAACTTTTAAAATTAGTCAAATTAACTTTCGAAAAGCGCAACAGGACAAGAGCGACCAACATAGATCGTGATGAATGATTAAGATTCCTCCGCCTCTAACTAGTAACTTTTAGTTCTAAGTCCTATATATATATATATATATATATATATATATTCATTATTAAAAACATTATTTCTAAAACTAAATCATATTATATATAAATTTGACTAAATCAATCTTCAATATAAATATTCGAGAAAAAAAAAAGTGAAGTAGGAGGATTTGGACCACCAAGAAAAAGACGAGAGACCCGTGCAAGTCGGGTCACGTGATCGGGTCCAACTTTTATTTCTCTTATTTGCTTTCTCTTCTTTTCATGCTTTGATAATTTACAATAAGCCAAAACTCTCAACACTTTGATTCCGAATAATCATAGAAGAATATGGTAATATGAATAAAATTAATTAATTAATTAAATATGATTATTTTTATACGAAATATTTTACTTTTCAATGAGTAATAATTTTTGCGTAATATTGAAAAAGAATTAATTGAAATTTTAATATAAATATCATGCGATAGAGTAAGGAATTAAAAACAACCATATGGATAATTTAGAAAGGGCAACATTCATATATAGCAAACAAAAAATTCATATTTGTATGCTATAGCAAAGTTTGCATAATTGCGCTCCATAGTAAACATAAAACTGTATAATTCGTTATACATATACAATTGTATAATTCGCTGGCCTATTTCGCTGCAATTGTATAATTCGCTATCCTATTTCACTGCAATTATATAATGCACAATTGTATAATTCGCTGTAATATTTTTATAAACTTTGCTTTGCATACAGTTGAATTGAATTAAAATATATGTATATTGCATAATTATAAGTGTATAGCAGGAAGATATATGTTTTTCTCTCGCTTTATACAAAAACAGAAACACAATATATACAATTCTGTTGTATAAAACTAGGGAAAATTATATTTCACTGCAATTGTATAATTCGCAATTGTATAATTCGTTGGCCTTTTTCTCTGCAATATTTGAAGTAAAATATCTGTAAAGTGTATAATTAAGTGTATAACACGAAGATATATATTTTTGCATGTGTATATACAATTTTCTCTCGCTTTATACAAAACAGAAACAAAATTTATACACTTCTGTGTATAAAGCGAGAGAAGCGAGTGAGAATGGAGAGTGGCGAGCGAGATTTTTGGGAGAAAGACGCATGACAAACTTTAGCTAACGTTTGCTATGGAGCACAATTAAATCAAACCCTAGCTACTCCATTTATTTTAGGTTATTAGTTTGCTATTATATACAATTTTCCTATTTAGGAACGAAGTCAAATTAGAAGAGTGTTCATCTAATTCAACTTGTTATTGAATAAAGTTATAATAAATCATATTTGTTCTGAATCTTTTACTTGTTACACTATGATATACTCAGAATGTTTTAATAATAAGACTATTCACTTCATATATAGCATCATCCACTTATTATAAGATCTATTATTAAAGATTATAGTTAATTGTTATGAAGGACCAACAAAATTATGATTAGACATATCAATAGGGTGGCAAATCAGTGGATTATTTCTACAATAAAAATGACCATTTGCAGTATTTAATTCTTAATTGTCATTAAATATGTATTTTTAGCGATAATGTCGCTCTTTTTAGATGTTCCTAAAGCCTTTGGCAACATTGATTCTAATGGCACTTAACTAATGCGATAAAGACGTTAACACTCCTTATTAGTATCAATATTTAATACCGCTAAAAGTTATTTTTGTTATAGTGATATCTATAGTAAATGAAGGATCTGGTATAATCAAAATAATTTTAGTTAGTTATACGTAGCTTTGAAAGAAAAATCAATATAACATTTGCCTTCAATGTGTATATCGATTGTCAATTCTATTTTCGATAAGGATATACATTAGATAATTTTGACTATTATTTGATAATAGTGTAAACAAGCCAAGATGAAATATAGTCAAGTATCCAATTTCATAACACAAGAATGGCTACAAAGCTCTTTTTCCCCTTGTTCCTCTAATGGTTCAATCAAACTTCTCCATCCATTCCCATTTGTTGTTGTTTCAAAAACATGTACTTCACTTCTTGTTCTTGTTATATAGTTATCACCCAACATATTTCTATAACCAGCCAAAAAGTACAACTTTGTCCCTATAGGAGCCATAGTGCAAAACATTCTTTCCAAATTTGGCCAATTATTTTGTGTGTCATCTAATATAGAAATTGGTGAACTTGAACCATCCACTATGTACCATAAATTGTGTTTCCCATCATAGGACTCAATATGTCCCTTCCATGTGTTTAAACAATCACCTGAGCTATAAAGCTTCCCATCAATATTCACTATTTGATTAGGTGGCACATCTAGGTCCCACATTCTAGCCATGTAATCCCACGTGTCGCGATCTGGATCGTACACTTCAGCAGAACTTCTTTCCATAATGTAGGGTCCTTGATGAGTATCATGAGTGTTTTCTCTTCTAGCAAATCCCCCTACTACATAAAATTTCTCTTGCCATAACACACCGATACATTTGTACCTGTTAAGATATGATATAATCGAGTAATTTTTTAAATAATGATTTTTTTGATAAGATGGTTACGCAACTCAACATGCATGATATCAAGATTTTCACTCACCTAGCGATAAGTACCATTTGTAACCATCGTGGTCCATGTATACTTATTGTATAACAAGTAATGATGATTGTATATACTATATATACATTATTGATAATATATATACACATATTATGGAATGATTATATTGGCTAAAATCTGGAGAAAAAAAAGAAGAAGAAAGAAGTGGAACTTTCACATAGAGTCACTAAAAAATAACCTAATTATTCTACGTAGCTATAGTTTGATAATACAATTCGTAGCTACATGTTATAGGCAGGAGAGAGGCGAGCGAGACTGGAAGATAGAGGAAAGAGGCGAGCGAGAGAGGGCAAAGAGTGAGAGAGAGGTGAATTATATATGTATATCGGTTAGATAATTGTATATTATACATATGCATTTGTATATATGGCAAGCGAGATTAGAAAAGGGAGGAGAGAGAGATGAGAGAGAGAGGGCAGAGAGTGGGAAAGAGATGAATTGTATATATATATATATATATATATATATATATATATATATATATATCGGTTAGATAATTGTATATTATACATATGTATTTGTATATTCTAATGAATTATACGTATACAAACGCGACTGATTATACAAATTCGAAGTCATGCCACGAAATTAATGTATAATGTTAGTCGCGAGTGGTAATTATAGCAAACTATAGCTATGATGAGTAATTAAATAGTATAAATTTGCTTAACCGCGTAATTTTTATAAAAAAATGAAGATTATATTGCTTTTTGTTATGGTTTTTGTTAGAACTTAGATATGTTGTGTAGTGAAACTCCAAAAAGTATTCTATTTGATGTATTAAAATAATTAGGTCTATAGAAGGAATGTTTTGAGGCAAAATATAACACAAGTAACTAAAAATATACTCTTATCGTAACAACTTATTATAATTTGACGAGATAGTCACACACTTCAGTCCGTACCTTGTGGTGCTCATGTTAGGTAGTTGTTTCCATTCATCTAAAATAGGATCATAAACCTCAGCCAAAGAGGTACCCTTAGCACCATCAAATGTTGTTTGTCCACCAGCTACATAAATTTTGCCCTCTTTAGAAGTCATACATGCAAAATTAAACCTTGGAGTTTTTAAAGGTGCACATTTAGTCCAACAATCTTTACAAACATTGTACTTTAGTACCGAAGGAAGAATTTCTATATCGATTTCGTGAACGTTATTATTTTCCATACTACCATTTACATCCTTGTGACATTGTCGTCCTCCAATTACAAAAATCTCCTCACCAATAACAGTAATCGCGAAATCCTTGAGGACATGATTCTCCAGAAGACCTGGAATAGATGTGACATGAGTATTCCAGGAATTCGTTGAAGGGTAGTAACATGATATCCAATTCGACATGTTATCGTTAGAATTTTTGCCACAAAACGAGACATAAACACGATAACAATTTATGTCATTTTGTGAATCATGAGAAGAAATGGAACTCATAGTGTTTGTTCTTGATTATATTTTTGGTTTGTAATATATATATATATATAAGACAAATATTGGACTTATAGGAAGTGGAGGAATTGTGTATTGTGTAATGAAGTGGAATATATAGGTAAGAAAATTAATTAATTAATTAAACGGAAATTACTAAGATTTTATAATGGGGATTATTTCTATGGATTTTTTCTTGTTAATTATATTTTGAATCTCCAATGTTTGGAATATTCAGTTTTTGGTTTGTTTATTTCATTATTTTTTTTATTGTTCAACAAGGATATTTATTTTTTGGTGAATCACGAGGTAAGTTTAATAATATTCCATATATGGCAAAGTACAAAGTTTGGTATTTTTAAAATTCATTAATGTGGTAACAAGTATATTATCTAAACGTATGTTTTAAGATTTTGAAAACGGTTAATAATCGCATCATTATAGTGAGGTATGTTGGAGGGTGTGGCGGACACAATCAGTATGAATGTCATTTGTAAAATTTGTTTTTGTAGTTTTACTAGAGAAGTTATTTTCTTCGTCTTTAAAGAACTTAATTTTCTAAAAAAATATTTTCTGAAAATCTTGACCAATCAAACTTGAGAAAATCGAAAAATATTTTTCTGCTTACCGAAAACACCACGTATTATTTAAATCCATCAATATAATTTAACATGTTACACCAAATTAGTTTCTATATTTTTTAACCTTTCAATTCTAATAGATATAATTACTTTTAATAACATACTAACCACTTAACTATGTAAACAACTTTTACACTAATACTTCATGAGAACTTATGCTTGGATATAACAGAACTAGATTTTGCATATGAATTGGGCCTAACCCATTTACAATAGTTGGGCTTCTAGAAAAGAAAGTCAATGTGAAAAGCCCAAATGTAAAATTAAACTCGATTTTCGATTTTGAAATCACAATTAAACTCGAAATTTAATATTTTGAGTAGTATTTTAAGTGAGTGTGGTTGGGAATCACCGGGAGCGTGAAGCTATATACAAACGTTAAGGAGCATTGCCGGAGATTTCAATTAGTATGGAATCAATATTTAGACCTAAATCGATGTGGAAAATATTACCCCGAGAATGTATATTACATGTACATATCATGTATATTTGTAGATCATATATACATTTTCAATTGATATATACGAACGTTAAGGATCATTGCCGGAGATTTCGATTAGTATGGAATCAAAATTTAGACCTAAATCGATGTGGAAAAATATTACCTCGAGAAATGTATATTACATGTACATATCATGTATATTTGTAGATTATATATAGATTTTCAATTGATATACACAAACATACACATGACTTTAATACTTTTATAGTGATCTAATTGTGTAAATATTTTTTACGTTGTTAGTGTATGAAAATAATTTTATGGTTACTAATACAGAACTTGTAGTAGTTTAGATGTTTTTAATTATCTTAGTAAGTTGTATTAACTAAAATTTAGAAAAATGAAAATGATTAATTTGGTCATGAAACACGACAAATAGTAATGTTTGGTTATTATTTATTTCTTTGATGCTAGTGAAGAACTATTTTATTTATAAACTCATCAAATAAAATTTTAAATGCTATGATTTTTTTCCTCTTTTCAACGCAACGAAAATAACTAGCAATGAAGTAATGGTAAAATTAAGGGATTATGCACAAGTACCTCCTCAATCTATGCCCGTAATCTCAGAGACACATTTATACTATACTAAGGTCCTATTATCCCCCTGAACAAATTTTATTAATAATTTTCTACCCCTTTTCAGCCTACGTGACACTATCTTGTGGGCCAAGCGTTGGTTGACTTTTATTTTCAAGCTAGTGACACGTAAGTCAAAAAGGGGCAGAAAATTACTTATAAAATAAGTTCAGGGGGGTAATAGGGTAATCTTAGTATAGTATAAGTGTATCTCTGGGATTTCAAGTATAGGTTGAGGGGGTACTTGTGCATTTTCTCTAAAATTAAATGTCGTTTTCTTACAAATTGTTCACCTATATATAATACCTTAATAATTATTAAAAATATATATGATTTTATGATCTAATTTATTTATTTTTAGTTGTTGTCCAGGATAAAAAAAAAAAATCCAGTTATATAATCAGATAACGTGCATTATTATTATGAAATCTAATCAAATAATATGACAAAAATGTACGATTTATAATCATACAAAATCAATAAAAGTTGTTTGTTGGTGATGATAATTATAGTTTTCAAGTATCAATGATTAAATTTTCTGTGTAAATAAAAACAAGTATTACAGTACAAGAATAACTATTCATTTTTTTTGTTTTATTAAGAAAAAATTTTATAGAATATGTGCTACCAAATTGTCCACGTTTCGTTTTTTTAAATTTTTCGTTTTGCATGGCTATGAATATTTTGTAGCGTAATATTTATTAATGTTTTAATTTCAAGTTCTAAATATAAAATTTCATAAAATGTATTATTTTTCAAATTATTGATGTTTAATCGAAGTCTAATTAATTTGAATAGAAAATGCTATGTTTTCAACATATATTAAGTTTAATTTATTTGAATTCATTAAAAAAGATATATAATTAAATATAAAAAATAATATATAAATTTAACATCTACTATATATAAATAAATTAATTTGACGTATCGCTTACGCTTTTTAAATATGCACCGTCCATATCTTTTTAACAACGTGCAATTTTATATGTAATTATCTATCATTTTCTTCCTCATTTTGATGGTGAAGAATGATTGGATATGAAAGGTTTTTCTAATTATTATTATTTATTATATAAAAAACAGAGTTAAAAATAAAATTTTAATTTAAAAAAACAAATTTAAGTTATTGAGTTAAATTAATCTGATTTCTATTATTATGTTATCTCTTAGTATTTTGACTTCTATTATTAATAGTAATATCCTCGCATTATTTTATTGTTGTTCTTAGTTATTATTTTTTGAATATTATGTAATGTTTTTTTTTTTATTATTTGTTTGTTATGTTTTTTGTATTTTTCTTTTCGAACTATTTCACCTTTTTTCAAGTGAGCTTTATTTTTACGAGATATGAATAAGGTCTAGTTAAATTTAATTTTCTTAAATTTTATTTATAAAATTATACTGGATATATTATTATTATGTTTTATATGAAACATAAATTTACATTTTCTTTTTGTAAATGGTAATAAAAAGAAGAGATGATCATTTAATATAAAAGTATAAAAATTTTGACATTAAAAATTTTAAAATAATTATTTATAAATTTTAAATTCTAAATTTACTCGTATCCTTATCATTTAACTGTTGGGACCTAGATGTGTTGGCAACAATTAATTAAGTAGTTTGTGAATACATTATTTTCAGAAAGCCACAGTATAATTGACCTTTTTTCATGTTTGTATTTATTGTATTTACATTAATTGGTCCTAGCAACTTGTAATTGTGTTGTCATATTCATGCACCCTCCTTTAGTGTCCTATAATTTTTATATATGTTGTTATTTAATTAGATATTGAAAAATATAAATAATTTTGTTTAGAGTTTTATAAATTTATCAATTTTTATTTAGAGAAAAGGCTCAATTATGTCATTGAACTTACAAAAAAGGCTCATTTATATCATTAGTTAAAAGTTTGGTACATTTATATCATTACCGTTAAAGAAAAGGCTCATTTATGTCATTATTTTTAACTGTGGTTTTACAAAACCAATTTTGACACTTGGTCAATTATAATTCATCCACGTCATTAAATTTTTTTAATAAAAAAATTCAATTTTTATTCAGAATTTTGATTTTTTTAATTAAAAAATTAATTCATTTTTTTTCAGAATTGTGTTTTTTTAATGATTTTGCAAAATCACCGTTAAAAATTAATGGCATGAATGAGCTTTTTCTTTAAAGCTAATTGCATAAATGAGTCAAACTTTTGACTGATGACATAAATGAGTCTTTTCTGAAAATTTGATGGCATATCCGAGCATATTCCCTTTTATTTATGTAAAGAGATATTTTACACATAAAAGATTTTGAAGGATTTTTTAAATTCAAATTATAAAAGATAATGTTCAGTTATTTCAGTAGAGTTTGAACTTAGTATCTCAAGTAGAGTTTGAAACCCCCTAAATCATTAATACAATCTTTAATTTTGTCTATCTCCATGGTATATAAAATCTATATACATACAATTTTATCTATATTAATGATACTTTAAAATTTTAAAATTGAATACTATTATTTTAGTATTGTAGATATTTTCTTACTACTTATCTTTTCACGTTTATATTGAATTAGTTAAGTTATTGGATTGACTTACCTATCGAATGAAAACGTAGATATCATTATGATTTGTAATTTTCGATTGTGACATCGATACTATAAAAAAGTTTAATAAAAATTCTTTAAATTTATTTTAAATTAGAAAAATAAAATGAACAATTTATTTTTAATATGTATGGAGGTTAAATAATATATAATGAAGAAAGTATATGTGGTTCAAATTTCAAACCACTTGTGGTAAGTGATAGATAAACTTTTTGGGACTACAATCCCTAAATGTTATATTAAATTTGGTCCAATAATTAACAATGACTTGTCCATCAAGATTGGACTATTCATATGACTGATTGAGTAATCCTTCCGTTCATATTTATTTGTCCACTATATTTTTTAAATTTTATTTAGTTACCATCGTTTTAGATCTCATATCCCTTGAGAAGATAGGTACGTTTATTATAATATTCTTATTTGATGTTTTCTTGAAGTCAATTTTTTAATAAATAAACATGAATTAATTTATTTTGATTAACTGATTTGACTAATGAACATGAACAAATTTTTAGTTTTTTATATTGAAAAAATTTATACTTTCAAAACTAATAATTGGGTAAAATTGGAAGAACAGTGACATTCATGCATTGCTTTTGTGAAATGATAAATACTCCTATCGTTTCATTTTATATGTCACCTTTTACTTTGCACTTGCATTTAGTAATGATGTAACTTTACCCTTCCACCTTTATTTAATGTTTTCTTAAGTCAATTTTATGATAAAAACTGCATTTTCAAGATTAATTAACTATTCTATCAAAGATATAATAAGTAAAATATGATAACTTATGCATAAATTTTTTAAAATAACAAGTATTGTGGTCCACCTATTTATAGAAAGAAATGACATATAAAGTAGGACGGAAAGAGTGTTAAGAACTATCTATTTTTACCAATGATGACATATAAATACTTTCTCCGTTCACTTTTTACTTATTCACAAAAATAACAATATTTCATGTTTTACCCTTAATTCATCTTTATCAATATATAGAAAGAAAGTTAATCTAAACAATCACAATATTTATTTAAGTATGTGTATGTGTTCTTCACTTAGATTTTCTATACTAGGAGCAAAATGAGAAAAAACATACTCAATTAGATATATATTGATGTTTTTTTTTAATAAGATAACTATTTTGAATAATTTATTTTTAATAAAAACGACATATAAATAAAGTAGATATCAATGCAAATTGATCACTTATGTTACAAAAAACATTGTATCAATCACCCATAAGCTGTGCTATAAAACCTTTTAATGGTACATACATTAAGGATTCTTAATAGTACTTGGTTGCTAGTGCATCTTGGAGTCTTGAATTGGCTTAATGCTGCTCCATTTCCAATAAAATGTTCCAAAATCTTCTTAAAAGTACCTCTTTCCACAATGCAAAGTTCTAATGGTCCAATTGAATTTGTTTTTCTTGATACAACATATCCATGATCAACAAAAGATGCATCCATTTCCCTACAACACTCTCCAAAAACATTTTCATCAACATCACCTTTGATTTCCCAATAGATCACATAATGGCCTGGTCTTTTTGATACATTTGCATGGCTTGTGAAGTCTACTAGCTCAGCTCTTGACTTGCTTATTAGTATTCGCGAACCTCTCTCCACCACTAACTGAAGGTCCTGTTCAGTATTCTTATCGATGTTTACTGTTAATATCAGCTTTCTCCTGCATATAAAGTTGAGTTTGGGGGTATTCTTGTGGAAACCGGCAACTTCTACTACATCCCCTAGTCTATACCGATAAAGACCTACATATAACGGTTTAGTTAGTCAAAAGAAAATAAAATTTAAGGTATATACACTGACATACATACGTAACAAGAAGAATCAAATCACTTTTCTTCTTTGTTTTGTTACTATTCAAATTATTATGAATGATTATTTATAGTTACCATTTAGTGATTTTGTAATTTCCCACCCCCACCCACCCTCCTTTTTTTTTATGGCAAAATTTTTGCAATATGAAAAGGACAAGATAAGTCCCTTGTTCTTGGAATCTCAGACACACCATGTTAATATTTAACTAGATGATATACTCACTGTCCATGTCACTACAAATAATTGATGTATAGTGCTTGATGTGGTCTTAAAATAGAGTTTAAGTACTTCAATATATACTAACATTATAAAGAATCTTTTTATAATTTATTATATTCACATGTTCAAGTTTATATATAAATTTTACTTATATTCACCGAAATAGTCATCCAAATATCTAACTTATATGATTGGTGGTAACTAGAGAGATATTTTCATGAAATGACAAGCAAAAAAGAATTAATGCTATATGTATGGGGCATAAATAGTTAGAATATATTAGAAAAAGTTAACGCTAAAAGTTAGACCACCATGTGTTACGAGATGGAATGGATAAAATTTTTCCACCTTTATCAAAGGTTCAGCTTTTAATCTTTGAATGTAAAAAATAAATAAATACTGATCAAAAGACATTACGAATTTCATTAGTCAAAACCCTAAAATAGATACATGCTAGACCAAAATGCACAAATATATCCTATTTTAGTAAAATCACTTAGAGTCATACTCACTATTCATATATAGAATTTACAAGTCTACCAAACTTCAAAACAACTCTAGATATTTTTGTATGAAGTTAGGCATGACTTAAGACACCACATATAAACACACAAAGATTTTTTTTTTTTAAAAAAAGTGTGTATATGTTAAATAACAATGATACAAATAATATACACCCCACAAAATATTTTACCACAAGAAAAAAGAAAAAATTGTTATATAGTACCTGTGAAAGTAGTGAGGACAATTTCATATTCTTGTCCTATCTTGACTTGAGATAATGGAACAGGCTCATCTTCAATAAAATCATCATTTGCTAGAAGATTAGCATCTTTGTGGCTATTATTGTAACTTTGTGACTTACTTCTATGTAGTGGTATGAATTCAAAGTAAGAAAAAGTGGGTATAATTGCAAAAGTTACTTTCTCTGGTGGAGATGAAGGTTCCACATTCACTCCAATCCAACTCTCTGTGGACCCATAATCAGCACTAACCAAAGGCAAATCCCCACAATAATGTCTTAATTTGTTTAAGTATGGTTGCATTGAGCCTGTCATTATTGTGTAAACATATTTAACATTTGGCCATAATTTTGGGATTATACTAACCCAATTTTCCTTTTCTACTTCTTCACATATTGATTCAATTCTTGATGCCAACTCTGGATTAGGGACAATCATACCTGGTTGAAGACATAATGAAGTAATTAAAAACGAATACTTTTTTGGTAAATACCTATATTTTTTTAACATTGATATCAAAGCAGATAAATGGTCTTTTGTTCAAGTCACTCGTTATTAAAAAATAATTTTTTACGTGCTAGGCCAAAAATAACGAGGCGGACATGTGAAGGGTGTGTTGGAGAGTGTGCTTTCCTTAAAAGTTCAAGTTCTTAAATGAGATGGTAACGTATTTCAATACTAACAGGTATATGATATTCTGTTTAAGTTACAGAGTTACTCAATATTAAAAATAAAAATAAAATAAAAATTCACGTGATAGGTCAAAGTAAAAAGAACCAAGGCACATGAAAGGTTGTGTTGAAGACATAGTGAAGTTATTAAAAATATATTCTTTCTAACAGTTAAATTTTTTAAAATAAAATTGTTACGAACACACTTCAACATTAATATCGAGGTAGGCATATGGTCTTCTCTTTAAGCTATACAAACACTCATTATTAAAATAAATTTTTTACTTGATAGGCTAAAGAAAAAAAAAGTCAAAAGGCACATGAAGGGTCGTGTTGAAAACATAGTAAAGTAAATTAAAAATTAACTCTTTCTAACAAAATTTTAAACTTATAGATGATCGAGCATTAATATCGAGAAGACAAATCTATATTCAAGTCTCACTACCGCTCATCACTATAACAGAACTTGATAGGCTAAAGAAAAAAAAAGTCAAAAGACACATGAAAAGGGTCGTGTCGAAAACATAGTAAAGTAAATTAAAATTAACTCTTTCTAACAAAATTTTAAACTTATAGATGATCGAGCATTAATATCGAAGAGACAAATCCAGAAAAATCTTATATTCAAATCTCACTATCGCTCATCTTGCATATGGTAGGCCCAAGAAAAAGAAAACAAAAGAGTCAGGGTCACACTTGAGTTGGTTTGATGAAAACATATCTAAAAAAAAAACTTTTAAACGATACATACCTAATAAGACTTTTCGAACTTTGGTTATATTGATTCTTGAAGTAAGAGTACCTTCTCTTATATCATGACACAATTCCTTCCACAACTCTTCAAATGATCTGAATGCTTGAACTATACTATATGCAAAAGTTGATGTGACAAATTCAATCTCATCACAATAATATAAACCAAGAAGTAGATGACAATAGGTTGATTGTTTATAATCTCCACTTGAAATAACTTCCTCAGGGCTACAAGTAAAAGACTTTGTGTGTTGTTGTTTAATCTTGAACTCTTCACTAGCATAATAATGTGTTGTGGCTGTTCCTGCTATTAATCCCCCTTTTGTTTTGGTTTGTTTGCTACTATATATAAATTCAAGAACTTTTCCACCTTCTCTTATTGAATAAATCCTGTTTTATCAAAATTTGTTAAAAATAATTGAATATTATAAAAGATTTGTATTATAAAAAAATATATACCTTGATCTATAAGCTGCTGCCAATTTGAAAATTTGAAGAGTTGTTTGGGAGCTATGATGAGTAAATGGTACAAATTTCTGTCTTCCCTCTGTGGTTCCAGAACTAAAAGAATTAAAAAAAAAAATCATTACGTCTCAATTTTGAACAAGTTAGATCTGATATTGAATCAACACTGTTCGTATCGCTTCTATTTTATTGACTTTATTACATATAGGATATGAAAAAATAATTCCATACTATAAACTATTCCATTGACAAAAGGGTGCTTATTCACTGTTATTCGTAAAGATTTAGAAACAGATTCAGAATTTATCCAAAATTTTACCAATGACATAATTTTAAAATTATGGATTTATATTTAATTTATATTGATATTTTGTGATTTTTCATCTTATATATTACACTCCATGTCTGTAGTCACAAAGTGAGGAGTTTCACTTGAAGTATTTAAAATATATTTATAAAAAAAATTATAATTTCTAATATGTGAATGAGTGTTTAAGTGGTCACCCTTCATTGTATGTGACTTTATCCCATGTGTTAGAAATGATAAGCTTAGTTAAAATTATCAAACACACAATAAATTCACCTTTATATATACTGACGGTATGATAAAATTTACACGGTAAAAAGAAGGAAAATATGGCTTATAGTGGAGTATAGCTCAAATGATTAATATATATAAAAAGTAATTTTGGACTATAGCTCCGCCATTGAGTCATCAGTGTCGAAAATGATATTGTTCAATTAAAACATCAAACACAAGATACATCTATCTCTATATACATTGACTATACAAAATAATTTCTACAGAATCAAATTTAGAGAAAGATATGACTTGACATGTGGTCTGATGTAGCTCAGTTGATGAGCTACCCACACCATCACGCTAGTGATAGTGATAGGGGTTCGAATCCCGCTAAATCCACACACACCCTATCCACCCAAAATAAAATTAAAAGAAGTATACCTTAAGGACAAAGTTCTCATAGGGTCTTGAGTGAGTAAAGGAGCTTTTTCACCATCAGCAATTCTATGTATATAAGGCTCAAAATCTGCATGAGAAGCAAGAGGAACCATAGTAGCATAAAGTGATTCCATAGCATTTTCATCTTGAAGTCTAATATCTCCAAGCCATTTTTTTAGGTACTCAACACCATGGTTGAGTTCAAGAATCCGCCGAAGCGTCTGCCGCTGTACAGCAGCAGCATTTTCGGCGGATTTTTCGAACCAATTGATCATTTCATCAGTGTCAGTGTAATAATTGGACTTATCTGGTGATGGTTCCATTTGCTAGGCTAAAAATGTAGCCAGCAGAAGATGTATATATATGAAGTGTTTTGGGCTAATAGTTGTTGAGATTGATGAGTGGCTTTCATGTTAAAAAATGACACCTCATTGTGAGGTTCTAAGTTATTTATATGTCAGAAGTCTGGTCGTTGAGTTCAGTGGCGTATCCAGAATTTTTATGTGAATAGTATTTGATATTTAATGATGTGGACAAATTAATAAATTTTTTACATCAACAAGTTGTGTTGTTTTCTCTATTATAATAGGACAAAAGGACAATTATACCTTTGAACTATCATAAATAGTATGCAAATATCCTACGTCATACTTTTGGGACATTAGTGACTCTGTCGTCCATAAATTAGAGCATATATGCTCTTCACTCACCGAAGACAAAATAGGGACATGTGGCGCAATCTTATCCTTCCATAAATGTCGGATCGATGGATAAGATTATGACACGTGTATGTCCGTTAGTATAAAGGGTAAATATGCTATAGTTTTTGAACGGCAAAAGCACCAATACCCTAAAAAAATGACGGAGGATATTTGCATATCATTTACGATAATTCGGGGATATCTATGTCCTTAATCCCTTTATAATATACTCAATTATTACATTTTGCTTTGCTCCAATAGTAAGTAGCTAATTTCCACATTCAATTCTAAGATTGTATGTTCGAGTCATTTAGAAGGGGAGAGGGGCTTTCTATATTCGTTGTTCGATATCTGTGATGAAATTTGATTAATGCAGATTTATGTCAGGTAAAACTTATTCGACGATAACACTCCCTACTAATAATATTTTTTATATCACGATTTGAAATGATCGAAACTCATAATTAAAGAAAAAATAGCTCCATCCACCATATACAACGTATCCTTTGGTGGAGCCATGATATCAAAAAGTTTAAAGTATCCACCAAACTTTATTATACTATTTATTTCATCTTATTTCAAAACTTTAATTTTTTTTATTTTTTTTTTTCAGTTCCTTCCCACCAATGAAAAAACACGTTTTTTATATTTTAAAATTTCATACCAAATAGTAGTTATCACACTCTTATAACTATATCATTATTGTAGCATGTTTAAAATTACAATTTTTTAAAGTATTTTTGATACAAACTAAAAAAAGTATTTTTATTTATGCATTACTAACTCTACTCTTTTGAATTTTCATAATGTTGTAATAACACACTGAGGATAAAAATATTTCTCAATATTTTCAAATTAATTAGTAAGTCTTTGCAACAAAAATTAAAAATAATGGAATATGAACAACAACCATAAGTGAAATACAAAGAAATGTAGTTTTATCAACAAACATTGTGGGTATAATTCTATTACTCTCATAATTCTTTTTTTTCAATTAATTTTTTTATGACGGAGTTATATATTTCTCGAACGTAGGATGATTAAATTTTTTTGAGATTTATTTGAATTGATTTGATATAAAGAAAATTTTATCGACCTGCTTGAAATATTTGATTATCAAGATATTATCTTTTTGGGAGATTTCTTATTTGGTGTTCCGTATTTATAATGGAGTCTTATTAGTGGAGATTCAGGCCGAGTAACGCTCATTCAAAGGTAGCGGTCCTTATAAATGATTCTTTTATATAACTAATACTTTTGATTAAGGAAAAAATAGTTTCATCCATTGCACCAAATCTTTTGATAATACGATGTCACGACATCTAAGTTAACTATTTATCGAAGTTTATCATGCCATTTATTTAATTTTATTCAAAACTTTTTCATTTTGGGTCCCTTCCCTCTCAAGGAAAGGAACACATTTTTGATATTTGAAGATTATATTTTTTTTAAAAAAAAGTTTTTACACTTAATAGTTAATAACACTCTTATAACTGTAATCATTATTGTAACATCTCTAAACTTACAAGCTCTTTTAAGTGTGTTTGATTTGATTTATTGATCTGATGCAGTTTATCAATTTTCCTTTATAATGACGATAAATTTTTGAAAAAAATACGTGTGTAAAACTGAACATTAAACATGTAAGCCACTTATATAATGATAAGGGTTTGTATGAGTCACTTTCTTAACGAGGATTTATGAACTCTAAATGACAAAATTAAAGGGTATATCAAGCTTTTTTCCCTTTATTTATATATATATATATATATATATATATATATATATATGAACATTAAGTGTACTTAAATTTTTGTCATAAGAGTGATTTTAGTACGATGCTTTATACACCACACAAAGGTCTATGGAGACAAAGATAGAAGATAAAAGAAATGATTTTTTAATTTATTTTTTCTAAAAAAATTTGGTATGTAAGCGAGTAAAAAACTATTATTCTAAAAGAGTTCGTATATAATCTTGACAAATACTGTTGAGGGGTGGGAATGGTTGGGTAGGGGTGAGGATTACGGGAGTAAAGATGAAGATGCGGTGCATTTGAGGGTGTGAAGACACGATCAATACGAAACTCTATTTGTGAAATTTATTTTATCTACTCCGACTTAAAGGGGTTAACTTTTTTCATTTTAAAAAAACTTGTTTTCTAAATTTTGATTATTAAAATATGAAAAGATACTTCGAATGTTTTCATATCATTCCATAATATTTATTTATTTTTGTTTCTCAAATTCAATTATAGTAAATTTAATTTTTAATGGTATTGTGTCAGGATAAGTTGGGACCTTTATTGATTGTTTTGCTAAAGACAATATTTCTAGAGATAAAAAGGGAAAATTGTGCTTTTTTAACATAAAAATAACGATAGATATTTGCGTAATTATAAATTATCGAGAGATTTTTTTTATATACACAAACGAAACCATAATTATACTTTCCTCATCCACATTTAATTATCATGTTTTGATTTTTAGAAAGTCAATTTGACTAATTCTCAAAGTTAAAATAGATTACACTAATTCAATATTTTAAACAAAACATTTAGATATTCGGAAACTATAAGAAAAGTACTATAAATTATAATTTTTACATATTAAAATGATGAAATATTAGTCAAAGTTCTCATCGTTTGACTCTAAAAAAAATCATAACAATCAAATTAAAGTGGACAATGGGAGTAAAATATAGGGTTTTATTTAGTTGAGAGGCATGTGTTTTTTCTAAATTATCTCAAAAATAAAATAAAAGCTTAAAAATCAATTTATTATATATATATTATAAAAGCAATAAAGACAATAGTTAACAATATTAGCTAAAAATAATTCTTTATATTTGATTTAGGAAAAGAAAATTGTATCTTCTTTAAAGATCTCGAAATAAGTTTACCTATAACATGTGTTGTGGTGCAATGATGTCTTCGTGAGATTGCTTCACCCTTAACTAGAAGTCTCAATCCTTAACCAAAAGTCTCAAGTTTGAGCTCTCAATATAGAAAAAATCCTACTAAAAACATCATCCCCTATGGGCCCTATATTACGCGATACACATTTAATCAGAGCTTCAATGCGTACATCGGAACACCAACTATACAATGAATTGATTATGACTTCAATTCATTGTACTTGGAGCTGATAAATATGTCCCTCCATACATAGGATAGTATGGGTAGATGTTCTTTTCCTCTTTTCCCAATACACAACTAGCTCAAAAAACTTATACGTAACCAATGCTTACACCATACTATATTAAATATTTTTTCTATGACAAGGAAAACCCGCAGCCGCTACCCTTTGGGTGTACACAGGATAAAAACTCCGCTCCTATCGCAAATCACATAGGAGAGGTAACCCGCACTAAGCAAGTCTGGTACGACAATCTCAAACCCAAAAAACAAACCTCTTGCTTTTGCTGACAAGGGGTTTCGACTATATTAACTCATTATGACTATACAACAAAATAATGTGAGAACATACATTAATAAAAACGAGTTAATCGATAAAATTTTAGGTACAAACTTATGTCATGCAATTACTAGTGTGTACAAACACATCTTTATTTTATGTGGGGTAGATATAAGAAGAATGATTATTCATATTAGGGACCATGCACTCAACTCTTTGCTGCACTAATTTGGACCACTAGGCTCAATTGTATTCATTTACTTAAACTCTAGGGATAAGGTCGACATACATCTGACATTGAGAGGTCACACACACTAATGAACTTCATGCATATATGGCTAAAACTCAAACACTTTTGCATGAACCTCGTGCACATATAATCGAAGTTCAAGCAATTTTTACAACCTAAATACAATCATATGTGGCTGATGTTTATTGTTTATGTCTAATGTTTCAAATGGGCTCAAATTTGAGATATAAGTATCAAGATTCATGAACACTTCATCAAACTATAGATTCAAACAATTACTATAGAAGAAGTGTGTTTTCTGTGATGTTTTCCAAACACTATGTACACGTTAAATAATTCGAAAAAAAACCTAGGTACAAACTGAGTACGACATGAAATTTTATCGAACTCTGACACCCCACACACACACACACCCCACACCACTATCACGCGGGAGTGGGCACAAAGAGGACGGAACAAATCCATAAACATCCAAGTAACTATTCAGGAGGAAGCAAATGACAAATGCAGAAAAAATTTCAGGTCACTGTCCAAAACAATACACATCTTTCATTTCATGTAGGGCCAGAGAAAACAACTGAACATTGTCTCATACCATAAACAACCGAAGAGATAAAAGATACGAAAATATAAACTAAAAGTAAGGTATGTTAACTCTTTTTTTCTTTAGTGACAAGGGAACCCACAGTTTTCACTCCTGTGCAATAGTTTGCAAACCACACAGGAGAGGTAAACTGCACTAGGCAAGCCTTGTGTTGATGGGCTCAACCCCCTATTGTCGCAAGCAACAGTTTTCCAACTTGAGACCCCTGTTATGGAAGTCCCAAGCCAAACCATCTGAGCTAGCCCGAAGGGTATATATGAAAGATTTCAATATCTAGCAGAATCTGATAAGGATCAAATTATGTTAAGACTCAAAAACACAGTACTAAATCCTCTATGTCTCTCCAACATAGGTTATTGAGGGGAGTTTATTTTTTTCTCTTTTGCCGACAAGCAATGAGCTTTGTCCAGGAAAAATTAATTACCCGCACCAATATTCACATCAAGTTATAATGATACATAAATGACTACATCATAATAGGGACCATGCACTTATCTTGCCATTGCACTAGTTTCAGGACCACTGGGCTCAATTGTAATTCATTGACTAGTGACAAGTGTACTCTATGGAAAAGGATTAGGGGGCCAGCCCGTCATTTCTGAGTTCCAAAAAGGCAGTAGTTTATCCCACACAGATTTTTCGGTCATTAAAACGAGAAAAACAAGACTAGCATCCGAATAGTTCAAGTTGAGAACAATATTTACAGAAAAAATCATACTCCATATGTAGACGCTGCCTAATTACAACGTTCCCTTCATCCTAGAGGCATATTAGAGCAGATGATATCCCCAATCATGTCTAGATTGTCCAGTAAAATCCCAAATATGCAATACACAACAGGTGACACTTGCACAGACCCCCTCTCCCTTCAAGGAGTAGGGGTAAAACAAGAAGAAACAAATATATAAATATCTCTCTAAGTAGCTAATAAGTTTATTGAGGAGGAAGGAAAAAGAAAATCCAAAAAATATCTGCAAGTGGCCTATAAATCAAATTCAGGAGGTCACTATCCAGAACAAATGCACGTATTTTTCCATACAAGACAGAGTAATCAACTTGCCATTGTACCATAGATTCATACCACAAAAAGCTAAAGAGATAAAAGATACCAAAATCTATACTAAAGGAAGGAATTTCCCCATACATTATGCATTTCTTTAGAGGTGACTTCCAAGTTATCATGCACTAAGATTCAATGATCTAGCAGAATGTGAAAAGGATATCTGCTCTTTTCAAGATATATATGATTTAGCTTTCTCCACTATTGAAAATTTAGATACCGCATATTGCTTTTTGTGATCCTAATAAAAAGTTAATTCACAAAACAAATACTCCTAATGATGAGCATCTTTCTTGATAACGAAATTTATCTGTATATAAATAAATATAGATCACGATGGCTCGTCCATGTTCCAATGTACTCCATACAACAAGCACTTGACATGGACACATCTTTCTAGATAACAAGGAGCTTAAGGCCGTTAAAACATACCCTGTCCGTTTAAAAAAGAATGACCTACTTTCCTTTGTAGTATGTTTAACAAGGATACATATTTCTTCAATTTTTCACGTGGCATGTTTAGAGCCACAAGATTAAAGGGTCCTTTTGTACATTTGAATTAACTTTAATTTAGGACCATAAGATTGAAAAATCTTTTTTATTTTCTTTTACTCTGTGGCAAGTAAAACTAGGTCATTCTTCTTGAAACGGAGTGAGTATTAAATTTCTTAAGTTGTGCTAAAAGATATATGCACACCTAAACTCATTACTTTTACCTATAAATCAAAATTGTCTTTATGATCAAGGAATTTATGTTTGTTCGGACTCTTCAAAAATATTGCCAAGTGCGTGTAGGATCCTCCAAAAATAGTTCATTTTGGGAGGATCTAACACGGATACAACATTTTTAGAGAGTGTGAGCATATAGCAAGCAAGTAAATATTATGTTGAAATTATCAAATATTGTCTTTGGCATATTCCATCAAATAATAATTTCCATATGGTGTGGCTAAATAAATATGAATGGATCAGTTTTATCAAAAGAAAAAGCAAAAAATAAACTTTGAGGTCAGTTGAGGATTTAAGCACAAATATAGCGTGAGCTTCACTGAAAAAAGGTGCAAAGATATATATATATATATATAGTCCAAGAATAATAATTATAAACATAAATGACAAAAGAAATTACAATAAAGTAAAATATTAATTTTTTATGTCATCTCTCAGGAAGAGGAGAGTTGGCTAGAAAAAATATGCCTTAGAACCTTGATGACCACACTAAAGCGCACATTAAGCAAGGCAAACCGATCTACACATTTTGAGCCTCGTTTCAAGGCTTAAACACGACTTTGACAACACTGGAATGGATAAGCAATAGAGGTATATTTCTACAAATGTCACAGATGGTAGAACATGCAAATTGGTCCTATTACAGTGACTGCAGTTGTGGATGTTTGTAACTGAAAAGCAGCTCCTTCGAGTGATGATAGACGTTAGAAAACAACGATGACAGAGCACAGTGCAAAATTCTCTTTGCCACTCAACCAATGTACAAAAACAAATGTACAGCAGTGGAAAAAGGACAACATGTAGGCATTATTTTAAGTCTCAATGTCCTGCTGCTACTTCTGTACGACTATCCCTCGTAATGTTCTCATATGTGCCAATAAATTTAATTAGTCATCCTAGATAAAAGACTCAAGAACATTTTACCTCAGAAATGACTTGGAAACAAACAAGTTGGTCACATTGCTCCAGTCTTCATAGGTGCACCAAGGGTCCACTCCAAGTTCCAAACGATACAATGTGTCTTTTACTTGTTGTACAGGAAATGCCTGCTGAAAATATTAGTTACATCTGCTGCTGGGTTTTAGCTCCCACTTCCCTATCTCCATATCAAATATTTCTTCTTGCATGCAAGCATCTGTAAAGAAGCAAATTCTAGGTCATCCATGTATGCAGACATCTTCCTGGGCCCAGCAATAAGTGATAAATAAATTTACAGCAACTGCAAGTACCTATTCCCCAAAAGGTTACATCCTGATTGGAATTGAGACATTTAGATAAATAGCTTCTAACATATAAGCAAGATTTCGATAAACAAAAGCATGGTTTGGCGAAGGAAGAAAAAATATAGCAACTAAAACATAAGTGTCAAAGTGCAACTAATTACACAATTGATGTCGTTAAGAAGCATAAAGACAACAGAATCAATTGCCTGCATATTATCCAATGGAGCCAATAATCAAAATGAGTGATGAAACTAATCCCAAGGGTGTGGCTTAGCAGTCAATAAATTGAGATGAAAACAATAGAAGATCAGTGTTCAAAATGCACCAGAAGCAAAAAAAAAAAAAACATAGGTGATTTCTTCACATCTACCCAAGCTTTACCAGCAGGTATCCCATGAAAAACAAATCGACATCTCCGTGTAATACAATCCTTTCAATTTTAGTTGGGAAAGAATGGTGAAATACTTCAAGTGTGTGTAAGCTGACAAGGACACTACCCTTGTCAAAAAATAAATAAAATGAAGTGTTGAGCTGCGAGTGCTGAAGAACAAGTGAATCAGCATTAGAGAGAGTCAAAGCCAGACACTACATTACTATAATTGTGTAAAGCAAAATGTAGAGAAAGAAAATATGGAGGATACTAAACGGGACAATCCTAAATGATAAGAAATCATATGTTGAAGCCACACTGATGTAGTTATCAATCATTTGTTGTAAAGAGGAAAGAAACCACAGATGTTTAGAAGACAAAGCTGACTCTGTACATAACTTGAATTCAAGTGCTTGTATGTAGTCACTATCTGATGTAATCTTCAGAATGTGAATGAAGTGGATACCTAGTGAGATTTCCGACCTCACTACAGGATTAGTAGGGAAAACCTGACTGCGTCAGCTTTTGCATACTCTCATCATATCTTATAGCTGGTTTTTGTAATTAGTAATATTCTTGCTGAGTTATCAAGAAAAAATTTACATTGCTTCTGAGACCCCTATTGGAGAAGTGAACTTAGACTTTTGTCCTTGCCCTCAAAATTGACAAGTGAAAAATTGGAAAGAAAAGAATTATGCTCAAAATTGAATAGGTAGGTAAATATATAAATAGAGCAGCCTAAACCATGATAGTGCAAAGGCAGTACACTGGTTAGAGATCCTTCATTGCAAAAAACAAAAACAGAAGGAATCCTGCTCTACAAAAACCCATTCCTGTAAAGGTCCGCTGAAATTTAGCATGCTACGTTCATCTTTTGTATTATACATATTACACCAACAGCTACAAACATTTGAATTTCAACATCTGTGTAGTATCTGGCAGGGTAGGAAGTCCTAAAGTTCAATACATGGTTTAAGATTGTTCATCCTTTACATCATATATATTACACCAAAAAGGCCAACAGCCATAAGCGTTTGAATTTCAGCTTCTGTGCAGTATCTGGCAAGGTAGGATGTCCTTAAGTTCCAATACATGGTTTAAGATTAAAGCACAGTCATTGTGTGATCATTTACCACCTCCACGAAGAATAAGCATTCTACCAGCTGCTTATTACTTCAGAAACTGGAGCCTGGAATTGTGATAGTACGTACCTCTTTTACAACAAATATGAGATAAGTTGTCTGGGAGTACCCATATTTGAATGAATTGCAAGAACTGCTGAATCAACTGATAGAAAGTATAAGGTGTAGGCATAAATCTTATGAGTTGACTGTCAGGCTACCCTACACTACTTCCAGTTTCAACAAAAAGAAGGCAGATCTAACGCAAGCAACATGAATTGTCAGACACTCTATTGACAAAATTTTCAATCAACTTTACCTCTTGATTTGCTTGTTAGAACTCCATAAAGTGGCAGATATGCATAGCTTTGTCAAATGACTTGTTCATTACTTCTCCAGTCACATCTATGTCTATTTTGCCTCAGAATATTTCACTAATAACCACGCATGAAAGCATAATAGCAAACTTGGATATCCCAATAGTAACCCTAATATCCAGTTTTCACCTCACCTTTCAATCATAGCTCGAAACTTTACTCTCCTTTTAATGCTACCCTTTATCCAATGCCTCAGCTTTCAACCAAAACTCGAAACTTTACTCTCCTTTTAATGCTACCCATCCTGTCATATCCAATGCCAATCTTACTATGCATCAACTTCACTGCCATATCAGCATTCCCTGTTTTCCTCAATGCATTAATTAAAACAGTACGAACTTTTCCAGGAATTTCTCGACCTCTATCCACAATCCCATCAGCTAATTTGCAAGCCTCTTTTAAACGACCTGCCTTGCATAGAACATTTATCATATCTTCCAAAGCTGTCTCCAGGATAACACCCATTGGTGCCATCTCATCCAATATTTTACATGCTCTTGCCACCTTGCCAGAAAGACAAAGCCCGGTTGAAAGGGCTCGAAAAGAAGCAGCATTTGGAGTTATACCCTTATCAATCATCATATGCCACAATTTAAGTGCTTCTTCATTTTGATGTTCTTTAAACATGCCGCTGATCAATATTGTGTATGTATAAACTGTTTGATCACAACCTTCATCATCCATTCTCTTAAAAAGTACCAAAGCTTCATCAATTTTCCCATTTTTGGCCAAGGCATCGATAAGCGCATTATAACAATAAGAATCACGTGTACATCCCTTCTCAGCCATCTCCTCAAAGAGTTCTCTGGCCTCATCAACTCTCCCTGCCTTTCCTAGACCATCAATAAGACTTGAATAAAACATGGCATTGATAGCTACATCGTTATTTTTACAGTACTCAAGCCACAGCATGGCCTCATCCAACCTCTCACTCTTGCATAAGCCATTTACAATAACCCCAAACGTTACCTCATCCGGTTCAAATCCTTCATTCTTCATTCTATCAAAAAGTCTCATAGCCTCATCCAAGTTTCCATGTTTCATGTATGAATCAATTAGAGCAGTATAAATTGACAGATTAGGTCTAAAACCTTTCTTGATCATATTTTCAAAAACAGTAAACCCTTCCAAAACCTTCCCCATTTTACAAAGCCCTCCAATCACTAACGTATAAGCGTGTGGTGGAATATCCAAGTCCTTTTCCTCCATTTCGTGATAGAGTCCCAAACAATAATCAAAATCTCCATCCGCGTAACACGCTTGCATCACAGTCATGTAGGTAATCTTGTCAGGCTCTACTTTCCTAACCTCCATATCTCTAAATTTCTCCATTGCTTTTTGAAGCTTCCCAGATCTGCAGTACCCCTTAATCATAGTATTATACGTAACAATATCCGGATTAACTTTCCCGCTTTCCATCACCTCAAAAACGCGTTCAGCAGATTCAACAAACATAGAATTCACCAGTCCATTCATCAAAAAGTTATACGTATATAAACTAGGCTCAATACCATTTTCTTTCATTTGTCGCCACACAAATAATAATTCTTCAACCATCCCAAGTTCTCCAAAACTCCTAATCAAAGAATTAACAGCTGCCACATTCATCAAGAAACCTTTATGCTTAAATTCACTAAACACATGCTTAATCCTATCCAATTCACATGAAGCAGATAAAATCTTAACTAAAAACACATAGCATTCACAATTATGAGCATATCCTTTTTGCTTACCAGCCCAATAAAAGAAACGAAACGCGATATCGGGTTTACCTGTAAGGTAATCTGACTTCAATACATATGCAACAAAACTAGGCGATAATTTAATGAGAAATTTGCAACAATAAACATCTAAATTCTGCTCCATCAATGGTGAATTATCTAAAAGATTCAAAATTTGAGACACCCATGGCGACGGTTTGAGATCTTTTCGGTCTGTAACTAAGTCAGAAAGATCAACGAATGGCTGCACCCATTCTGGAGGTGGAAGGTTAGAACCAGTGAATACCCATTTGGGTTTTGAAGTGAAATTTACATAAAAATACGGTTTTTTGGATTTGGGAACTCGAAAAAGAGGAAAATTCACCCATTCTGGAGATGGAATGTTAGAATTAGTGAATACCCATTTGGGTTTTGAAGTGAAATTCAAGTAAATACATGATTTTTCCGGTATGAGCATTCGGAAAAGAGGAATCTTTTTAATGGAATGAAACTGAATAGAGCTAAACGGATACAGAGGATTGATGTAATCGATCCTAACTTGTTTGAAACTGCGAAGTATTTGGTTGAGTGATGATTGATTGTGTGAAGGGTAAAAACTTCTTTGTGCCATTGCTGAGGTTAGTGGTGATTCTTGAAGTTGCAGCAATGGCAGAAAGGTGGGATTTAAGGGGTTTTCTCACTTCTTCAGTTTGGGGAAGAAGAACATTTTAACAATTTCTCAACTTATTTTTTTCTTTAGTTTTTGGATTTCTTGAGTGATTTTTTATCAGACATAAAATTACATATACCCGTAATTCGTCTCGCTCCGTATTAATTTTAAGAAAAATTCATTTCAACTCGTTTGCCTCTTTTTCGTTTCACATCACCTTAAACTTATTTTGCCTCACGTAACTTTAAATTCGTCCGTCTCACATGCATCCGTACCATTACCATTTCTAAATATCTTTTGATTTAAAAAATAGTTCAAATTATAAAAATATATATGACATAACATTAAACGTGTCTGGTCTCGCATAGCTATAAACTCACCCCATCTCACATTTGCTAGCTCAATTGTCATTTCTGAATATCTTTTGATTCAAAAATAAATTCTAACTTAAAAAATGTATCATTCAACGATAAAGTATCCATGAAACATAGTTATATTAAGTTAATATTTCTAAATAGTACAATAGAAATTGAAGTATTTAACTATTCGTGAAGATCAAATTACACGTTATATGAAAAATCCTATTTGAAATTCAACTTAAAAAATGAAGAAATAATTGAATAACCCTTTAAATATATTTCTGTTAGATACTTTCAATTTATATCCTTAAATACTTATCATGACTTATATATATATATATATATATATATATATATATATATATATATATATATGATTATATGTGTAATATAAGTTTGAAAATTTTATTTTAAAAATCAAAGTTTGGAAATAAAAGTGTCTATAATAAAACTATTTAAGCGTATTATAAAGAAAAATGTTAAGATATGAACCAAAAGGGGTTCTATGGTCTAGTGGTTAGGACATTGGACTCTGAATCCAATAGCCCGAGTTCAAGTCTCGGTAGAACCTAAATATTTTTTCTAAAGGTTTAACACTATTGCATTTTTTACAAATAAATGTACATGAAAAACAGGACAAGTAAAAATAAATATATATTTTTAGTAGTAAAGAAAATAAAGGCAAAGTTAAAATTGTACTTTCAGAAATTTGGTATATATATATATATATATATATATATATATATATATATATATATATATATATATATATATATATATATAGTGTATGTTCTTTTAACTTGTCTTAGCTGACATGAATACTATCCAACTTAGTATATTTTTTCCGTCTCGAAGATTGTTTCTATTTCTTTTTTAGTTTGTTTTAAAAAAAATGATCTCTTTTCTTTTTTAGTAACAATTTAACTTCAACTTTTTCACGTGGCGTGTTTAAGACCACAAGATTAAAGGGCATTTTGGTACGTTTGACATAACTATAATTTAGAACCACAAAATTAAAAAATCTTTTTTTCTTAAACTCCGTTCCAAGTCAAACTAGACCATCCTTTTTGAAAGAGAGAATATAATAAGCAAGTAAATTCACATGTCTTACGTAATATATCACGCATAAAACACCTTATAAAATAAATTTTTGAATATATATATTTGAGCTAAAAATATGAGTTCTGTTTAACATGTAAAACATTTTCTGGTTTTTTCTAGGAGTAACCCCACCCCTCAAATACCTACAAAAAGCAAATTACATTTGCCATTCAAACTTGTTTTTTTTTTTCCTTCTGCAATAACAAACCAATCATGTCAGCAGTCAACAATTTTGCTACTCATATCCTCTCTTCTTCCTCAAAAAGATCCTTTCAAGAATCCAGAAAGACTCAAACTTTATCCATCAACTTTTCTCCAACTTTCACCATACATAATATACCAAAACCCCCATCAAGAACAAGTCTTGTTTGTTCAATAAATGCTGTGACAGAAGACAAAGAAGCAGAGACCAACCAAGAAAATGAAAAGAAAGAATCAAATGGAACTGAAATTGAAGAAAAAATCAAGAATAGCTTCTTGTACATTTTGTTGGATAAAGATAGGTTTTTTAATGCTTCAATTGTACTTGGTGCTGGTACACTTGCTATCACAAGGTTACTCACCATAGATCATGAGTATTGGCATGTAAGTTCTATCATTTTTATCTTGTTTGCTTTTGGATATTTCATATCTGGAAGGGAAAAAAAAAGGGGGGGGGGGTGCCCCCTTGTGTGATTTCAGAATCGGAATTAGGATTTGAAGTTTATGTGTTCGTTTGCTTGTGTTTACTAGTTAGTGGATTTGTAATTAAATATGTTTTGTCTTGTTTTGACTTGATATAATAACTTTTGACTGTTGTGGCTTATAGTAAAGATATGTAGATTATATCAAAATGTCTTTTGATCTCGTAGAAAGAACTAAAGAGTTGATGAAGGAAGAAAGAACATTCGTTTTGAAACGGACTAAAAAGGAAAGTTTGCTAAACAAATTGACGAGGAAAGATTATATATATTTTATGGATTTTCTTCTGTACTGGTGATCATAAAGGTAATAGTAGAATTGGCTTTGTCACTGGGATAAATGATGACAAAAGGAATGAACTAAGTTTACTGAACTTATAAATTAAGTAAATAGAAGTTTATACTTCATAGGAATTTAAGTTTTTAGATGAAATAGTCACAAAATTCGACATGCTAACAAGGCTGGGTTGAGGTCTAAATCTCACCGCCGCCCTTTATCAGAAACAACTTTTGCGTCCTTAAACCGTGGAGAAGAATCAGGTCTGGATGTGAGGGCGCGAGTTGAAGATATATAATTAAGTAAATAAAAGTGTAGTGTCTCTGACATGATCACACAATTCAACATATAGTAGCCTGCTCCCCCGTATGGTTTTAATTTTCTTGATTGTGTACTCAGGGATGGACCCTTTACGAGATACTGAGGTATGCCCCTGAGCACAACTGGATTGCATATGAAGAAGCGCTGAAAGCAAATCCCGTGTTAGCTAAAATGGCGATTAGTGGTATTGTCTACTCTGTAGGAGACTGGATCGCTCAAGTAAGTACCGTCTGATAGTTACACATAGTTATCTTTTAGGTGATTTGACAGTGTAAAACTTTTGTATACCATCAGTTTGTGGAAGTTAAACTCTTCCGAAATATTGAGAGCTGTTTTCATTAGTCTAAATTGTTTCATTTTGTTCTGTTAATTTACAGTGCTATGAAGGAAAGCCTCTTCTTGAATTTGACCGGACTCGCATGTTTAGATCTGGTCTTGTTGGATTTTCACTTCATGGCTCCCTTTCCCACTACTATTACCAATTTTGTGAGGTGATGCTTCTGGCTTGTATCTTGAATGAACAACCATATCTTTTGACATATTTTGATGAAACCTAAAAGGTTCAACTCTAATATACAGGCTCTTTTCCCGTCCAACGATTGGTGGGTGGTTCCAGCTAAAGTTGCTTTTGACCAAACCATTTGGTCAGCAATTTGGAATAGCATCTATTTTGTTGTCCTTGGTTTCTTGCGACTCGAATCTGCATCCAATATTTTTGGCGAATTTAGAGCCACGTTTTGGCCCATGTTAACAGTAAGGCATTCTTTCCCTCTATCTTAAATGCTTGCAATATTTAATGATCTGGAGATGAATATAGCTATAACCGGGTATTATTAGCTCAAGATTTTTGTCTTGGTTTTCGCTGTTTCAGCGGAAGTTAGTCCATGTTACTGTTTGAATTTGGTTTGATATGAAGCTGAATATATCTTCAATGCCAATATATTGTTGTCTTTTTTTGTTTTATGATTTATCCTTTTTATCATTGCCATGAGGTACTGGAAATCCTAAGAATAATGATACTAATCAATGCTACTCGAGAGATCTAATATGACCTGCATGTTTCCAACGAAGAAAATGTTTCAGCGGCCTGATTTCCATCTTCCAATCCACCAAAAGGAGAAAAGCTAAATCTTACTACTCATAAAAGAAAGAAGATGTTTGACATCATGAGCACAGAAAGTACTCCATGTCTTTTCGTTTTACCTATATTATTGTGTAAAGCTATTTAAATTTGAAGTTTTGGATTGATATGTCATTTCAGATGAACCACAAAACGTTTCGAGACTGTTCTTCTCTTAATACAACTCTTTGTTGTTCTGGTACTTGTATGATTTCTTTGAGAATACCAAATCAGTTCTTATATCTTTCAGGCAGGGTGGAAACTTTGGCCATTTGCTCACCTAATAACTTATGGCGTTATTCCTCTTGAGCAAAGACTTCTTTGGGTGGACTGTGTCGAACTGGTTTGGGTTACTATTCTCTCGACGTGAGTTTCTGATTCAACTTTACAATTGCTTTCATATAACCAGTGACAAAATTAGTTGTGGAGATTGTCTGTATTCTCATCGTTACCAATATAAAGAACGAACTTACAAGGACATTATATAGACACACCACAGACGTTGCTTGTGTTTCTTTTCAACTTCATCTATGGACATTATTTAGATACACCATAGATGTTGCTTGTGTTTCTTGTCAACTTCATCTATGGATTAGACAGTTATGTGACATTCAGTCAGCTCGCAAATAAGCACTCCAACTTCGCAGATCTAAGTGTCTATACATGTCATAATATATACACTAGAACGTCATAGAAAAGGCATGTATAGTATCTTCCTGACACTTGAAATTCGTATTTGCAGTTACTCAAATGAGAAATCAGAGGCGCGGATATCTGAAGAATCATCAGAAGCTAAATCTGATTCATCATCGAGTAAATTGCCCGAGGTACTAGTCCAAACTAAACTGCCCTCTTCAATCTTGAAGTTCCCTCACTTTTGATGCACTAAATCTTGTTCTTCTGTTTGCATTTGCAGGATCAATCAAGCTAAACAACTTAAGAGATTCTTAAGTTTTTTATTATCAAGTTATAGTAAATAATTAGCCAGCCTTTGAGAAACCTATTTATTTAGGAAATTAGAAATGCATATATATATATATAGCCAGTATGTACTCTCCTTGGCCTTACCCCTTGGTGAATCAAGGAATATATAAAAAGAGGAGTTTTGTGTAACATAACTCAGTCAAAAGCATATTCATCATCTATACAAATTTATCTTGATGCTGTTTCAGCTTGTTATTATTGCTTTCTTTTAGAATCTGTGTATCTCCACGAGGTAGGGGTAAGACTTGGTACTGCTTTCTTTTTTTACCTGTCGGTTAACCGAATTATAATATTTGGTCAAATCAAAGTTTGAGGCGCGTTTTGTAGCACGAAAATCATAAAAAGGCCGGTGATATTTACTCTGTTATAATTTAGCGATTGTATTCAGACACTTGATCAGTCAGTTTCGAGATGTATTTTGATAAATAGTTGGTGAGTCAGTTTCGAGATGTATTTTGATAAATAGTTGGTGATTTTTTAAGAAAGAAATATAAACATCAACTAAGAAAATTTCAAATTTTGAGGTATATTTTGTAATTTACAACTACTATAGTAATCCTTTTTCCACCATAACTATTACTCACAATATACTATATAACATCTGAAACTTTCGGCTGAAAGGGCAGTTCAGTACACAAAGTATCTTGAAATGAAGCCAATTTAGTGAACGAACCAAAGCCACAAAAAACAATAGAAACATGCTAAGATAAGCATCGCTTACCTCGTGTATGAAAGTTGGAAGAGGGTGAACATATACACGGTCTAGAATACAACAACAATGCCTCAATCTCAAATAAGTTGACGTCAGCTATATGAATCCTCACGATCTAAAATGTTGCAGCAAGAATACATTTGCTTGGAATGTAGATGATGGAACCAATGCTACTTTCTCTATTGATGAAAGAATTTGTATATAACAACAATCATAATTGAAACAACACAAAGTTAAGGTCCTTGCCTCTCATCAGAAAATCTTGGAAGCTGAACGAGAGAGTTAACTCGCGTAACGCCTTCCAATCCTGACCATTTCTGATCTTCTGTCATTGTGGTTTCTTGATCTGCTTCTGCTTCAGCTATTACTCGTTTATAGATATCGTTCTCTTCAGCTGATCTGACAGTAGTGTTTCTCTGTAGAGATGGCTCAGAGTTGTGCCCGTCATCGGATTCAGCAGCAATACCAGAATGGTTACTCTGAAGTGCAGCAGAAGTGAGACATTGCTCCTCCTCATTATCAGATTCCAAGTCCATCTTTCCATCCAAGAATAAGCAAACAACAGCACAATCATCCATTTTTGAAGTCGGGTACTTAATTTTCCATTCGCGTGCAGCAGAGTCAACTAGTATTCTGGCAGCTGATGATCGTGTAGACGCTGATGACACTATGTCAACCACTTCCTCATTGCTCAAGACATCCCAAACCTGCAATCAAGAGTTTACATTCAATCACTAGTAGTTCTTTTTCCCATATGATAATCTTTGTTTCCTCAACTACAACAACAATAACTACACAGCAATCTTAAACAAGCTAGATCGACTATATGTATCCTCACTGATCATGCCTCTCTACTTTAAGTTCATCTTAGACTAAAAATAGAGATTCAGACAGCTTAACATACCCCATCAGAAGCAAGAACAATGAACTTGTCCCTCTCTGTAAGAACTCGGTGAGAAAATTCTGGTACAGATATTACCCCATAGTCCTTCACACAAAAATCACCAAACGCTCGAGCCATTGCTAATCCAGGGGCATTATCAAATGGCAACCAAACTCTCTGCACTTCCGGCTCATCTTGCAATGCAAAAACCCGACCTTTACACTGTTTTATCCTCTCAGCTTCCTCTGGCAACAGAAATACTAGATTATCCAATAGGAATTCTGAAATGGTTAATCATTAAATCACTATAAAAAGAGACATACTAGGTAAATCAGGCTTCAGATCAACAGTCAACTGGACTGCAACCATTGAATCATTGTCATCCTTTGATGCCAAGATTGCGCGTGAATCACCAATATAGCCTATGTAAAGATTTGAACCCTTAAAACAGAAAAAGAACAATAATAAGCTCAGAAATGGAACAAGATATAGCATGACAAATGTGACGAAACTTACCTGTTTTACTAGAGTAATAGCAGTACTACCACTGCAAAAGCAATCTAAGTTAGGTTGAGACCTCAATTCTTTGTCCATTGCCTTATAAGATTGAAGAAACGCTTCTCTCCGCTGAGTATCCAGGTTCACTTGATCCTTATCAGGATCCAAAACTTCCGATTCAGGATTCTCGTTGCTGCAATCTGCAGCAGAACCATTGCCCTTTGATTCAACTGATTGCAAAAAGGACATTAACTTCAGGGGCAGTACATCCCTTACTTTACGAGCAACAAGATGACCATGTGGACCATGACCATCAAATACACCACAAAAGGTCACATCTTCCGCCATGAAATCCTACATAAGTACAGTATATCAGATTTTTGAATGATGCAAAAGAGTTGTATGCATAGAAAACACGACTTACTTCCCAGACAATCATCGCGTCTTGATTAATGCCTTTACGTCCTTGTTGTGTGTATATGCAAGAAGTACGACTCTTGCCATTAGTAAAGATCCGATTAGGAATTGAACTTAGATGCTTCAATGCAATGACATGATCAGAAAAAGTTCTTCTACTCCTTTTTCGACTAAACATGTTGATTCCTAAACATTCAGGTGAGACTTTTTCTCCATTGCTCCTGCTACTACAAGTACTACTGCTCGTCGATACACAACCTCCCATTATGCTCAGACTGACAAAACAATCATCTGATTGACAGCAAAGCTAATAAAATGGATCTCACAGGATGCACAGATCAGATTTATGATCAAGCAAAGCAAAACAATGTTGAAATGACTAAGCTCTCTTTATCCTTTAGTCAAATATCAATTCAGTCAACTGAAAAACAAGCTAAACAAAAGAACAACAACAAGAAGAAGAAAATATTAGTTAATGCAATTGTTTATTTAAAAGTACATAAGAAGATGGAAATGCCAGCAAGTATAGAAACCAGACTAATCAACCAAATCATTGTTTAAAGGAAATTGCATGTGAGCTATGAATAAAATACTCACCCTCCGTTTTATTCGTTTGTTTTACTTTCCTTTTTCGTCTGTTTCAAGAAAGAAAAAAAAAGTCTCTTTTCTTGTTTTGGTAGCTCCTCTAATTCTAACGTTCCACATAACATGTTTTTGACCATAAAGATTAAAGAATAGTTTGGTACAGTAAACATAGATTCAACAATCTTTTTACTTTCTTAAACTCGATATCAACTGTCTATCTCTATTTATAGAAGTCAAATTGATAGAAATTATGGACTCAAAGACAATGAAGTTAAGAAGACATAAAGCATTGAACTTTGAAAAAAAAACATTAAAAAAGACAAGAAAAACAGGAAACAATATGCCCTCATAAGTTGTCAAGGCTTCACACTTTTCTATAGCTCAATTACCAAAAAAAGAGAACGTAAAAAATCCTAAAATAAGCTCGCGTTTGGTCATAGATTTAAAATTTTATCTTCAAATATCTGTTCAATCGTGAAATTTGATCATATTACTTCGAATTTTTAAGTTTATGATTTTAAAATCTAGTATCAAACGGAAGCTTTAAAGAATGCTACTATAAAGAAGAGAAATATAGATTGTGTACAAAAATGCAAAATTTTAGCCTTTTCAGATTGGGTAAAAACTAAAGAAAGTGAAAAATGTAAAGATAAAGAAAAGAAAACAGTATCTTTGGGGACACAAAAATGTCAAAAGCTCCAAAAGCAAAAGTAGACTAAATCAAGCAAAATAACAAATAAAACAATTTAGTACAAATAAATCTAATCTCAGCTACACATCACAAAAACCAAGTGGCTAAAAACCACAAAACAACATAAAATACAAAATCATTTAAGCAAAAGAATTGACACCCAAATTGTAAAAACTAGAAAATATAGCATATAGATCATCCTAGTTTGAGAAATATACTATTAACACAGCAATAAGGAAGGAATAAAATTATTCTTACAATCTTGATCTATAAAATTATATTTCTTCGTATTTTATCCGTGGTTGCAATTCATTTTTTATTGCTTCAAAGAATGAACATTTAGAGAGCTTTAAAATTGAAGAAAATATAAATACATTAGTAATAGTAGTACCTTTTCAACTTGTTGGATTCAACAATTCACTTCCAATTAGTATATGAATTCTTTCTCTCTTTTTTTTCTTTTTAAAAAAATTTCAAGAAAAAATAGAGAAACAGAAATAATATAATAGTAAGAAGCAAGAGAGCTGGCACATTAATTGTACAAGCACAAAGTAGGAGACATTTTTTAGCTCTCAATTTTTCTTTTTCACTTTCCAGCATCAATATTTTTTAAAATCATAATTAGAAAAAGTTATAATATTTAAATTCACGCATTGTAAGATTTATTCTGTCTCCAAACTTCATAATTTTCAGCTATTACATTGATCACGAGGCTATAAAATACATTACTATTACTACACGCATTGTAAGATTTACTCTGTCTGCAAACCTCATAATTTTCAACTATTCCATTGATCACGAGGCTATAAAATACATGACTATTACTTCACGCATTGTAAAATTTATTTTGTCTGCAAACTTCATAATTTTCAACTATTACGTTGATCACGAGGCTATAAAATACATGACTATTACTTCACGCACTGTAAGATTTATTCTATCTGCAAACCTCATAATTTTCAACTATTACATTGATCACGAGGCTATAAAATACATGACTATTACTTCACGCATTGTAAGATTTATTTTGTCTGCAAACCTCATAATTTTCAACTATTATATTGATCAAGAGGCTATAAAATACATTACTATTAATTCACGCATTGTAAAATTTATTTTGTCCACAAACCTTATAATTTTCAACTATTTCATTGATCACGAGGCTATAAAATACATGACGTATTGTCTTTCTTATGGAATTCAACTATCAAATGGATATGTGAGTTAATTTAGTCATGCAATAATAATGACCTTCAAAAGTATATATTTAATTTTTTGGGTCCAATTGACAAGTGTTCTATTATTTTTGGGGTCCAATTCACAAGTATATTGTTGTCCAACCACAAACCTCAGAACTATTCTCAAATTTATATTATTCATCTCAAATTATTTATCGTTTTAGATATTTAAAATAGAACTAATTGTTTGTTCTCATTTATTCTATTTTTAAAATTATTTGGTCTTGAGTATTACAACAACTTTGATAAAGAGAGATTGTACTCTACTAAACTAAAATATAGTTTTAAAAAAATTCTATTTTGAAAAATATGTAAAAGAGAAATATAACATATTAATATTATTATGACATTGGACAAGTTGTAGCTGTCTAGCTGTGGCCATTTCATGAGTGGACCAAAAAAAAGTGTCTTTTTCCCACTAAATATATTCTTTTTTACGTTATTAAATCATGATAAATTAAAATAATTTAGTATAAATATTGACCGATGATAAATTTTTTTAAATCGTTATTATCGTTTTTATTAATCATTATCTCATAACCCAAGTGAAAACCATCACTTGATGAGGACCTAAGTTTTGGGCTTGCTTGGTATAGAAACTTGGATCGACAGAGCCGATCCAAGTGAAGATCACCACTCGAAGTGTTACGTTCGGAAATAAGCAGGTGTAAACGCGAAAGTTAGCAAAGCAAATCTCAAAAGACCACGAGTAAGAAGACAACGAGAAATATATCAAAAGACACGAAGATTTAACGTGGTTCGGTCAATCGATCTACGTCCACAAAGGAGATGAGCAATCCACTATAAATATGATAATACAAAATATAAAGAGAAACAACCTCAATCAATTCACTCGAAATACATGGGAGGTTCACACAAGTGATAACCTATAAGCTTTTATGACCCATAAATTCTCCCCCTAACCAAAATTCTCAAATCCTTTAAGACTGCATTGTGAATGCTGATTAAGTTAGAAGGAACATACCTCTATTTATAGAGTCCTAAACATTTTCCTACCAGAAAAAAGATTAGTCAATCCAAAACATTTTCCTAAAAAAAAAATCTATTTATGGTAAGAAATTTAGGACAAATTAAACCTAACACGAAGCTCAGAGGTTTGAGGAGCAACCCGAAAAAGGAAAAGTCATGAAAATGATAAACACGCTAAATATAATCGAGTCCCCAAAAAATAAAAAGGAAAGGAGACTAAATTATTGGGCTTGCTTGTGACATATTGGACTGGACCAAGTTTTCATGCTTGGGCTAATTTCTTGATTTTTTCCAGTCCAAAAAAAAAATGATATCCAAACCATTACCTAAGATAATCTGTAAGATTATTTTCTGTTGAAAAACGCGGAGTTTAAATCCTTATATTTTTAAAAAATATGAATATTCCTTACTCATTCGTAATGAAAAAAAATAATTTTTATCATCCAATCCATGACTAATCATTTCTAGCTTTACTCAACCTTATCGCTTCTAGAGATGTTTTAGTAACATATTCTATAGGAATCAAACAATCTTATCTGATTAAATATCTAGCGATAAATTTTTATATTATTTTAATTACGATATTCCTTGCATAGATTCTATTAAAACAGGTGTCACAATCAGAGTAGAGTTAGATTTATATGGAATTCAATATAAATAGAGAAAAGGGAGAAAGAAAAATTGGTCAAAAAAGATGATAAAATAATTATACATTGGAACCCAAAATTTGTAAATTGGACTGATTCTATAGTCAAAATTTGATATCCAAACAATTACCTAACATAAATACATAATATGTAAGACCAATTCCCCTTGACTGGGGAACTTTCTCAAACAACATTTTAAAAAGATAAATAAAAAAATTAAAATTATAAAATAATAAAGGCGATTTAATAAAACGAGAATCTTATTCCCTTAATCTAGCCAATAGTCTTATCTTTTTTCTTCAAGTTTCTATAGCAAGAATATTCTTGTTTTAATTGTTGCCTTTTAATTTATACAATATATTTTTCTTTTTATAGTTTGTCGCAAAAAAATGTTATGTTATTTTATGTGAAATAACTTAAATTTAACGAGATAAATTTATGATCGCAGAAATACTTATTACTTATTTTATTCTATATATTTGAAGTCTTTATTTATTTTTCTTCAAGGTCATGCTAGTTAGGGACGAATCTATGGGTGCCTGTGGATATCACGACATCCACTGATTTCGGAAAAAATTATGTATATATATGTATATATATTTTTAAAAATGAATATATATTTTTTTTGTCACTAATTAAATAAAATGTTTAATAGTTCAATTGGCAAAGTAGATAATCTGCCACATAAACAACACCAGTTTGAACCTAGTTGGCAACATTAATGTTTGGAATTCTTTCTTTCTTCTTTTTTTTCTTTTGTTTTGTCTTCTTTTTTTAATTAATGTGCGAGTTTTTTTTTCTTTGTTTTGTCTTTTTATTTTATTTTATTAATGTGTGAGTTTTTTTTCCCATTTTATTAATGCGTGAGTTTTTTTTCACTTTCATTCATTCTTATTTATTTACAAGTATTCTTTGTTAATTTAAACCGACTCCTATTCAACAAATTAAGTTTTAAGTTCTTTTACTTTCTGTTTCACTAATTATTAATCTCTTGATATGAGTGTCGTGGATTTATACTTTACCAATTAAATTATGATCCTGACTTAAATATTATAAAGAATATATTTAAATAGTAATTTTAAAAAATATAAATTTTAAAAATGATGAATATCATTATTAGATTTCTTTTAATTTGAATTCGATCTTTACCAACATCCTTGCTAAGTAAGATGACTAGATTGAAATTAAAATTTGTATTCTCTTTTGTTATGTTTTGCAACAATATATCAAGTCAATGGAATATGAATATATCGAGTTAATACTATTAGATAGTTCATACAAGCTCAAATTTTAATGCAAAAAACTCTTTTTTCCTCAAAGTTTTAGTGAATAAGACCACTAATTCCTAAAAAGAAGTAAAAATTGAATTGTTACTTGACTCTAATCTCATAATATCTAAAAGAAAATATTACCAACATGCATGTGTGATCGATTTGTTTATAAAGATCAAAAAGAGATAAATAACTTGATTATAATTCAAAAATAAAGCAATCGACCACCCACTTATCTTACTTGAATAATGTGGCACCCAGGACCTTCAAATCCTAGATCCGCCTCTAATGCTAGTATAATACCATTACACATTATAATAATAAAGAATTTTGCAACAATAATATAATTGCCGTTAATATTATATTTAGCAATAACAATAAATATGAATATTCATAATCAACACTTTATATAAATATAGTTAGAGGCTTTAGCGATGTAATGATATATGTGACGAGATCGGCCAAAAAAAACATGCAGGATGTTTTCGAATTTGTGACCACTCAGGGGCGGACCACACGTGGGTTCCAAGGAGTTCACCCTAACTCGTTGATAAAAATTACACTACATATATATAAATAGTAAATTTTCTATATTTATATAGATATTTTAATTTTGAACTCTCTCATGAATAAAAGGCAAGTTATAATGTTGTGATAAATCTCCTTTAAAATTGATACTGTGTTCTTGGGTTTGAAACCCATTTTGAACCTTTTATATCTTTAGCTTCTCGTCATTTAATTTCAGGATCAATCTCTCACATTTTTTTATAAAAAATGTTTTTTTAGCATTTCCTCATTTCATGTCAGGACCAATCTTTCACCATTTTTTGTAAAAATAAAACATGCTAAAAGTTCTCTCGTAATGGAACTAACTTTTTGTATCTATAAACTATATACTATCACTTTTTTGAAAATGGATAATGCATAACTATCCTCTCAATCTATGTCCAAAATTTCAGAGACACACTTATATTATAGTACGGTCCTATTACCCCCTGAACTTATTTTATTAATAATTTTCTAACCCTTTTCGGTCTACGTGACACTATTTTGTGGGACCAACACTGATTGACTTTTTTTTTCAAGCTAGTGTCACGTAGGCAAAAAAGGAATAGAAAATTATTATAAAATAAGTTCAGGGGTAATAGAACCTTAGTATATTATAAGTTTATCTCTGGAATTTCGGGCATAGATTGAGGGGGATACTTGTGCATTTTCCCTTTTGAAATTATATCTTGTTGGCTTATTCACATGTTTATACTTTTATTTTTTTCAATTATAAAAAAAATCCTGAATCCGCCACTGATGACCCTTATTTGAGATATTACATGTAATTTCAATTGACACGATTTTCCTTGAAAAAGACTATATTATTTATATAATACGATTAAAAATTACCTCTATATATTACTAGATGAATCTATTGATGAAAAAATTATTGATTTCATAACATTTTCTTCTCTTAATAGTTTTCTAGGGCAACAAGTGTCCTAAAATTCATCAAAATTCATAATTCAAAATTTAATAAGTTTAGAATTTTAACTTTATAAGTTACTTGAGATAATAAATTAATAATTCGTACACTTTAGGATTTGAATGGATTACCTAATACATTTTAATATTAAAAAATAGTACAACACATGTTAAAAATCTATCAAGTGGCATGTTGGTTAGGTTTAATAGTTAAATTATTTAGAGTTAAATTAAATTTAATTGGTGAATGGAATTAGGACATCACCGCACCATGTTACATGTCCTACATCGAATTGTTTTCTTTATTTTTAATACAATATTGAGCAATTTTTATCCACTAATAGGAGAAAAAAAAACTATAAAAATTCAATAATAACCTATCATTAAATAGTTTGTGAAGTTGATAAGATTTTCTGATAAATTTATTATTTAAAATGATTTTCGACTTAAATTATTTATCGCTAATTACTATTTTTTCTAACAATCATATGACTAAACTTTTAGATTGATGGTCGAGTAATCTATCTTCAGATCTCTCGCGTAGTTTAAGATAATTTCATCATAATAATATTTATGTTGAGCTTCCATCCCAACTTTGGGCATTAGTAGCGTAGAGGGGCTATTGGGCGGGACTTTCTCAATCACAACTTTTCGCTTAATTAATTTCGTATGTTATATCAAAATTTTATAAAAACATATCTCAAAAACTTTTATAAAGATCGAACTGAATTTTAACGAGTAAAAAAAAATATAATCATTAAAATAATCATAGTAAAAATGGATAAAAGTACTCAAAATTATCATAAAAATATAAATTTTAAATTTTGAATCTATTTCGAGATGTGATATACTAAAATCCTTTTAGGATATGATTCATGCACATAAACAGTAAAGTTTCACAAGGACTATATATCCTATATAGTAGACAAATTAAAGTTTACATTTTATTGTGTAATGCCAAAAATATTTATTTTATTTTTAAAAATAGTATTTTTATAAAAAGAATTTGGGAGAAATAAATATCTATGACAATAGAAAAACTATTTTTTCATTAAAAGAATTTAAAAATGTTGTTTCTTTAATTGTGTTGATTTGAAAAATAGTTTTGAGAAAAAAAAATTAAAAGTTTGGCCCAATATCAATTGATGTTTAAAGATGTTTTTTTTTTAAATTTTTTTAATAAAATCAGTAAATGAATTTTAGAAACTTGATTAGATAGGCTCTGATTTGTCCTTAATATTGTTTTTGACATTTTATTATAGAACTAAAACACTTTCAATATAAATTTTTTTATTATTATTATTCGATTTCTAATTTAAATTCATTTTAAAAAGATACATTAAATTTCAATGTCTTTCACTATTTATATATATATATATATACAAAGTATATAGAATAGAAAAGTAAAAAGAAACACATAATCAAATTAAAATCTACTCTAAATGCAATAATCCAAAAGTGTCACAAATTAACAAAAAGAAAAAGAAAAAAATTCATTATTTTATTTGTTTGTTTTGAAAGGTATTTATTTGTATTTTCCCTTTTACTCTTTCCAAAACCTTGCAATAGCCCCCACTGGACCATATTATAAAAAATTATAAATATATCGTATGTGAAAATAAACGTGTTCTAAACTACAAAATACAACATAAATAAAAATAACTCCAAATTATTATATACCATTGTAAAATGATAAATTGTGATCATAGTGGTATGTGTTTTATTTTTGATAAAAAAATTTCTGACTTATTCATTATAAATTTTAATTTCACATATCTTTTTACTTATTATTGATAAGATCAAATAGATTGTTTATATGCACTCTCATATAGATCTATCAGATTAGTGTGAAGTCAGAATTTTTCACTAACAAAATTCAAAATACAAAAAAGTAAATATATGAAAAAATAAAATAATTTTTTTTATATTTACTACATATATATACAGATAATTTATTTATTTATTTTTGTAATTTTTGACACCTAACTTTTGCAATTAATATAATATGGTCCCCTTATTATGTGAGGAAAAAAACGTGTTTTTTTTTTTTTTACATATAGATAAGATCCTATTGCTTGCCAAGTCATTTTTATAGGTCCATTTTGTACAAATCTCATGTTAAATTAGAGTATGTACAAATGAAAACAAATAGAGAAAATATATATAGTAATAAATAATAATTATTATATTGGGAGAATGGTCCCTAATTTAATTTGTCTCTACGTTAAAAGCAAAATTTTATTCAGTTAGTACTAGAAATTTATTGTAAGCCATGTGTATTTTTATGGTGACAAATTAATTATAATGTTCACAAAAAAATATATTTATCATTTGTAATAATAATATTTTTTTTTTCACTTGATCACTTTTAATATATTTATAATACAATTTTAATACATATTACAAAACATAAATTATTATTTATATGTAAATAAGTTTTATTGATGTATAATGCAATTATCATACATTTTAATGCACTAGTAATACAATGTGTCAATTTCTTACCAAACAAGCATAATAAGTTTAGAAAAAAAATAGCTATACATAACTTACTTTTAATACATATTTCAGATTTAACATAACATTACTATAAATAGTAATAAATAAAAAATATTACTAAAATTAATAATTATTTATTAAAAAGTATATATTCAAGTATTTTTTTCCTAGTATTTACGCAAAAGTCAAAATGTTGGTGAAAAAAATGTAATATTAAAGATATTAAATTTAGGTTTGATGTCTAAAGTCGATCCTTATAAGAACACATAACACTATAATAAATAAAAGATATTGTGGTAATTATTTAGCAGTAATAATATAATATAATATTTTATAATCAATATTTTATATAAATATTATAAAAGCTTTTGCAATTCCGAATATAATGATATTACACTAATTACTGTTAAAAATAATTATAATATTGTCATTAAAAATAAAATTTTCTCACTAAATATGTTTTTTATTATCGTGAAACAAAATTTATCTTAAAAAGCGTGCGACGTTGACAACTTAAATGAATGTTATTTTGGATTTATTAGCTTGGTGCTACTCTAAAAATAATTTGGTAATAGGATATACTAGATCCTATCTCATAATTTTAAATTAAATTAAATTAATAATACATGTAAAAAATTTAACGACATAATTTTACAGAGAATTATAAAATATACACTTGATACTGAAGACGTTATATTTTATACATATATATAGAGAAACTTATAGTATGTTGGCCAATTATCAAAATTTTACTTATTTTACTTTCTTTAAGTTTAAATATTAAATATATTTAAAACAAATATTATGCATTATATGTATTGATTTTCTTAAACAGAGTCTATCAAATGAAAAAAAAAACTAACAATAATAAAATTATAAAAATTTAATATAAATAGAGAGTAGACATATCTTATACCTATCTCAAAGATAGAAAATGTATTTTTAATAAATCCTCGACTTAAAGAAACTTAATACAACGTAATCCCTAAAAGAGAAAGAAATACAAGAAAAATTAGATAGTAGTAATAAATAATAGATAGTAAAAGGGGCAATAACTACAACAAAATAAAATGATAGCTAAAGTACAAAAAAACCAATAAATAATAACAAATATTAAAAGACAAACAATTAGCGGAGCAATTCTACAACTTCTGCCTATTACCCTTCTAACTTAATTCGTACTCTCCACATCTCCACAGCTTTCTATAAAGTCATATTGTCAGTAACTATCATGGTCAACTTCTCACTCGTCGCATTAGGGCGTATTTATATCTTCTCTTTATATGCCTAAACAATTTCAATCCTTGCGTTCAATATGTTGTCCTCTACTAAAATCACGCATATCTTATCTCAAATATCCTCGTTTCTAATTTCTCTTCTCCTAATATGCCCATATATTTCTCGCAACATCTTCACTTCTATAACTTTTAACTTCAGTACTTTATTCCTAATGTAATTAATAATTAAAATAAAATTCTTTGTTTTGAGAGTCGCCATAATTTTGTCTAGTTATTATTCATTAGTAAAAAGGTTTTCAAGAAGGATATATAAGTTATCTAATTCTTTCGTTCTTAATCAGAAATATTAGAATTTGATCTTTTTTTTATGTGAATAATCTCCTTCTTAATGAGCCTTAAGTCGAATATCAATCATCAGAATCCTATTTTAAAAAAAAATTAAAATCCTATTAAAAAAAACAAAGAAAACAAATTGAAGGATTGTTTACTCCAATTATTTAATCAATTTGCTTTGGTTTTTGGCAAGATTCGAAGAATCAATAAAAGAAAAGGATTCCAATATTATTAGAGAATCAAAAGAAAAGCTTTTCCCAATTATGTTCCATCACAAACAATTCTGTGTATAATTGATAATATTATTTTCTGAGAAAATAAATAAAATTATTATTTTAATTTTTAAAATAATAATTTATATTTGATGTATAGAGATTATTTGTATCATATGAAATGATTATCTTAAAGTATAATAGTTCTTACTATATATTATTAATTAGAAAATCTTTATAAAATGGTGTGTATTTGAAAATTTATAATTATAAATATTTATTTATAAAAAAATATATAGAGCTATATAATTTATTAATGCACTGCCTCCATATTTCAGTATCTTATTTTATGAATTATGATTTGTTCATTTGGTAAAATGGTATAGAAATTAAGAATTCTTTTTTTATAGTATATATAAATGGTTAGATTTTCATGTTTACAGAGAAAATACAATTTTAAAATTATTGTTCAATACTAAATGTTTATAAAATTATAAGTATCTAACAGTTTGTAATAACACACATTTATTTATGAAAGAAATACAAAAATATGTCATTTAAATTTATCAATGCAATATTTTAAGATTTCTCAGTATCTTATGTATAAATTATACTCTAATTCATTGATAAAATTGTATGAGAATTAATTTTTTTTTCACTAACTTATTAACTTTGAATATATACGATAAAAATACAACATAAAAAATTAAAACTTTATATTCAAAGACAAAATTTAATTTCAAACCAAACTAATTTTAAATCGCATGAAATATGCCTAAATGTCTCACACAAATACAAAGGTTAAACACATGTCACAAAAGTTACATTACTTTTTAGGAAAATACAGAAGTACTCCCTTAATCTATTTTTGAAATTTAAAGAGACACGCTTATATTATATTAAAGTCCTATTATCCCCCTAAACTTACTTTATAAGTAATTTTCTATCCGTTTTCGGCCTACGTGTCATTAACTTGGAAAAAAAAGTCAACCAGCTTTGGGCCCACAAGATAGTGTTACGTAGGCCGAAAATGGGTAGAAAATTATTAATAAAATAAGTTCAGGGGTAATAGGACCTTAGTATAGTATAAATGTGTCTCTAAAATTTTGAGCATAGGTTTGATGGAATACTCGTACATTATCCCTACTTTTTATTCAAAAAGAATTTGTTACTAATATAAAAAAAGAGAGTATTTTATTACATGCTTCATGTTTAATTTCTTGTCTCGTTTTTTTTGTGTGTGTTGACCTAGTTAACTAATTTTCAATGTTATAAATTTCTTAATTTTCAAATTGTGATTTTTTTTTTTAAAAAAGTAAATCAAGATTAAAACGTGGTTCAAAAGAGAACATTAAATTAATGTGCTTTATGTATAGTTATTAAAATAAAAAGAGTGTTCCTAAAACATATATTGAATTTATATAAATTCGTAAATGAATTTATATAATTAGTAAATGATCAATAGTGATGTAATTACTTTACCCATTTTAAGTGATTTTTAGCACTTTAACATTTTTTTAAATCTAAATAGACTTTTTTTATAAAATCAAGAAGATATAAAAATATTCTACGATAATCATTGTTTAATAAATATTAAATAAATTTCTAAAAAATATTTCCTTTTTTTTTTTCATTTTTCTGTGCATATAATATACACTAAAGGGACCTTTGTTCATTTTTAAAATTTGATTTATATTATTAAGTTTTTTAAAAGTGAATGTGTTAAATTCTTAAAAGGAAATAGAGGAAATACGAAATATTTGGTAAAAAGATTTTCTACTTTATGCTATATTTCAAAAGTTTCCAAAAAGTAATAATAATAATAAATGAAATAAACAAATCATATAATTTATTTAATCATCAATTAATTAAAATATATAATATTAACTTTTTAAAAATAAAAATGTGCTATATTTTGACCATAGTTAAATATATTATCTTTAAATATGGAGTAAATACATCAATTTTACATAATCATGAACGATTAAATAGTTAATAATCAATAAATATTCGTACATAAGGAAATTAAAAATGTATATATTTCAAAAGAAGTTAAAAACTATATATGTCTAATTTAAGGGACCAAAAATACTACTTTAAATCAAATTGTCTAATCAGTCAAAAGACATATTTGCCCTTGTTATAGAAGCCTAATATATTTTTACAAGATTATGAACGAGCTATAATATAATTCAAGTCAATTAAAATTTTTAATTTGTAAGTTTGATCAACATAATTATAGATTAAATGTAGCTTAAAATCTTATTGATTTATTATAATTTTCACAATATAGCATAAAATCTTATTGATTTATTAGAATTTCATGTCACAATTATTAATATTGTTAAACTATATTTGACACTCAACTAAAGATATTTTAATTTCATTTATCATTAAACATAGGGAAAATAATTTGCAAATGACTTTTAAATACCAATACAAGATATAGTATATTTATGTAAAGCCTTCTCTTATTTTCTGTTTGATATTTATATTAAAATTTAAATTCATATTAAATATTATAATGCCTCCAAATAAAAATATTAAATAAAAACCTTCAATTATAAATTTTAAAATAGACTTTATCATTATATCTCAATACTTATGGATGGATCCCTTTCCTTTCAAAGAGTCTTGATCACATTCATAAGTCATAAACCTTAAAATTAAATATATAAAATTGTTATATAAAAGTATGTTATATTTAGATTATAGTTAAATATATTACCTTTAAATATAAAGTTTAACATATCAACTTTAAATAACAATAAATGATTGAATATGTAATAACTTATGGGTAAAGAAATTATTTCAAGAAATTATAAACTGCGTCTAATAAAATAATATTACTTAAGAAACCATAAATAACTATTAAATCAATTTGTCTAATCCGTCAAAAAATACACGTGTCCTTGTTAAAGAAGCCTAATGTATTTTTCTAAGTCGATAGAAAAATTATATTGATCCAATATGACTTATCAATAACTTAATAAATATTAAAATATATTTTATATAATATTAAATTTTATCAATTTGATAAGATCCGTGTGATAATGTTATGAAGCTTGAAATTGTAAAAATTAAAAAAAAAAAACAGTATACAGAAAATCTGAACGTCGTTTCAGTTTCAAAATTGTAAATTGACTAACATAAAACACTAGATTGAATATAATGTTGAATTTAATAATTTATAATTATTTGTCATAGTTATTAATATTGCTTTACTATTTAACGCTCAAATAAGGATATTTTAATTTCTAATTTTATTTTTAAATATAAGAAAAATAATTTGCAAATAACTTTTAATTACCATACCAAAAAATAATCTATTTACGTGAATCTTGAACCCTAAACCAAAAAAAAAATCCTTATTTACGAAAATCACCTTCTCTTCTATAATTTTTTGTATTTTCTATTCAATATTCATATTAAAATTTAAATTTATATTAAACACTAAATACTTCCAAATGAAAATAATTTTTTTATACTAAAAATTAAATTCAAGACCAGTAATTATAAATTATAAAAAACACTTAATATTTTACCTGACTATTCAATCATTTTTACAAATCTTAATTATATTCATAAGTTATAACTTTAGACTAAAAATATAAAATTATTATTATTCGAGCAACATCCTCTTATTTTTTTTGACGAGTTTACTCGTCATACTTTATATTATATATAAAAAGAGTGTTAGTAAAATTTTATCTCACCACCTTAATTTTCGCTGTTTTCTTCGCGTCACACAAATGTCTTCCTAAAGTCCAAACTTTTTCTTATTTTCTTCTTAAATCTGTTTGCCGGAACTCGCGGGTAATATTTTTGCTTTGTGGGGTTGTGTTAATTTCTCTGAAAATCAAACAAAAGTCTCTGTTTTTTCTTGGGTTTGTGTAATCTTGAAAAGTTTTAGCTGAAATTTGTGTTAATTTTAGCTTGTGGGTTTTGACTGTTGTCAGAAAATCTCGCCGGAATCATCGGTTTCCGGTCACCGGAAGCATAAAAATCAAAACTTTATGTTTTGTGTTTCCATATATAATACATAAAATCCCGTTATTATCTCCCCTCTTCTCTTACCCTGTTTTTTTTTTGTCTCTTCCATTCTTTGGTGAGAGAGAAAGAGAGAAAAAGTTTCTGTTTTTTTTTCTTTTATTTTTTTTCTCAATTTCTCTCTTTCTTTTTTGTGTTTTTTCTTTTGTATAATTAATGACAATGGAAAAGGGTTCAATGCAATCAAATCTTGATTGTTTTCTTAATTGTACAACCCCATTAGTCCCATCTCAGTTTCTAGCCAAGGTTTGTTTTTTATTTGATAAAATTTTATTTCTTGATTGTGTGTATAATTTTGTGTTTATATGTTATTTTGTTTTTGTTGGTGTAGAGTGAGATTAGAAACCTGAATAGGCTATGGCATCCATGGGAAAGGGAAAAGGTGGAATATTTCAAGTTGGCTGATCTTTGGAATTGTTTTGATGAATGGAGTGCTTATGGGGCTGGAATACCTATTAGATTGGATACAGGGGAAACTTTGGTTCAATATTATGTTCCTTATCTCTCAGCAATTCAAATCTTTACCAGCACTTCACCTGCAAACTTTTTAAGGTATACCCCTTTTGTATACATTATTGTTTTATCTCAATTTGATCATAACACTAGAATTTGGTTGTTGTTTGGGGGTTAGGGGGTTGTTGCTTCTTTTAATGTTTTTCTTAGAATTGGAAAGCTTGATCACAAATGGAGTCAGGTGGGGCCGAGGGGATTCATCTGAATTTTTTTTATGTAAATATAGTAGATATTGAACTCTTTGATGAAAATCCTGGCTCTGCTGCTAAGGTTAATGCTTATGAACTATGTTGAGCTGGTCAAAATTTGGAAAAGGTGGTTTCTTGATTTGTGTTGAAGTTTACACTGGTTTTTGAATTGTTGTTTATTTTGATAATCATGTGTTTCCTGAAGTTTAGTCCTTCATAAGCTTGTTGATTGTAGAACTAGAATTTGGTTTGGATTGGGGGTGGGGGTGGGGGGTGTTCTTGCTTTTTTTAGTATATTTCTAAAAGTTGGAAGGTTGAATGTTTATGCACTATGTTGAGCTGGTCAAAATTTGTAAAGGTGGTTTCTTGCTTTCTGTTGAAGTTACACTGGTTTTAGAATTGTTGCTTTTTTTGGTGATCATGTGTTTCCTGAAGTTGACTCCTTCATTAGTTTGTTGATTACTTGGTAAACCAACTAAGGTCAATAATAGTTATGCAGAAGAATGAACAGGTAAAACTGACACTGTTATGACATGTCAAATTACAATGATTTTGTAAAAATGTTTGTTCCTTTTAGGGAGGAGGCCGAATCTGTTTGCGAGATGAGGGATTCTTTCAGCGATTCGTTAAGTGAAGAGAGCGAGAATGAAAAGCTATCGAGGTGGGACGGATGCTCTTCTGAGGAAGGTGTAGTTGAACAAGATAGCTTAAGCAGAACGAATGATAGGTTGGGCTACCTATATTTTCAGTATTTTGAGAGATGTACTCCTTATGGAAGAGTTCCTCTAATGGATAAGGTATCATCTTTACCAAATCATGTCATTTTTTTATGCGATAAGGAAATCTATATTGAGTTATGGATTGTTACCATGTTAGGTGTTAGTTACTTTTCTCGCTTCTTATAATGACTGGGAAATTATGTGGTAGTATTAGATATATTTATTGTAGTTCATCATGTAGAGTGTTGCAGTTTCGTCTGCCTCTTAATCTGTTTGAATTGTATAATCAACAAATATATGCCCTTTTTACAGTTTTTTCCCGAAACCATCAGTAGCATAATATCATATCATCTGATACATAATTAGAAGCATATGTTCTTTCTTTATGAAGTTAGATTGATGTAATGCTATTTTATGATGATAAGAGTATTAATGTGAAATATGTGGTTTGTATGTTTAAGAATATGTTTCTTTCTTTTGATTTATGCGAGTCTAACACCAGTTCATGTTGCCTTTCAGATTAATGGCTTTGCTGAAAGATACCCTGGACTAATGTCATTGAGAAGTGTCGACCTTTCGCCTGCTAGTTGGATGGCAGTTGCTTGGTATAGCAGCCTTTACTCTCTGTTTGCAACTTATGATCTTGGAATCTGTCGTTAATCTATACGACTTTATCAAATTCAAGTGATTTAGATGCATTAAACTATGTTTCCGTCCAAGTTCTTATATAAGGTGACTTAAAATTTTATATTTACCTTCCATTAGTGGCCAAGAAGAATCAGGCGATTATGTTTTCTCTGTTGCATATCCTACATGATATCATGTCATTGATGCTTTATACTTTTATTGTTGCTGTCTTGCTTCTTTCTTTGCAACCATCAAATATGGAAAAGGGAATAAAGGAATGATCGGGTCACTAACTTTATTGAGGTGAAAAAATTGTAGGTATCCGATATATCACATTCCCATGGGGAGAACCATTAAGGACTTATCGACGTGCTTTCTCACTTTCCACACCCTTTCTTCTTCTTTTCAAGGTATTATTCCTTTTGTCCTTTGAACAACTGAATTCACCATTGCTTATATTCCCTTTCAATTCCAAGCTTTATTCTTTACTCTACTAGTGTCTATTCGGAATATTCTTTACTCCATATCCTTCATCTCTTGTCCAGATATGGATCTTGAAGATGACATGGAGAATGGTAGTAGGAAAAGAAAGGAAGGGGAGAACATCTCTCTCCCACCTTTCGGTTTGGCCACTTACAAGATGCAGGGTGACGTGTGGATTTCTGATAGAAGCGGAAGGGACCAAGAGAGGCTGATGTCACTTTTTAGCGTGGCTGATTCTTGGCTAAAACAGTTGGGGGTTCAGCACCATGACTTCAACTACATGAGTATTCGTCGTGGTTGATGAAATCATCTTTGCACGCTAACAATGGAATTGACTACCGGATATCCTTTTCTACTTTGGCCTCTTTGGAATCTTGTTTTGTCACTTGAAAGCATGATCAGCCTTTGAACTAAGAATCATCGATGCATCTTATGTAAAGGTATTAAGCGTTTATGCAGTCCCCTCCTTTTCCTAAGTCGAGGATCGCAGTAATCATTAGCTTGTGACTTCTGTGACAACCTTTTTGTATAGGAAAGAGCCTAGCTTTTAAGCGATAAAACTTGAGATGAAGCATAAGACGAGCTCTAGTGGCTCGTTGTAACTGTGACGAATTCGTGTACATGATCATCAGATGTCAATGAAGTCCTTTCTCTTGAATGCAGTTCTTGCAACCCTTCATTTGTTTAGTGGTTCTTGTGCTTTGTAAATTGTTATGCTAAATATGTGATCTTTATACAGAGAAAAAACTAATCTATTACTCCAGTTATTGGCTAATTGCATAGAAGACAAATTGCTAGAAAAGATGATACTATGAAAAATCATGGTTCAAATCCTATTAACACATGCCTCAACATTGTTGGGCGGTTGCGATGGTGGAGTGATAAGTATTCATTTATCCTTAATCACTAGTCTCAAGTTCGAGCATTAGGTATGTAGTCGTATTTATTAGAGAGGATTTACCGTCCAATGTAGAACTTCCTAGCACAGATTCGAATTGAGTTGACTTTCAATTCATCCTTAATTAGAGTTTCGATTTGAGCCTTAAATACAGCAGATACGGAGTCGTCTTTATTAGAGAGGATTTACCCTTCAATGAAAGGACTTCCAAGCATAAATTTGTAATTGGTTGAGTTTATGCTTAATCAGTGGTCTCGAGTTGAACCCTTAGGAATGTAATGGTCTTTGTTAGGGAGTATTTCTCCTCAATATAGAACTTTTCCAACGTAAATTTGCATCTAGTCGTGTTTCAATTCATTCTTATTCAGAAGTTTTAGGTTTGAGCCTTAGGTATAAAGTCATCTTTGTTAAGAAGTGTTTCTCTTTAATGTAGGACTTCTCAATATAAACTCAAATTTAGTCGAGTTTAAATTCATCCTTAATAAGAAGTCTCAACTATAGATATGGACTCGTCTTTGTCATAGAGTGTTTCAATGCGAATTTAGTCAGATGCCAATGAGAAAACCAGATACTAGTCAAAATCTCAAAAGACAAATACCACTGATTTTAATAAAATAATTGAACTGCGCACAAATTAACTCGATCACACTGATACCGATATTCACATTGAATGAGTTAGTTGATAATTTAATTGATCCTCCTAAAAGTCTAAAACCTAATGTGGGCTCCTTTTTGCATATTGTAATACACAATTCAAACTAGAATGAAGTAATAGAATGTTGGTTATATACTCTATATATTATAAATAAGAGTATCTATAATCAACATTCTTTATAAATATTGTTAAATATTTTAGCAATTTTAAATGCAATGATATTAACTATCGTTGAATATTTTTAGGATAATAAATATTGTTGATGAAATCTATTACCAATTATATATATATATTTTTTGTTGTAGTGTTAACATAAGAGATCTTAGAAATTAATACCAAAAAATCTTTGTAAGACATTATCTTATGTTCACATGAAATTATTTCCTCTTAATTACTCTCATACAACTAGTGGCAAAAACACATGCACATTGTCAACAAAACTGTCAAATCATAAATGAAATAAATTAAAAAACTTTAAATTTAAATCTTGAATTTTTTTTTCGGCTAGAAAACAATCTTTTAAATTAATTTTACACTGTAAAAACTTCGATACGAATATCCAAATACTTATATATATTAAAAAAAGGGAAAATTGTATATAATAGCAAACTAATAACCTAAATTAAATGGAATAGCTAGGGTTTGATTTAATTGTGCTCCATAGCAAACGTTGGCAAAAATTTGTCAGGCGTCTCTCTCCCAGAAGTCTCGCTCGCCACTCTCCCATTATCGCCTCTCTCGCTTTATACACAGAAGTGTATAATTTCTGTTTCTGTTTTGTATAAAGCGAGAGAAAATAGTATATACACATGCAAAAATGTATATCTTCGTGTTATACACTTAATTATATAATTTACAAACATTTTACTTCAAATATTGCAGAGAAAAAGGCCAAAGAATTATACAATTGTGAATTATACAATTGCAGTGAAATACAATTTTTTCTAGCTTTATACAACAAAAGTGTATATATTGTGTTTCTGTTTTTGTATAAAGCGAGAAAAACATATATCTTCTTGCTATACATTTATAATTATGCAATATACATACATTTTGATTCGATTAAACTGTATGCAAAGCTAATTATACAATTGCAGCGAAATAGGCCAGCGAACTATACAATTTAGGCCAGCGAATTATACACTTGTATATGTATAGCGAATTATACAGTTTTTATGTTTGCTATGGAGCGCAATTATGCAAAGTTTGCTATAGCATACAAATATGAATTTTTTGTTTACTACATGTGAAAGTTGCCCTTAAAAAAACCATCATATCATTGATTTATAGAGTAGAAAAGATATACTATTATCTGTAGTCCATTTTTAAGTGTCATTTTAGTCAAATAAATTTGGTCCAAAATAAAGTACTCATCACTTTTAAAAAATTAATTAATACTTTTTTCCCCAAATTTTACCTTGGTCTAATTAATAATTTATACAATATTCCAAAATATCTTATCAACAGTGTTCACTCTTTTTATTTTTGTTAGAATCTTAAACAATATTTAAAGCTTGTCTTATTTTGTATTTCTTTAAAATGTCTTTTTTTTATAGCTTAAATTCGTAATTTATAATCACTTGACAATAACTTTATTAATCATGTTAACATTTTCTTTTTGCTAACGCATCGAGTTACTTTTTTTTTAATTTAAAATTATGTTTAAAATGGACATGAGGAAACATGTATTTTAATACACTATTTCAAAACTATGTGCTTGTACTAAATTCTTATCTATTGTAATAAAAATAAAATAATATTATCTACTCTCTTACATTCTTAAATTATCTCACTACACAAGTCATGATTTGAAAAAATAAAAAAATAAAAAAGAACTTTTTTCGGTAAAATACAAAAATATTCAAAATGAGAGATAAGATTCTAGCCATCAGTTGTTGGACTTTTTTATTTATTTGTTTTTATTGAGAAAAAAAGAGATCTAACTAAAGTTGAACATTCAACATTGGTATGATAATGCGATTGAATATTTATCGATCGTATATTCGATTAATCAAATATATTCTTAAGTTCAATTTTAATTATAAATAATTTTCTTCTCGAAAGAGAAAAAAGTTGTTAGATCAAGAATGAAATTCGAAGAAAAAAGATTTAAATAATTAATGGGAATCATCCGATGTCGGTCCATATCGGATAGTTTTCTCATCTAAATATTTAACGGTAAACTTAATTATTATAAAAAAGAAATACTTAAACTTGGCCCAACAAATTATATTAAAAATGGTTTTACGTATTTTTTCTGTTTCGATTTATATAACACATTTTTTTTTGTCAATTCAAAAGAAGTGTCACATATTCTTATTTGATATATATTTAATGATGTTATCGATATTTTGATGTAGAAGTTAGAACTCAATTAAAAGCGAAAAGTCATTTGTAAAATACATTTAAAGTATAAACATATCATCAACATAAAATAAACATATCAATAAAAAGGTTTAAAATTATAAAAATATTCTCGACAAAAAGCAGACACATCGACAGAGCGGCGAAGTCATTCAACACTTTAAGAGTTAGGTTTCGACTTTTTGCGTACATTAATTATCCCATTGGAAGTACATGGAATTAATTATCTTGGACTTTTACCTAATTTTTTGTTCCTAGGATAATGTACAAACTACAAAGTAGTATTAATCAAGCACTTAATTGTGTGTCCAATTTATTAATTAAAATGTTTTAGATATCCTTGACTTCTTGAGCATAAGAAAGGTCCACTTTGCAAAATTATGCCACTAATTGACAAATGAAATCTCATAATCAATCTAGTATGTGTATGAAAGTTTGAACTAGTTTAAATTAGCCTATTATAAGCCTTATTTTTATGATAATATTTTTACTATAAATTTTTTTATTTTCAAAAGTTTGAGCTTGAATCTGAACTCGAGACCTCAATTTAACTAAAAATATAATGATCTTGATCATCCTACCACAGGTCCAATAACTCAGTGTCGGTAACTTCAATTCTTACTATTTATCTTTGCTTTTATTTTTCTTGATATATGCAATTTTTTGTTAGCTAAAATGTGTATTTTTAATTCTTTTGTTTATGAATATTTATCATAAATTCAGAATTATTAACCGTCCACTATTTAAGTATTTATGCGTTATATTAAACTTGTATTGTTACTTCATATTTGAGAATATATACTTTTAAAAATAGTCTAAGTTAAACATATTTCCTACATAAAGAAATCGAAAGTGTATATTTAAATTAATTGTGTCATATATTACTGGAATTAAAATTATAATTTACTATTAATTGAGGGACTAAAAGTGACATCTCCCACTCTTTTAAATTCTTTTACTTGTGAACATTCACAAATATTATTCACGTTAATTATTAAAGTGTTTTACCATTTAATTGTATTGTGCCTCCATATTCTATACTAGGGACCAAAATATTTATATATATATATATATATTAATTAACAAATTAGTATGTCAAAATCAAAATTTATTAACAATTGAGCTACCAATAATACTACTATAATATTTTTTACAACAATATCATATTCGATATAATGCCATAAGTGAGGTCTAAGCAGAATGCTCAACCTTTTTCCTTTTTTATAAAGGTAAAATGTTGTTTTTGATAGATCCTCAATTCAAATACAATATAACAAAATTATATATATATATATATATATATATTAATAAAAATATATACTTTTACAAATTTATTATATTGAATTTTAATTTTAATATTAAAAATAAAGTCTCAATATGGATGAATTTAATTTTTTGGAGACAAAGAACATCATGTTATCTTAAAAGCACAACTACTAACCATATGTCAATTGGAGAAATTTTTTTAAGCAAATTCCCAACAAACAACTCCTATCTACACATGGGGCATGTTGTTGCATTTTCAAGTAGAATTTAATTTAAGGCTAAATACATACGCAGGTCTCTAAAGTTGTTCGCGTTTTTTCCCCAGGTACATCAACTAACCAAGATTCCTATTAAATCCTTTAAACCCCTATAATTTGATCCTTTTAAATATTCTTGGCTGATGTGGAGCCAAATTTTAATAAATTATTTTTGGTAATTAGGCGCGTGAGATGAACCTTCCCCACGTGAAAATTTTGATCAATACACTCCAACCCAATTACACGTCAGTGCCACATATTAAGTCATCAAACCTAAAAATCAATTTCCCCCCAAATCACTTCTATCCCGTTTCTAAACGAGAAAACCCTAAGAATCTCTCCCTTTCAATGACTTTTACAGCTAAAATTCTTAGATTTTAAAGTGATTTCGAGTGGATTAAAGTGAAATTCTTAGATTTTAAAGTGATTAAAGTGATGAAATTCTTAGATTTTAAAGTGATAAAAGTGAAATTCTTACATTGGAACTTGATGATTAAGAAGAAATCAATGAAAAAGAGATATAATGTAATGAGCTAAATAGGAGAAATAATGATGAAGAGAAACAACTAAGGAGAAAAAATGGAAGAATGGGAGAAATTAGGGTTAAAAGGGGGAAGAAGATAGTAGGTGGGTGGTTCAAGATCTACATCAGCGCTTTTAAAGAGTCTGCACGCGCTTAAAGGACGTGAGATCACGTTTGGCTCCACATCAGCCAAGAATATTTAAAAGGATCAAATTATAGGGGGTTAAAGGATTTAATAGGAATCTTGGTTAGTTGAGGTACCTGGGGGAAAAGCGCGAACAACTTTAGGGACCTGCGTATGTATTTGGCCTTAATTTAATGTTCCATAAGTGAGAATGAAAGAATTTCTTACATTATCAGATCATTTAAAAAGATAATTATCAACAATCGTTTCATATAATAACTTGATACTAATAAATTAAGTTTTATAGTATGACAACTTAAAATACGTATAAACGTTTTTTACACTCAAAATCGATTTAACACTTAAATCATATGAATTATCATAATGAAGTAATTTTACACAAAGATATAACTACATGTCAAATCTTCTAAATTTTAATGACATGATGACATTATGTTTGTAGATTTTCTTGGTATTTGATTCATCACTAATTTGTTAAGAATTTTCCACACAGAATGACTTTTGGAATGTTTTACTAAATTTGTAAATGCAACTTATTAATTCGTTCGAAAATTTTGTAGGTCAGTTGATTGACTAAAGGTTTAAAACCCCCAAGAAACTTAACCACCACTTCTTTTGTCTATTCAATAACGATTAAGTAAGTTGAAATTGACTATATTAATCTTCAATATCTATATCGTTGTATTTAAACTAATCTCAATCCAATATTATACAAAACGAAATTAAGAAAAAAAGTTAAAAAGCACTACAATTTTTCTATATATTTCATATTGAGTTGCCAAAACCATCAACTTTTGTACAAAAACTCTTCAGGTTTTGGCTATTGGATGTATCTAAAATCATGTTATAACACACTGACTATTCTTTAAAACTTATGTTGCTCGGATACTACAAAAATGTTGTCGTACTCGTGTCAGATCCTTTCCGACACACACCACCTGTCAACATTATTGAAGAATCCGAGCAACATAGAGGGGAAGAAGAAGAAGTGTGTTTACTATATCAGGTTGAATGCTGGCAGATCTTCTATTCTTTGTATATCATCTAATGATAGTTCCCTCTCTAACTGCATCCTCGTCGCTTGCAAAACGTTCTGATGGAATGAGACACAAAAACCGTTTAGTAGAAACCATAGAAGAGAGTGTAAGCTACAAATTCATCTAAGATGAACAACAGATCAAACTGCTCGTTTCGTTTTCATATGCCTTTCTTCATCTATGTACAAAGAAAATAATCAGCATTAAGCTCGTGACATGCTCCTCGTATGGTCAACAGAGCTTATGTGTAACTTACTGAGAGAGATGCGCGTGCACACATACATACAGAGATAGATAGACAGAGAGAGAGAGTGAGAGAGTGTGTGTGTACATTAAACTCCATGTATGAAGCACGCATAGCCAGCCACTGCGCATCCATCATCGCAAATGCTATACAGTATAGAACATCAAACGCCTCGTCATCTTCTGCAGGGTTTTTTTTCCAGAAAGCAAAGTTCATCTAAAGAGAACAAGCGATTCACAAGTACTTCAATTAATTTTCTATGTACCTGACTGGCTTACCTCCTATCAACTTGACAAAATTTAATCCTGGAAGACACTTTGGTTTTTCTGCAAGAGAAAAATAAGTATTAATGTCTGTTCATATATTTCAGTTAATGCTAAAACGCCGACGGATTTAAAATTCCAAAAAAAATCATAATGATTTCCAGCTGAAAAGTAGTTTAGATACTAGTAGAGAAAACGAAAACTCAGAGAAAAACCAGCCATAAATCAGTGCAGAAAAAAAGAAGATAAGATAAGAAAAAATGTAATATTTTGATATCTGAAAGCAGAGGAGATGGTCTATGTTGCTTGTACTCTCCAAAAATGTTGTCGGCTGTGAGTCGAATTCTTCAAAAGTCAACGCATCTTTGCAGGATCCGATATGAGTGCAACAATGTTTTGGAGAATACAAGCAACATAAGAGATGATTTTTTAGTAAGTACGAATTACTCCCTCCATTAGTCTTACTTTCCTTTAGTCCGTTAGGGACATTTTGATATATTCTACATATCTTTACTTTCTTAAACATCGTGTCAAAGTCAAAACCAGACAAACAAATTGAAATGGAGGGAGTACTTAAAACATTAAGAATCTTTAGTAGAATTGTCATTTCTCAATAATTAGCTTTTCTGATTTTTGAAGATCATTCCAATGAGCAGTTACACAAATTTGCAGCACACTATCCACCTGAGAATAAGTCGAGCATCTGAATCAACATGAATGTAACATTAATTCCAGCAACTGCAAATGGATACTCCCATGTTGCTCTCAATCCACTTTGCTTGAAAAGCAACCTATGAAAACATGCCTTGATTTTGAATATCCACGATTAGTTATGTTATTATGTGACAATCATACTACGAGCACCTAAAGAGAAACCAGTTTTAGCAGCTTAAGCTTTTTGCAGAACAGCCGAACAATCATACCGGATATCTTGTTGCAAAATACAGCAAATTCTCGAGAGAAATGAATCCACAACCCCTGCAACAAGAAGATTTTACAAATGAGACATAAATATCTCACTATCTCAGTATTACTTTACATTGGTTAAAAGTGAACAAGATGATCAATCACTTCTCTCTAATCCTTAGTTATCTACTCATTGTTATAGAAATGCAATTAGACAAGCGTTGCAAATGCATAGTCGGATACCTTCTTCTCTGGAGATGAAAAAGCAACACTACTCATGTTAATTAATACAGTTGAAAAACATAAACGATCTCCTCCGTCCAAGAGGTCTTTACACATTTCTTGCTATGAAAAGCGACCAAAGTATCGACATGTCTTGACGAAACATTTAACATCTTAAAGGGTGAACTTGACCTGAAGTCAGTTGATGGATTTGCTCCTTGCCAGCCCATATCCTTCCATTGCTCGGAGATCAAACTTTTAAGCTTAACATTTGGAAATGCTGCATTCCATAAATCTCGAAGAGCTTCCTGGAGATTGGAGTCAGTTATGTTCTAAAATACAGGTTATAACCAGAAAAACATAAATGAGATTATAATTCGAAAGAGATGCAGGTACAGATAGAAACAAAATCCAGAAGAAAAATGCAGAGGTACAATCTTTTCAACTTTTATAAACTAAGTTACTACTCTGATGTGATAAAAAAAATACTGATATTATCGCTAAGACTTGAGATAAAATGTAATTTAATAAAGATGTCGATGCTTTCCATGAAATCAGAGAGACAGAACGCTTTTGTGATTTCTTACAAAATTTCAGCATATTGAATTAATGAGAGCGCCTATGGCCTATATGCAAACTTCAGGTTTATTTCAAGAACTAGTGCATAGCTTGTTTTGGTCTGCAATATCACTAGTTATCTGAAAACATTTCTCCAGCATAATACTTGTTACCGATAGTAGAAGACCAATCAGACCGGATTAGAACTTCATAATTCCTATAAAGTTTCAATATCTTGTTGTAATAATTCTTTATCATTCTGAAAAGTATGTCTATCTACTATAAACGATTTTCATATGAAGTGTACACAACTACATATCTTTTTAAAACAATATGATAGATAACTTGGATCAATAAATATAGTATTCCAAGTCGCTTATGAAAAAACACCTCTACGTAATGGTAGCAATTGCAATTTCACTATCTATAAATATTGTTTTATGGTGACTAAACCAAAATTAGCACGATATAAAAACAGAACAAGCATTTTGGATTTACTTGATGATCTAGGCGTGCTTCATCAAAAGGTACTCCTAGCCGTTCTTGAAGCCCGTGTAAGCTTTGTTCCTGGCAGAAATTAAATATACATGCAAAAATTCACAATGTTAAGAAGGTATAAATTACAATGGGAAGTAAAATAAAATTTCCAAAACAGTCTCAACAAATTTCTACCAACAGAAAGAACCACTTAACAAAGGAACTGATTCAACCAGATGGGACACGAAAAAGAGGTAAGATTACCTCAAATGCCAAAATGGCTCTTTGGTTTACCTGATGAGGAGTTAAAGGGTAGTTAAGATATTTATCGCTTCCCAGTCGTTTATTGCTAGAGCGGTTGAAGATTCCTCCTATCCATGCTCGTGGTCCAACCATAGCATTAGCTACAGCAATCAAAAATTGATAAGTGAAATGAACAAATAACAATGGAAATGTAGACATCTCGCTTACATATTAAGTAAAAGGAACAACAGCCCTAACAAAAAAGAATCTAAGAGATGCTTCTTGAAGTTTATATTAAAGTCCTTTTCACTATGCTTCATGTTGTAGTTTACTCCATGCACTAATCTATCATATACCATGCTCAAGCTCCTAATTAGGCCGTATACTTGCCCCGTTGTGCTTATCCAGCCTCTACAACTAAATATGAAGACTTCTTCCTGGATAGTAATACTGGTGATGAAAGATGCTCAGCCTCACATATATATAGCAAAAAGGAGACTTGACGTCCCGAATGTTTTGTTGTAAAAAAAGTTATGGCACATGGCTTTTCAAAATAACAATTTCTATTTGGACCATCCCGAAACTTGCAATGTACAAGCACAGACATCACAAAATCACATATTTGTTGTACTGTGAATTTCACAAAAAAAAAGATTGAAATATTGAAATACACTCCAGTTGCACTACCTAGGAGAAACTTTTCCAAACAGTAGGTAAAGATAATACAGATGCAGACACCGTCAATGAAATCATTTTACGTGGTAACCTAGAAAAATAATTTGCACTCACTAAAGCACTGAGCAAACTGTGAAATTACGTGTGGAGGATTATGTGACCATGCTGGCTCCTCATCTAGCTTCTTTCTGTGCCAATTACTTTCATCTTCATCAGCCTGAATTCATACGTTCTGTGAGGTAAAATTAAAATAGAAGTGCCATTTGCTTTATTATAAATTGCTAATGGAAGTAAATGACACAACTAATGTGACAGAATTTAATCATCTACTTTGGCTATCAAACTATGAATTCAGCAGAAAGTTGATAATTAATGCTTTTCAAGTCAACCCGTCAATTCGGGATGACAATTCAATCATCCAATCATCTAACCTAAGATCTATATCTTATAGTACAATCTAATAGAATGATAAGTTGTTCCACAGTCAAAGTAAGTTTTTTTAAGCACAGGAGTAATCATTAGGACTTCAAGATCAAATCTTGCCTGATGAAACCTATACTTCCATTCTACATGGCCAAAGGATTCAAGAATAGCAGAGTGAACTGATGAAACCTATACTTCAGTCCTATCAACTATGCTTTACATTCATTAACGAAAACTACTACACCTCAAATCCTAAACTAGTTGGGGTACGCGAATAAAAATCATCAACATCCATTTCGTTCAATTTGACCCGTTTCACTCCACTATGTTTGCACTTAACCAAACTATAAACAACCAAACTTTCAGAAAACTGAAATGATGCCAAGAAAAGAGCAAGAAGAAAGAGGAAACATTATAAATATCAAGATCAAATCTTTCCTAAGATAACCAAAACAACTCACACTGCCAATGGGATTCAAGAATGGCAGTGTGAACTGATAAAGCCTATCATTCATTCTCATCAACCTGTTCTGTTCAACTACACTTGCATTCGATAATAGAGACTAGTACACCTCAATCCAAAACTAGTTGGAATCCTTTAACCCCAAATCATCAACTTCCATTTTGCTCAATTCAACCTGTTCCGTTCAACTATGCTTGCACTAAGCCAAGCTTGCACTAAGCCAAGCTATAAATACCCAAACGTCGAACGAAATACAAGGATTCCAAGAAGATCAGCTAGAAGAATGAGGATAAAAGAAGCTTACTTTGTAGTAGGAGGTACAAGAAAGAATGCATTGGCTACGCCTTAATCTCATTAGAAATAAAATTTGTTGGGAGATCAAAATTTTTTCTCAAAGTTTCAAACAGAAACGAAAAAAGGTTAAACACGAATGATAATAAACAGTTGTTCAAATGATTACACTAACCCATGCTTCCTTCTTACAATTTCAAACTATCATCATTTCAATCCTCACTCTTTACTTCAACCACCAAAATAATTTAACTCCAAAAGGGAAAAAAGAAAAGGAGAAGTGTGGGATAATTACAAACAAATTAGAGATTAACACCACAATCAAAGGGAACTTTTGTTTAATTGCCTTCATTACAGGTGCACAATTATGGAAAAAGTTGTTAATCTAGATACTTCCTCTCTTTTTTTACATCCAACAAATAACATTATTACATAAGACAAAAAGAATATATAAAATTTTCAAACTGCATGCACATACACAAACAAGAAAAAGTGGGCACCACCTTTAATCAGCATATAATAAGAGAAATTTCTGTTCTTGATTCAACAGTTCTGGTTAATGATGACACCCAAAAAAAATAAAATAAAGACAAAGTTTGCATATTTACAGCATACATAAGAAAAAGGGCATCACCCTTTTGTGTTATTAGAAAAATTTGTGTTCTTGATTCAACTATTCTGTGTAAGAGTAAAAACCCAAAAAAGACAAAAAGTTTGCATCTTTACAGCATACATAAGAAAAATGGTATCACCCTTTTGTGTTATTAAAGAAATTTGTGTTCTTGATTCAACTATTCTGTGTAAGAGTAAAAACCCAAAGAAGGCATAAAGTTAGCATCTTTACAGCATACATACAAAAAAGATATCATCCTTTATATAATAAGAGAAATTTGTGTTCTTGATTCAATAGGAAATGGTGAAAATCCCCAAAAAGATATAAAGTTTGCACCTTTGGAGCTCACATAAAAAAAGGGGCATGTACCTTTTATGGCATAGATAAAGGTAAATCCATGTTCTTGATTCAACTGTTGATGACAGACAGCAGAAGTGATGGAGAAGAAGGAGGACATCAATGGAGAAATCAAGAAACACATTTTCGGCTTCCATAACCAGACATGTTGCTAAAACATCGCCTAATTTATAGCTATTTTTGCAGATTAATTTACAATTTGCAGAATGCTAAAAGCATTTTTTGCTAATCGAAGACTTGCCTTTTAATAAAAAATGAAAATAATAAATAAAAATCATTTAAATTAATTGAATTGAGTTTATAGATATCAAATTATCAATAGTTGTGTCTTGATTTTCTAAAATTATTAATAATTGAATGATTATGTGATTAATGTATGCATTAGTATGATTAAAGTTATCCATTGCTCTTAAAAAAAATAATTTATTCTATTTGTAGAATGTTGATAAGTATATCGAAATTATGCATGTATGTGATTTTTAATAGGGACTTACATAAATATATTATATACAAAAATATTTATCATCTATAATAATAATAAAGTTTTTGCACTTGATCTGTTTTAATTCATTTATAATACAAGTTTAATACATATTATAAAAAACAATTTATTATTCACATATAATACAAGTTTTAATGATGAATAATATATTTTCACATATTTTAATACATTTATAATAGAATGTGTCAAATTTTTACCAAACAAACATAATATATTTCAAAAAAGAAAATTATAATTCATATAATATTGCATGCATGATTCACTTTTAATTCATATTGCAAATTTTATATAATATTGCTATAAATAGTAATAAATAAATAGTATTGCTAAAATTAATAATTATTTTTTAAAATGTACAAATTTATATAATTTTTCCTTTTTAATATACTAAATCAAATACATAAAAAAATAAATTTAGCATACCCAATATCAATTGTACTAATACACTATATTTAAAATTATTTCTTTTAAACCCACCCAATGATCCCTAGTACTTTTAGTTAGAGCTTATATTTCTATTTAAAGTTTTATTAAATATATAAATAATTAACAAAAAAAAACCTAAAATACATTCGAACTATAAAAAACGATACAAAATTACCATTTATTCATTTATTGGCTTCAAATACTCTTTACATCCGACTTTGGATTCAATATTGATTATTTTTTGAAAAAAAAATCATTAATTTATATAATTTTAATCAAAACCTTAAATATGTGGCAATTCTCTATTGGTCATATTTTAAATAAATTAAATCAATTAACAAATTCATCCACCCAAAAAAATTATTTTGAAAAATCAACATATTTTATTTCATTTTTCAAAAAATGTAATTTGTGAAGACCAGACTTCTCATAATTATAGCTAAAGTTTGATTACAAACTGCAAATATTTCCTTCTTTTTAAAATAAGTGTTGTTTTAACTAAGAAAAATTACCCAATTAATTATTTGAACTGAAATAATGATGCACATACCTTGTTTTTTTAATCATTAAAAATTGTTGTTAAATGAATAAGATATATCTCATTATTTTGAATCTGAGATTTAAGATTTTGTCCTTAGAATGAAAAAACTAGGAGCACTTCCCCATTTAATATACGTAGTATTATGTGGTGCGAATTTAAATTAGTTAAGATCACAATTTTTAAATATTATATAATTTTTTAATTTTCTTATATATTACGTTTTGTTTAGTATAATCACATAAAAAATGGAGAAAATTCATGTAAGAGGACTCAAGCTTCACTTTGCAGAAATTGGAACAGGTCCTAATTAATATTCTATTATTTTTTATTTTCATTTTATCAAAAATTGGTACTAAAATTAAAATATTTACATTTATATAGGTCCTATAGTACTATTTCTACATGGATTCCCTGAGATATGGTACTCATGGAGGCATCAAATGATAGCAGTGGCAGATGCAGGATTTCGAGTCGTAGCTTCTGATTTTAGAGGTTATGATTTGTTAGAGATGTCTACGTATCCCGAGTTAACGATATTCAAGGACCTTATTGATGATTTACTTGACATGATTGATTCATTAAACGTCCACCAGGTGAAATTACATGATTTTCACCAAGATTATTTATCGATCTCCTGGCTATTACTTAACTCCTTGTTTCGTAATTCGATGACTTCTACTGTTATTTTTTTTAATGAAGGTTTATCATAAGTAAGTTATTTTCTAGTGTTTGATTGAACTAAATATGTGACAGATGGTGGTTGAGAGTAATTTTGGATAGTGGTGAAGATAAAAAGTTGATGTGATGAGTTGACATATCATTTTGATTAAAATAAATGAGGTTGCTGGAAGGATAAATTTGAGTCACTTTTATAACTTTAAAGCATATACGAATAGATAGTATAATATTAAAAGGATAAAATCACGGGAAAGGAAGGTGATTAGACAGAACATGACATATTTTCAGAAAAATATGAACTCGAGAATTAGGGTGAAATTGTAGTAGATAGCCGTAGTACTTTGTGTGAAAAGAGACAAGGAGTAATCTTCTCTCATTTTTCCATTTTAGGATTATTCCTGTTTGTTGCTCCGATTCGTAAAAAAAAAAAATACCACTACATGTTGCTCCTTTGCTTTGTTCATCTTGTTATTTTATTGTCGTATTTCTTTTAATCCTGCTTTGATCAAACTTCTTTTGATTCGAGTATTTGTTAGAAACCTATCTGGTACGTACATCTTATCCTTCTTAGACCCCACTTATGGAATTACACTGAATATGTTAATGTATAAACTGATATAATATTAAATCCTTTTCAATTGTAGAGGAGGAGCAAATATGATCCTTCACCCTTTTCTATATTACATATATTAAATTATATATATTGAATAATATTTTTTGTTTACCTAACAAACACAATTTAAAAGTCCTAACTCATGATGGGTATTACTAGCTCTGACTAACACTTGCACATTTTACTAGTCAGTTAAGCTAAAATTCAAAACTCATAAAGTTAGAAATATCTGGCTTCGCCTCGCCTATGTTTTGCAGGAACCAGGGCGAGCTGAAGCGGATTTTGGGCGTTTTGTATGCCTCGGTTCTACATACTTTACAGCAACATTTCCTGTTATACTTTCATTGAATCATTTTGAATCTGGTCTAACATGCAAATGGAATAGAAGAGATTTAGGTACATACCACAGAAGAGAGTTTGCTATATACTATGCCTTGCTATCTGAGTTCTATGAAGTTTTCACTCATAGGCAGGAAATCGCGCGTTTTTTGGATCTGTCATGTCTAGGAAAAGATAAGCCATACCTGCAACACCTTCAAAAAGGGAGTATGGGGTATCTCCTCCATGCATTTCGCCTTTCGCTATTAGCTTGTGAGCTCTATCAAGAAGGAAGCAGGCGAAAGCTTTGGCTCTATACAAGTACTCCACATTTCCTGTGAGCCGATACAGAGATAAGAAGACATAAGCATTCCCGCTGATGCCATGACAAATCCCAACACGTTTAAGAAGGCCGCGGTTCCATACTACCTCTGCTGCAGCTACAGCTGCATTGATAAATTCTTCGTCTCCAAAAACCTGGCATTGACAAGTGTTAGCGATCAGTATGATGTCATACATGAAGGCATGTGAGGCAAATATAATTAAAGGGTTATATCACCTCAGCTGCCTTGACAAGTGTGAGCACAATCCCAGGAGCTCCATGGCACCAATGCACAAGTAAATCTCTCCTCCTATCATTTTCAGTTGCAGGGTAATTTCCGCTGGGAAACCGATTCTTTACCATGTACTTCAAAGTCCCTTTGACATCTTCAAGATGATCGGGTTTCAGTTCAAAGTCCATCAGAACATGCATAATTCCAGCCAATCCATGAGCTGCACCCCAGTACATCTCACCATACCATTCATGCATCAATGGGCTTCTGCCCTTTCCGCCCAATTTTCTTCCATTCTTGATGATTTCATCGATCACAGCAGCCTAAGACACCGTCAAGAAAGGATAAGTTTGGATTGGACACCACAATCGCCTGACTGATTCCCGCTTAGATTACAAGAACTTATTGTTGCACTTACAGTGTAGGTAGAAGGAATTGTTCCTTGGCCAATGTGCTTATTTATAAATAGAAAGGCCCAGAGGTATCCAGCTCTACCATACAGCAATTCATCAGGAAGATCTTGGGTTAATTTTATCTGCTCTTAGAACCAAATGTGTATAATGTAAGCTATCACGTAAAGGAAAACAAATCGGAAGCTTATATAAGACATACATTTAATGTGAAAGTCTATAAGCTATCAAAACGAACCTCTTTAAATTGAGATACATAGTAAAAAACCAATTGATCATCACCCATGTACTTGGCAACGACGGCACCTAGTGCACAAACCCCAGCTCTTCCACAGAGGAACGTCACATCCCTATAATTCATTGATCAAATTAACACAATAATCAACCCAAAAAATGGCCTTTTTTGTTTATCCGGTTGCCATTTGAAGCTTTAAATTGAAAAGCCAGGAAGTCATCACTTCCCTCAAGATCATTTTATCCAAAGTAACACAAAACATATACTAGAAAAGTCCATTTTCCTCATATTGCTGTCAATTGAAAACCCCACAAAGGGATGCCAAATAATTAGAACTCGCGGATCCAATTAACACATAAATCAACTAAAAAAAGGCCCGATTTCTTATCTTGACGCCATTTGAATCTTTAAATTAGAAACCAAGAAAGGTGTGCGAGATATTGATCAAAGTAACACAAAAAATCAACAAAAAGTTCATTCTGATGATCGTCATTGAAAACTTTAAATGAACCACAATGCATATAACATAGAAAGTATAGGACTTTCCCAAGATCAAGCGCAAACCTTGAGTGTCGAGAGGCAGAGTCACAATCCTTAACAATCTGCGAGCAAACAGCAAGGTCATTCGTGTTCTTCGTCACCTGATAGGCTTTGAAGAGCAAAAAAGCAGTCCCAAGGGTTCCACAATAAAGCGTAAAATCTGGAACCTGTTGCCTTGTTAGTCCCCATGTCTCCGCCACTATCTATCAGCAACCGCACCAAACATCACTTTGTCAAAAACAACAATTACACCTCAAACTCAAACTATAGCTAAAATCAACCATATTAGGCCTCATTTCATTTAGCTATTTGACCAAAAAAAAAGTACTTTCGAAGAGTAACCGTTTATGCTTGACTAATCATTTTGAAAAACACTTCTACCGATATTTGATCAACAAGCTATTCTTGACCAACATTCCAAAAGTACACAGTAAAACTAGCTTCCAAAAAAAAAAATATCTTCTGCTATTCCATCCTCTTATTATCTTTTGATCAAATAGACTATTAATAAGAGTCAACCGTCAAAAACGAACGAGTTTCATATCTCAATCATAATTTGCTCTATTTTCCTACCTCAACTATGAAAAGTAAACAACTGACTTGCGCAAATTAAAAATTATGTCTATTAATAATATTGAATATCAAGTTGCTTACAGTTTCCTTGAGATCGAGAGCTGCGCGTTTGAACTTTTTCGATAGAATGTGGTACGGTGTTGAGAGAAGCTTCAACAATGATTCATTCGTTCCTTGCGGATTTGGATGTTGTTCTTCTTCTATCTCCGGATTCTCTGCAACGAAATCCGGCATTACATTTGGGTAAAACCGATCCGCCATTTCTGCAATTTCGCCGATAATCGAAGAAATTTTCAGAGGGAAAACACGCTATACTCGGCTGAGTAGTCAAAGATAAAACGACGTCGTAATTGGAAATACTTTTTTTTAAAAAAATCTTTAATTTACTTGATTTAGGAGAATTTTATTACCAAACATGTTCATTCTTTTGCCTACAATAACAATAAGGAAAAATTGTATATAATAGCAAACTAATAACCTAAAATAAATGGAATAGCTAGGGTTTGATTTAATTGTGCTATATAGTAAACGTTAGCTAAAGTTTGTCAGCGTCTCTCTCCCAAAAATCTCGCTCGCCACTCTCCATTTTCGCTCGTCTCTCTCGCTTTATACACAGAAATGTATAATTTTGTTTCTGTTTTGTATAAAGTGAGAGAAAATTGTATATACACGTGCAAAAATATATATCTTCGTGTTATACACTTAATTATACAATTTACAAACATTTTACTTCAAATATTGCAGAGAAAAAGGCCAACGAATTATACAATTGTGAATTATACAATTGCAGTGAAATACAATTTTCTCTAGCTTTATATAACAGAAGTGTATATATTGTGTTTCTCTTTTTGTATAAAGCGAGAGAAAAACATATCTCTTCTTGCTATACACTTATAATTATGCAATATATATACATTTTAATTCGATTCAACTGTATGCAAAGCAAAATTTTATAAAAATATTGCAGCGAATTATACAATTGTGCATTATACAATCGCAGTGAAATAGGATAGCGAATTATACAATTGCAGCGAAATAGGCCAGCGAATTATACAATTGTATATGTATAGCGAATTATACAGTTTTATGTTTTATAGGAGCGCAATAATGCAAACTTTGCTATAGCATACAAATATGAATTTTTTGTTTGCTATATGTGAAAGTTGTCCTAACAATAATAATAATAATAATAAAATTCGAGAAGAATGTTATTCAACTTTTATCTCTATCTTATTTCACGGGGTATGTTGTTGTTGATTTATATATTATTTTTAACAAGTTAGGGACATTTTAAACCCTTTTTTTCCCGCTTAAAATTATCATAGATGTTAGACTTAAAAGTTAAATTCCATTAGCACAAAAAGCAGTGCTAAAAGCCATAATTATACTGCAAACAAAAGTTTCCTAGTTCATCATACAAGTTCTTCTTTACACCAAAAGTACTATAAATCCAAACAATTCATCTTAAATCTTCTGGATAGTATTGCCAGTATCTTCGAAACGTCTCGAAGATTCTTTCCTTCCGTATGTTAAGAGACAGAATTGGATGGACTGTGTGTACTTTGAACCTCAATACTCTCGTGCTCGATGCATGCTAGCAAAAGGCATAGCTATATCGAACAAACAATGCCACCATTCGAAAAGATACCTGGAAAATGCACTGAGCACGAGAACTTACTAAATACTTGAACCAACATTTATATCGTCCATGAGATCAGCTTCAAAGGCAGAACTTGATTTGATGATGAACAAACCCGGAATTCTTGTGATTCCTGCATTGATTGATCGTGTCATTTGTATTGACAATATAAATTTGTCCCTCGTCTCTTTATCGATGACAAGGGAACATGGGAAAGCAAACAATCAAGCATATAAACCGTACAGTCCAGGTCGTTCATATCATACATACAAGGCACACTTGACTCAGACATGGTCAGTCACTTAAAGCATTCAACAGATATAACTAGCAAGTTTCACTTCGACACATTCACAAGAGTTATAACAAGTCATGTATGACTTATGAAGGCTTAACTTAGTCTTTCCGTGAAATATGCTTGTTCCAACACACACACGGTTAAGGATAACATGACTACTTCACTTTAAGCATTTTAACAAACACATGCACTAGTTTGTACGCAAACCAATTCAAGGGTTGAGTCTCGGTTACCTCAATGCTACCTTAGTTAAAAGTGACGCTACAAGATCAAGAATGCAAACAATCTACATCACCAATAACATAACAACATCTTGTCCATCTGCAATGAAGAGACGGGGAAGAATCTCTTGTTATCACAAATGGGAGCAAGACACATGTTCTAGGTCAGTTTTCGGGCTAATCAGTATTGATAATTTTTCTCTATGAAAACATATTGGGAAGGGCAGTTATACTGGGCGGGTGGGTGGGCCTAATGCTAATATTCTTATGATTTATCGAGCACTGGAAAGATGCTTAACCTCAGTTCCTGAAGAGGAAAAAAACACACCAGAAACATACAACAGAAAAACTTGCAGCACTTAAATTTCAAGTAATTAACCTAAAACCACTTTCACAAACAAGCTCCATTTTGTACTAAGATATACAACTTTGTCGTATACTCCACCGAGTTACTCTATTAATCTTCATAAAGCTCACGACAAGATAACCAGCACACACTTTATTAATGCATTCAACCAGCTACTTCCTATTTGGCATTCAGGATTGTGTATCAACATGATATGAATTGTGCGGGAAGATAGAACTTAATTGAGCATGATAACAATAATATTTCAATGTTGCTGAAGTATCAAGCATCTTACATGATAAGGAAGAACGTAAAAGAACACAATGACAAAGATACAATGTGATCACTACATATGAGAACATGGATACAAGACAATCAGAAAGATTTTTACCCTCTTTTAATTTCTCTGCCTCCACGGTGTTATCTGTAACCACATCACTACATATGAGGTGAAGCAAGGCTCTCAAAGTAGGTCGTAGCTTGAGCTTGACGAAAATAATCACCGGATGAGTAACCGTCAAGTCGCTTATATGAACCATCCCTAGAATTATACAGTGCTAGCTCTTCCCCAAGCTGCAGCAAAAACTCATCACAATTCTCAGCCACAAACAATGGTAAGATATAAGCCCTACGATCAACAGGTAACAAGATGGTAACCAATTTAGTCCAGGATTCCTCAACACCATACTCCTTCATCACCCACACATCCGCCTTATTCTTTTCGTAGTTGCAACAACCGACTAAATACCCCCTCGAAACACTTAATGTCCAATAAACACCTCCATCTTCATAATTAGGCAGAGCTATTTTCCCATATCTCTCTGCAGACAGGTCCAAAGTAACAATCTCCCAAAACGAACCCGAACAATGACTATGGCATGCTTCCCACTGAAGTGCCCCATTTACAAACACACCAGCCTTTCCATTGAAACTACCACTATTGAATCCCTCAATCATTTTCCAGGATTTAGCCTTTAAGCTATAAACATTGACCATATTCTCATATCTTCCCTCAATATGAGGAAAACTAAAGATCTTCACAACCTTATAATCTTCAAAAGATGCATCATAACCAAACCCATATCTAATAAAACAACCAACACCAACACCAACACCACCATTACTCCGAAGCATTGAATCAGGAAACACATTAACCTTTCCAGTACATGGGTTCAATAACATTAATGTAAACGAGTCACTAGTCAAACAAATCAACCCATTACAAGAACCCAAAATCCTAGCTGAAATAGCTAAAGATTTAACAGGACAACTATTTCTAGCCAAACTAAGACATGAATTTTCAAACCCCAAGTTGTAAAAATTGCATTTTCTACCTGAACCATAAACAGAAGCTACCACAGCAAGTCTATAACCAGTCAAATTGGGGTTCTTTAAGCAAAAATCGACATGGGTTTTGCTGAATAAAGGATTTGAGAGCAAAAAAAACCAAGATTTCGAAACACACCTGAATTTCAAAAGGGATTTCATAGGTAACCTCAAGAAAATCTCAAAAATGATTTCTTGGGGCAAAATTGCTGACCCTTCACAAGTCTGTTCCATTTTTTATGATTCGATTTGGTTATTGAATGGATCGCTATTTTATTGATGCAATTCTCATCCAATTTTTGGTTGCTAATAAGCTATACGAGTGACTATGTAAGTAGTCCGATGTTGTTATGCCTGTTTGCCGATACAAGGGTATTTTTGGTATTATATGTTGTCATGTCTGCTTGCCGATAAAAGGGTATTTTTGATATTATAAATTTGAGCGCTTTAAAATAGTTAGTCGAACATAATTTATCTGTTGCATAGACATCGTCATATTTGCTTGCCGATATGAGGATAGTTTATATATATATATATATATATATATATATATATATTAGGTAACTGTTTTATATGTATTGTCTTTGATTTGGTTGAATAGATGAACACTTAACATTAATTTTACGAGTGGCGTTTTCAGTAGATGAATGTTGTAATGTTTGCTTGTCGATAAGAAGGAATTTTTTATTTATGAGTTTGAATGCTTTTAAATTTTTGTATGTAATGGTTTTTTTTCTATAGGTACTATCTACAATTCGAATGATTGTTCGTCGAAAGTTATAATATCATAATATAAGCTATAAAAATATTTTTTTACATGATAAATCTTAAACATCGTTATTAAAATGTTTGACTTTAAAACTGCGATTTGAAGCACTATAGTGATTTTTCAACATCTAATAATGTATTTGAGAGAGTTGGTAGTGATATGTTCCATATTTTGTTGAAATGTTAGCAAAAATACCATTTCTTATTTTTTGTTTTTGGTTGTTTTTTTTTTTAGAAATTATCATGTCATTTTGTCTATAATGAGAATATTTTTAATGTTCTAAATTTGATTGCTTTGAAATTTGGTATAAGTAATAGTTTCTCATATGTACTACTTTTAGATTAGAACATTGAATTAATTTTTCAAAGTCCAATATAGAAATAGATATGTTTGGAGTATATTAACATGATTTTAATTAGTGATATATAACAAATTTAGTGAAATCATTGAAGATTTTGTGTTCTTATTTGGGGGCATTCTAGGTATTCTATCACATGATGATTTTCTAATTTATTTATTGTTATGTACAATTTAATGATACATACATATAATATATATATATATATATATATATATATATATATATATATATATATTGAAATCATTGAATAATCTCAATTATTTTTTTTAAGAGATTGAGTTCATTTATAAAATCACTCTGAATATTTTTTTGTTATTATTGGATAGGCAAACTTTCTGATACAGAGACATTTTTCTATATTTTGGACTTGTAAACTTTAAAATTGTTACAAATAAGGATTTTTCATATGTATTATTTTCAATTTTGAGCATTAATTGATTATTCAAAGTCCAATAAAGCAAATAATGGTTTGAAGGAACTTAGCAGTGACATATAGCTAACTTATATATATATATATATATATATATATATATATATATATATATATATATAAGTTAGCTATATGTCACTGCTAAGTTCCTTCAAACCATTATTTGCTTTATTGGACTTTGAATAATCAATTAAATGCTCAAAATATATATATATATATATATATATATATATATATATATATATTATATATATAATATATATATATATATATAATATTGTGTGTTTTAAAATTAGGACAACTTTCACATATAGTAAACATAAAATTTATATTTATATGTTATAGCAAAGTTACATAATTGCACTTTATGGCAAACAAATATATGTATAATTCGCTATACATATACAATTGAAGCGAACTGTATAAAACGAAATGTATAAAACGAGAAAGAGAAAGTGACTTGGGCAGATAATTGTATAAAACGAAGTGTATAAAACGAAACATATAAAACAAATTGTATAATTATGAGTGTATAGGACGATTATATACAATTTGAATTTGTATAAAACGAAAAAGGGAGAAAGGCAAAAGAGACTTGGGCAGGAATATACAATTGAATCGAGAGAGAAATTATATACAATTAGAATTTGTATAAAACGAGAAAGAGAGAAAGATAAAAGAGACATGGTCAGGGAGTACTTTTATTGTATAATTATAAGTGTAAAAGATGAAGATATATGTATTTGCATGTGTATATACAATTTTCTCTCGCTTTATACAATTAGAAACACGATTTATACAATTTTATTGTATTAAGCGAGAGAGGTGAGCGAAGGAAGCTAGCAAGAGAGGGAGAGTGGCGAGCGAGAATATGAGGGAGAGAGGGACTGACAAACAGTTTGCTATGGAACACAAAGGAAATTATATTTGTCCAATCGAACATGACAAAGGAAATTACATTTTTATAAATAAACAGATCATAATAACTATTAGATTATGTAATTATTATTTCAATAGTTAATAGTCTGATTATAATCATATATTTCTTTTTAAACAGATTCTAAAACTTAAAGAAATTAAAGTAGATCTACATAAGTTATGATTTGAAAAGCACTTAGTTTAATTTGATACAACGTGCTAAGGGGTCGTTTGGTACAAAAATGAATAATGCAGGGATTAGCAATGCAGGGATTAACAATGCAGGGATTAGCAATGCAGGGATTAGTAATGCAGGGATTATTTTTATCAAGTGTTTGGTTCATTTTTTTTGTGTGTGGTTTAAATGTTCTTTTTAAAAAAACTTTCCAATTATACCCTAGAGTTATTATGAGATATTTCGTGTAATTGAGTCAAAGTAGATAATTAGCGGAGAATATTATTTTTTTTATAAGATTTTTAACTAGTTAGGAGAATAAAATTTTTATTGTCATGTTCACTATTTTCTCACTTAAATTATTTGAGAGTAAATAAGAGAATAAAATTTTTATTGTCATGTTCACTATTTTCTCACTTAAATTATTTGAGAGTAAATAATTGTCATCTTAATAAATTAGAGTTAATAACTCAAAAGGTCACACAACTATAATGATTATAGAGAAAATTTATTGAACTTTGTTTTGTATCAATGAATTTTAAAAAACTCTTTATCATAAAATATAAAATAAAAATATAAAATAAATATAGAAAAATAAATTAAACTATTTTTATACTCGAGATGTGTGTGTATATATATATGTATACAAACTCTTGTTTTAGACTACTTGTGTAATGTTTAATGAACTTTCATTAAGAGACAATATTTTACTTATGAATTGTTCTTAAATTCATACATCAACATTAACATATTAGTCGGATTATAATATTTTATATTAATAATAAATAGATTACGTAATTCATATTTTAGAAACAAAAAATTATATCTAAATAATAAAAGTTGTAAGCTAATTTATTTAAATAACTTTATTAGTATAAATATAAAATATAAAATATAAAATCAAAAAAATAAATTAAATATTAAAAGGATTTGAGGGGTATTTTTGTCTTTACCTAGAATAATCCATGGTATTAGAGCTAATACCTCCAAATGGAAGGTATTAGCAATACACCACATAATACCATGTGGGATGTATTAACTAATCCATGGATTAGTTATACATAGGCTCACTTTCCTACCAAACAAAGTATTAAATTATACCACATCTAATACATGGATTATTTTTTTTAATACATCCTACCAAACACCCCCTAACTGTATAAACATTAAAACCATGTATGAACTAAACTATTAAGGAAGAACATATATGGATATATACTTTATTTCAAATACTTCAACAATATACTTAAACTTTTTTCATCTAAACTTAAAAAAATCTAATGTTGTAAAAAAAAAAATCTTTCTTAAATTGTAGACCAATACAATTATGCCATTAAAGAAACATCTACTGTCATGAGTGTGACTTTTCCCCTTCAATGTGGGGAGGTTTAATTTGAACACATGTTCATTCACATGGGTAAGAACTATTCAATGTCAGTTTGATCCCAAAAAAATAGTTATTGGGACCTCCTCCATGTGTCAAACATTATCATAATTGTCCACTTCTCAAATTATACTCTTTCCGTTCAGTATTATTTGTCATAATTTCTGTTTTTAGAGTCAAATTATAAAACCTTTGATTAACATTTTAAGATGTATTTTTCCATCATATTAATAACTAATTTATAGTACTTTTCATATAGTTTTAGAATATCTAATTTTTTTGTTTAAAATATCGAATTAATGTAATCTAATTTACCTTTGAAAATTAGTCAAATTAACTTTCGATAAACGCAATATGACAAATAATTCCGGACGAAGGGAGTATTATTCATGTGACAATCATTAAAAAAAATTGTTAGCAAAAGATATAGTCACCCTTTGTTTTGGCCTAATCAAACTCTGGTCGTGTGATTGAAATTCAGACATTTTATTTTAAGAACGTGGATATATTATACGTGAATAAAGTTCGATTACTTTTTTAAATGTATGTCAATCATATATAACTGATATTTAGTTATTTATATCTGAAGTTTAGCTCAATAAATTTTTTGAAAAGGAACAAAACGTACATTTTTCATTCATTTTATGTATTCATATAAAACAACAAAAACATAAAATGTAAATCACTTTTACACACAAAAGGGCTCACTCTCCTTTGGAGAGGGCTACTACTATTAACAACATATAAGCATTTTACATTTTACAAAATAATAGGAAGAAAAAAAAAACAATTACATCAAAATAATAAAGAGAAAAAAAAAAGAAAATAAAGGAGCCTAGAAACTTATTATACTAATCCAAAGGCTGATTTTCCCTTTTTTTTTAAAAAAAAAAAAAATCGAACCAACATGTTATGTAGGGTTTTATTATTTTAGTTCTTCTAAATCTGTCTACACCGAGACAGATTCAAGATTTGAAATTTCTCTCATGACCCATTATTTGTATTTATTTAGTGAATCTACAAGTCTTTAACTATATTCGTCTCTGATATATTGTTATAGAAGTACAAAAGAAAAGTTATTTTAAAAAGTTAAGTCGAGACGTATAAGTGGCTTTAGGAGTCCATTTACTTGGAATAACATCTCTAGCTGAGAGGGTTCGCTTTTTGGTTAGTGTGGTTAGCTTAATTGAAAATGGTCCTTGTAATGGTCCACCAATAATGCACCAATTTGCACCCCATAGGTGTGTCATCGTTAACCATTGATTAGATCTTGCCTGAAAAATAAATATTTTTAAAATTTTAAAAGACAGATAATATCTACATTATATCATGTTATTTCGTTTTTAGACACGACCTTCATATAAATAGTACATTTGTTATAAAAAAACAATAAAAGTAATAACCTATTATTGTCTCTCTAGTGCAAGATAAACCACTATACTAGATAAGAATTTTTTATTTTTTTAAAAAAGGAAATAATTAAGTCATTTTGCACTACATGATTGGTTGGAAAGTCAATTTTGATCATGTCACTAATTAATACCTACTAAATATTTTTTCGATGATCTGATAATTTAAAAGAAAAAATTAATTTTTAAAACGAGTTGAAGTTTCACACTATACTGACATAGAAAATACTTATACAGTCAGATCATTTATAGAAAATCTACAAGTAAATTTTTGTAATATAGCTAATCGATACGTATCACAAGTTAAATTTAATTTATTTTTCGAGCATATTTTATACTATCGGTATATATATAATGAAGATATGTACCTCTTTTATATGCATAGATCCAATATCACCATCTCCATCCTCAAATTCCACCAAAAGAGAAAGCCAATAAGCTGTTGAGCCAACATTTACATGAAATGCAATGTTTTGTCCAGGATATTTACAAGGAGTCCTACACACATAAATTCAAAAATTTAATATTTTATTAATCGAAACAATAAAATATCAAAATTTCAATCGATCGTAACAGTAAAACTATTTTGTCACTAACAATACTTTATCCCATATATACTTAAAAGATTAAATCTCAATTGCTCAGAGAGCAACAATCACTACAAGAAAACTATGAATTATATAAGGATTTTCCTGGAGATTATTATGAAAATTCGTAGGAAATTTATTTTCTTGCAAATTTTCATACTAATTCTTAGGAAAATACATACGTAATTCACTCTTTTCTTGTAGTGAATGAAGTCGCTCAACCACTTATAATATCTCGTGTCCATACTTAAATTATTTACAAGTAATTTTATCGATCGCTCGATTAAAAAAAAGTAGCACTATATTAAAAAGGAAAATGAAAAAATATAGTGACTCAGTGGTGTCATTGTCAGTCTGTCACCACTTTCTCAGAAAAAATTTAAGTAAAATTGTACGGTATTACTTGTATTTAATTAATTAAACCACAAATTGACAAAACTGAAAATGCAGTCTGTTAGTGTTATTACTCAACTAATTAAATAAAATTAAGACATGTAAAATAAAACGAAATATTATGACTTACTTGCGGTAAATAATGGAGATTTTACCACGATTGCGTAAGTTAGTATTACGACCCGAAACAGCCATACGTCCGAATGCGGACCCACTAAGGTCGAAGTGGACTAGACCTTTAGTTAGGGCCGGGGATTCATCAGTAACGATAATTGTCACCGCTCGTTTCGAGCAAATGGTTTTATCTAAACATTTTACTTTATAGCAAGCACCACAACCTTCGCCTTTTTTAAATAAGGCTGAACTCACGGCCCCAACTCGAGCCCTGAACGGCTTCACATCCACCATTGTCCCGTATCCGCACGCTCCACCTACACCAAAATTTCATCATTTCAAATCGATAATATCAAAATTTTCTAATCGTAAAATCTTGATTCTGTTACTATAGAAAAATAAACGATTTTATTATATTCCCATTGGCCCTTTTGTCTATCCATAATAATGCATGACCTGGAAAGCACGTTATGATGCATTTAATATCATAAAATTCCTCATTAATAATTAGCTTATTTTACTATATATCTTTTCATCGAACTGATTGAAAATTATGTAAAAATATCTTTTATATATCATTTTATTTTGATTCTAAATATAAATATAAACCCTTCAAAAATTATTATTTTATTTTAAAGAATTGAATATTTGTCAGCATTTTTAAAGAATTCAAACTATGAAACTCGAAACGTACCGTCACTACCATCTCCATTGGGACTACCATACCAAGTAGCCGAAGCGGAGTGCCAATGTGGGTTCACGCCACGTCGGGGAGTGGTACCCGATGCAATGACAGTTAAAAGAACCAAAATCACCGACACAACGTAACTAACAAGGCGAATACTAATATCCATAACGTTGTGTAATATAATCCTCGGTTTCTCTCTGCGTTTCGCGGAGAAACCGAGGTAGTAAGATCGTAAGAATTGAAGAAGAGATGAGAGTGTTAACAAGAACGAACTAAGAAGAGAATTATATAGTGTTATTTTTATAAGGTGAAGAATATTATAAAGCTAAGTGGAAATTTTAGGGTCCATGTGACCTTATATTATTTTTTATTAATTTATGATGGTACCACTATGAACTTTATATTATAAAATAAAATTAAAATAAATGGGGGCCAGCGACAGTTAAGGCGTTAGAACAGCAAGCTAAGTATAGTTCTTGTCAGTTGAGGGGTCACTTTGGTTTGTTGGTTACATTAATTATCATTCTAACAAATAATTATTTAATTTTATGTTATAATATATAGTAATATCAGAGTTGTATGTATTTTTTTAATTTTTAATTAGAAATTTTGGATTTTTGATTTTTTTTAAGTATACGAAATTGGGTTTATTAAAAACCATTTTAACCTAATTTCAATGTGAAATCTTTTGGTGTGAGTCTGAATTTTTTAAGGTTTCAATGTGAGTAGTGAAATTATGTATCTATAAAATGTGTAGTAGTTAAGAACCTATAAAAATAAAGGGTAAATATGAATAAAAAAAGACACGAGAATTTTTTTGAACTTCAAAAAATCAGTTATTTTGAATTATGAAATACGATTACTTATTATAGACCAAATCGAGGGAGTGCTAGTCTGGCTTAGTTTCTTTGTACGTCTATAATCGGCTAAGATGATATATACATGGTCTTTGCGTTTTTAATGACCGTAAAATGAATGATTATGGAACTTAGTTAGAGAGGGATATTGTTGGTATACGAACAAAGTCTTACGTTGATAGTTGAAAAGAAAAATGAGTTAATCATAAAGTGTTGGATACTTTTAAAGTGTGAGACGCACCTATAAAACCTTTTAGGGAAAACTATGAAAATTGACTCAAAACAAATAATATCTAGGATATTATCTTGGACCGCTTTAGCCAATAATTTCTATCCTATCAAGCTCTACATATATAAAAATAAATAAATAAATTTTAAAAGTATTGGTTTTATGAAGATTAACATTATACACATAATTTTTTATTTCATACCAAATATGATTATATTTTACAATTAGCGTCTTATGTGGTGTTCTTTGTGTATTATGACACGTAGGACTCATGTGTCGACTCATCCACCTTTATATAAGTTTAAGTGTGTACTCGTGCAAACTCAAAGTTGGAGGGTATAAATGTGAAATGAGGACAAGTTAAATGACATATTTATGTATTATGCCTAAAATAATTGTTTAACGGTAAGTGATTAGGGGCAAATAGGTCATTTGACGAAAAGAATAGAGAATTCTACCGTTATTTTACTTGTTTTTGTTTGTTTATTGGTTTTTGGGATTTTCAATCAAGTGTACTATTTATAATTTCTATTCTTTGGTTTCATCTTTAAAAAAACAAAGAAAAAGAACGTAAGAATCTTTTAGTTTTCAATATTTGGATCCAATTTTATTTTTTAATGATCCTTTTGAGTACATGTTTGTTTTATATTTTAAACAAGATCAACTATTTTCTTCCATTTTTGTTTTGCTTTTTTAATTTCTCACCGACCTGTTATTCATATTGAAGTCGGACTAATTCAGATTTACGTCGAATAAGGCTCCAAGGGATAGCGCTCTTAACTTTAATAAACAATCAAGAATTGAACATAGTATTTGTTCAACGATAATAAAAAGTGTCTTTCAATCGACCTATGTAATGGTGAGATGGTTATAATCTCTTATCCAAACAATCAAGAATTCAGTATTATTTGTCTAATGGTTATGAAAAGTTTCTTTCAATCGACCTATATAATGATGGGGTAATTAGTGTCCTTCGATTTTTAATCAAAATTTTTAAATTCGAGCTTTAAAGAGAAAATCAAACGAGAGAATCAGCCCTTTGAAATATTTTTATGTAATAATGTATAACATGATTCTATCAAGTCCTTAAAAGTGTTATTTAGTTTGACTTTAGAATATTATTATTGGCTTTATATTATATATATACTTATATTATTGCCATTATTCACGTTCTATCTTTCACTTTAGGGGAAAAAACTTTATGTTCATGTGATTGACACCTCTATTAGCCTGTTATATATATATACAATTTTGTTTTTCCATCACTTTTGGGGTCTTTGGACAACTCATCTTTAATTTGATAAAAGTCGTATAAAGAAATTTCCGTGATTAATTTAATTATTTAATAGATGAATAATAATATACAAAAATAATTCAAAATTTTAGTTGAAATTGACAAATCGAAACGTATGTTAGGAATCGAGATGTTTAACTGAAAGAAAGGATTATAAGTTTGAATATCTAAATGAAATATTCTGACAAATTTAAAGGGTTATGAAGCTTTAAACTGACGTTTGATACTACATTAACTACCAATGGGCAACTCTATCTTCTTACCTTCGATGGTTATAGTGAAATAGATAGGAACCTTGCGTCAAGATTTGAGTTTTGTATATGAAAATAAAAAAATTATATTGGAGAGCATTTTATTTTTTAATTCGTCTTACACGACATGAATTAAAATTAAACATGATCTCAATAAAAATATCGAACATTAAATATTTTTTTTTAAAAAAAACATATTTCCTCACATGAACCACATACTATTTTTATTGGTAATTAGTACTCCCTCCGTCCGATATTGTTTGTCATGGTTTCTATTTTTAGAATCAAACTATAAAAACTTTGATTAACATTTTAAAATGTATTTTCTCATCATATTTTTTCCTCCTACCTTAAGTTAGAAAAGAGATAGACCTAACCTTAAGATAGAAGGATCATGGTCACGCGATCGAAATTTTCATTCAAAATGTATCACATAAATTGAGACGAGAACAAACAGAAATAACCAAAGGTGTTTTATCGTCTCTTTTTTTTCACCTAGCTTTGAAGAGTGATAATTATAGGAAGAAAACATAATTATGCCACCTTAGTCCTTAGACAATCAATGGGTGATTTAGCGTGCACAATCTTTATTAAAAAATTATGTAATGTATAAAATTGATCTCTATGAATTTTTCGTTAAATTTCTGATTCCGTCAACGATAGGTGGGGGTGTGGCTTAAACCTTCAAGACTAAGAATCATATATTATGGTTGAGGCAAAAACATGCCTCGTGCATTCCTTATCTATCCAACAAACGTATCACCAATCACACACTCACTTCATAATTATTTTAGGCAAATACATGTCTAACTTTTACTATATTCAATCATTGACACGTTATTTATCTTCTTTTCTTTAATTGCACGATGTGTAACAATATTTATGACCAATCGACAATGTTTTTCTCCGTTTTAATTTATTTATTTTACTCATAATTTATAGTTTTAAATATGTACTATAAAACTTAGAATTAAACATTCTTTTTAAAATAGATTAAGAAAAGTAAGACAAACAAATTAAAATACAGAAAGTATGTGTCAATAGCCCTTTGAACTTCTCAACAATTCAACGTAAAAGTTAAATTGGTTCAATTGAATATCTGAATACATAATAAAGTGTATCTATTATATAATTTCGATTTAAATTTTATGAAAATATCTTAAGGTGTTCTCAAATATAGCATATTTTGTTCTTATAAATTAATCAGCTTCTTAGACAAAAGTCATATATATAATAAAAGGGAAAAAAATCTAAAAAATATTTTAATTTTGGCCGAAATTATTGTTATGATATCAAACTTTATAGAAGACTTTTTACCCTCTGAACTATTTAATAATGTATTTTAAAGGTATAAATGTGCCAACGTAAACACTTTACTATTTATAATTATGCAATATTTTTTATATCCATGTGAACACACATATACCTTTAAAATACATTATAAATAAAAGGTTCTTTCTAAAATTTAATTTCGTAATAGCAATTTCGGTCAAAATTCATATGTATTTTAGATCTTTTTCTCTGTGATAAAGTAAAGAAAAACTATAACCTAATATTTTTCCATTATCTATTTTATAAAATATATCTATATTTATAGTGTATACAATTATGTATTATATTATATATAATATATACTTCGAATATATATATAAAATTAAACTATCAAAGGATATATATATCCTTCGATAGTTTAATTTTGAATATATATATCGTTGGATAGTTTAATTTTATATATATATTCGAAGTATACATTATATATAATATAGCTACCTAAGTTTTCATATAACAATAAATAAACCATCTCAACATTCTAAGGGGTCATTATGCTTTTCTAATATTTACTAATTAAAAAGTTTTCATATTATATTTTTTAGAAAATAGGACTAATGTACGCAGTACACGTAGAGTGAGCTAGTAAATATGTTGGAAGCTATGATATATAGTTTTAATTAATTAAGTGATACAGCTAAAGATTACAATATTTATTAGATTATTAGGATACTTTTCAATTTCATCTATTCCATAAAGTTGGGATTTTTTGTTTAGTTATTAATAAAGTCAAATATACAAATAATTTAATATATCTACCCTACTTTAACAAAATAATTAATAACCAAATGCAAGCTTTTATTTTACACGTATTGAAGTACAGGCTTGAGAAAATCTCAAAGATTTTTTGTGATAATAGATAATGATATACTTCCGTCTTAATTTATGTGATATTATTTAAATCTCGAAAATTAAAATATTTATTTTAAATTTGATAAAGAATTTTTAAAGTAAAACTACTTGTATTCGAGAATTGAGTAAAATGCAATTATAAAAAACTTATTTAGTTATTATAATTCGAACGGTATCACGTAAATTTGGTGGGATAGATGGAGTGTATGTTACAGGCTGTTAGTTAAAGTAACCAAATCTCTATGATGTCCTTTCAGCTTATAGAACAATACTTACTATAAATCAATTATAATATTTATAGTAAATTTTTTAAATTCTTATATAATTTTATCAAATGAGAAGATTGTGATTTATAAATAAGATATTAAAAATATCATGGTATTGCATTGATAATTCAATACATTTTCAAATTTCTCATAATTTTATCAACTAGTCAGCAGAATATGTAGTTATTCTTTAAAATAATCTTTTCGCATAGTACGAGTATCTTATCATTAGAGCGTGAATGATGATTATATTTTTTTGCAAAAATTAAAACGACTCTATTCATTTTAATCCATTTAAATTCATCTCAAAGTTAATGAGCTCCAAATCTTGAGTTTATCAAAGTAATAGTTTAAAACTTTATAAGATCGATAATGAGTTCAAAAATATATAATTTTGACTGAAAAATTATGACACTCGAGAACACTTAGATCCAACATTATCAAAAGATTTATGATATATAAATAGAACGTACTCAATATCTCTAATCCTCCGCCACCAAACAAAGATGTATGAGAAATGCACTTTCTATAGGACCCTATTTTATTAACAAGATTTATCATCATTTTACTGACTCTAAATTTATTATTTTTATTATTAATTCTCCGTCTCGTGTTCAGTACCCACAGGGAAGCCTAGATTTACGTGATATCTGAGGTTAAATGTTAGAATTTTTACAACATTAAGTTGCTGTGGTGTAGTGGTTATCACGTTAGTCTTACACACTAAAGGTCCCCAGTTCGATCCTGGGCAGCAACATTTAATTTTAGTTTTTGTTCGCGTTAATTTTCGTTCCACCATTTTATAATCGATTCACTTGTATGGTTGGTTATAGAGGTATTAAATGAGCACGTTCCACCATCTTATAATTGATTGACTTGTATGGTTGGTTATAGAGGTATCAAATGAGCGCGTTCCACCATCTTATAATCGACTCACTGTATGGTTGGTTATAGAGGTATCAAATGAGCACGTTCCACCATCTTATAATCGATTCACTGTATGGTTGGTTATAGAGGTATCAAATGAGCACGTTCCACCATCTTATAAATCAATTCACTTGTATGATTGGGCATAGAAGTGTCAAATGAGCACGATCCACCATCTTATAATCGATTCAATTGTATGATTGATCATAGAAGTTTCAAATGAGCGGATTGATTGCAGTTTAGGCGATTTATAAGAATGGCGTTGGAAGTGTGTGGTGTCTTGAATTTTCACCCACACTTTCCCTATTAGCAAACCTTAAATTTTAATAAAATTTGGCCCTAACATTTTGAACTTTTAACCTTGAAAGTCTATCCACGAATCATTTTATTGGTTGATAATGGTCGCAAAATCATCATATTTTCGTCGACTAATTTTATCGTCCTTATTAATTATTTTGACAAATTTGGATGGGAATAGATGGGGCTATAATAATGAAGTTTTATATTCCATCATGCTTGAGTCTTATGGCATTCCCTTTTTAAATTATTGAGATTTTGAAGACTTTTGTACTAAAATTTTCCATGTGACATCATGTGAATAAAATCATAAGAGAATAATTGAAGTTGGTACTTACTTGGGTGGTGGGATTTGATTCAAAAGAATTGATATGTTTCTTTTTTTCTAAGTTTTCAAGGAATTTGTTTCCTTCCATCAAAATAAAGTTGTATAGATTAATAGTAGACTCGGGTTTGATGAAATTTATATTTTTTTTTAGGGAAAAGGTTTAAATATGTCATCGAAGTTTTAGAAAAGACTCATTTATGTCATCAGTTAAAAGTTTGGCTCATTTATGTCATTACTGTTAAAGAAAAAGCCAATTCATGACATTATTTTTCTAACTTGGTTTTACAAAACCATTTTTGATACGGAACTAATTATAATTCGGCCACATCATTAATTTTTTTAGTAAGCGTATTTATTTTTACGTTAAAAAAATGTCTACCAAATACATATGAACTACTTAAATTTTACTTTTTCTGGGTTTATCCTCTATTTATTTCTTTTACCTTTTCTAGACCCTTTGTACTTCTTTTGATTTTTCGATCTAAATTTAGATTCGCGTTGAAAAGTCTCACATTAGGAGTAAAACGCTTCCTAACAAAGGCGACTCCATACCCAAAGTAACTCGAATATGAGTTAGGCCTCTTGATTAAAAATGAAAGATCAGTACTTACTGCTCTACTACGACCATTGTTAGTTTTTGAGTCTTGTTATGTTGTATTATGCAACAACTTTATCTAAAGGGGAAAGTAAAGCACAAATTAATAAAGTCTTCAAGGGCATAAAATTCAAATGAATCATTCTTTTTCCAAATGTTTTGTACAAAAGTTAAAGAGGCGTTTGACAATAAAATTTTGAAATTGATTTTTCAAGAATTTGTAAGATAACAATAAAGACGTTTTCATTTTTTGACTCCAAATTACTCACAAAAAGTAAAAAAATAATTTCAATATGTATTCATGGCTAAACACAACTATAATTATAAAATATCTCATTTTGAAAAAAAAAACTAATTCTTTTTTTTTAAATTTCACACAAACGCTCATTAAATTAAATAATCGTCATCTTACTATACAAGTAAAGCAAGATTTGAAACATCAAAAAAACCCGCAATTACTATCATTCGAAAAATGAATATGCAATGAATAAACCTACTTCTGTACAATAGCTCATAAACCTTTAAAGGCTAAATATCATTCTTTTAAATCGATAAAAGTATAATCAAATAATATACAAAGCCAAAGAAATAATATAGACACTTTCTTCACGTCTATATCTTCTTTTTTTTTAAAAAAAAAATACTCATAATATACCTTATGAGTTGGATCCCACGAAGCCCTCTTCTCCTTTTAAAACTTTTGCTTTTTAATTGAATATTCTCTTCACATTTAAGAAATATTTGTACTTATATAAGTTCTTGATTTCTATTTTAAATTACTCGTATCGTAAGCCAATAAAATTGTTATATTGCATAAAACTCGCTAAGATACTGGTAAGAATTTATAGTTATTGCAAAGTTTATAACTATTATAGTTTTGTCTTGAATTTTCATCTATTTTTTTTTAAAAAAAAAGTTATCTTGATGGAAAAAAGAAAAACTCTCTCATATTTAATTATTTTTCTCATTTGTAATGTTAATTAAAACGTTAAATATTTTTATATAGGGAAAGTTAAATATGGGAAGTTTTGAGAAGCAAGTGAAGGAGAGAACACAAGAATTGAAGATCATTTTGATGAAGGGAGTAAAGATTGTGGGAGATTCTTGCAAGAAGGGTTGGTACAAGATGAAGAACATGAAGAATTGAAATATTTTTTTTATGTTTTTTAATTTGAGAGGTTTTGATTTTATGTCAATAGGTATATATTTTGGTTTAATTTGCAAGCTTTGGTTCTTGAAAACATAGAAATCTAAAGAGTCTTTTGATATATTTTTTTCGTAGTGTTTAATTCGATGCAACAAATTTGGTTTTGAGCTCTCTATTCTAGGGTTTACTATGATGGATTTTGTTCGTCGTAGTTAGATTGAATATAAAATTTTTTAAAAAGAAAACAGTAATTTTTGAAATTTATGATTTTATGTATAATTAAATATTTTGTATGATTGTATGAGTTGTTGAATTTATTGATCATCTTAAATTTTTTGATTCTTTTTATTCCTTTTTAATTTTGAAAAATCGCTTACATTGTGGGGTTTGATTAATTGATGTGGATGATAAGTAAAAAACTATAATATTAAGTATGGTTCGAACTAATTTCAATAACTTTTACTTAAATTTTATATATCTATTGAAAATTTTAGTAAAATATTTTTAAAAATATTTAATTATGAATTTAGTAATAAAATAAGCTATATATATTTAGATTTTAATGAGAAATTTTAGAATCATAAATTTCAAATAGCATGTAATGGCGAAAAGCAAGAAACTTATTAGGAGCCTCTTTCTACAAGTTCAAGTAACTTTAGGACAAAACAACTTCAAACTAAAGTATTTTATAGATCTAAGGTGTAATAATATTCATGATTCGATTTGAATAAGTTTTTTTTTAAAAAAAATTGCATTAAACTTTAAAAAATAGATTGGAAATAGCAAAACGCACCTTAAGAAACTACACCAAACACTGAAATTAGACCAGAAATAGTTTTTAAAAAAAAACTATAAAAATTGCACTTTCAAAGGTGAGTTCCCCTAAAGAAAATGCACGATATGTTAGGGCGAAGTGAGTCTTACATGACACAATACACGTAGGACACTACGTAGGACAAAAAATAATATGTAGGACACGTGTATTTATTGTTCAACTTTATACAAGTTTAAGTATCTACTTGTGCACACTTAAATTTATAGGGCGTAAATATGATTGAAAGTCAAGTTAAAGAGCACAATTATGTATTATGCCTATATAAAAACGCAAATAAAATTCTTATAGTCGTATTATTTTAATATCATCTTTATTAAGTTGCATGTTATAACTTCTATCATGCTATTCCTTTTATCTTTGTACAATTCGGGAACGAATTCAACTACTACTCCTACCAAGTCCATGAACATATCAATCTAAAATTATTATTGTTATATTAATTTGAGATCGTTATAAAAATTTATAATTTTAAAATATTTTTATTTGCCGATGAGTTCTTTTGTTCCAGCCATTTGTAGCAATGTGTACGTAAAAAGGATTATTATTGATTTTTGATTTTTAAATACGCTAAATCAATAACAAACTAATAAGATATTCTTTATCGATTTATCAATTTTCGGTCATCAGCGATTCAATTTCAGTTTATCCAATAAGAAAATGCTCATAAAAATATATATGATTTCTCACTTGTCTAACAATTTGACAAGATACAGTAAGACAAACAAATAGATGTAAATGTTTTGATATTGTGAAACAAGATATATAACGAGAAATTGCATCAATAAAAGTAGATGTAGCATGAAGGCTACAATAACATGTTACAACCAAAACAGAGTATGAAACTACTGATGTGAATAGAAGAATTATGATATGTGAAGTGTGTGGACCGTAGTATAAAGTATTGATTAGTTATGTTAATTTATTAATATTTAATAATTATAAAAGATATAATAGTAACTTACTCTCATCTTATTGAATTATCAAATTACCAAATACTAAAAATTGATATGCCAATAATTTTTTATAAAACCATTAAAAATACGTTCACCCAATAATATTTTATTCGATACAATTTATTGGTCGGTTCCCTAATCATATTAATCACATCATATGATAGGTAATTTTTTTTCTTTTGTAATATCTAATTATAAAAATAAAATAAAACGAGATTTAGCCAGTTGTCAATTATCTTACGTGTGAAATTGTTATACAAAATACATATATATATTTAAATATAACAACAAAAATAAAAAGGAATTAATTTATTTGCCATGTTTATATACATATCCCAAAGAATATTCCTTCCCTTACCAAAATCAACTACACATAACATTTTAATCCTATATCTACAAACTAACAATCATAACCGTTCATCATCATACTAACAAAGTTCTTATTTTTCATATTTATCATTATCGGTTGTTTATCGTATTTAGACTGCGATCATACTCTTTTATTGTCTTTTCTCTTTCTGTAGGTTTTGGTTTGTTTTTCTTATTAAATGTTTCTACTTGTATTTTCGATATTAAAGGCGAATCTAAAATTTGAAGATGATAGATTAACCATAAAGTTCTAACTAATGCAACCATAAATGTTTTTCGTATTAAATGGTTAGAAGATGTCATGCAATATCATTTCGTGCAATAATTTTAGTTAACATAGAACTATAAATCTAATGAAATTGTATATATGCTAATTAGTTGACGTTTATTGACAACGTTTGATTTGTGGAGTGATGGATATCAACTTCAGTTTGTATCATGAAGTCGCATGTTTAAAACCATTCGACCCCTTTGCCCTACAAATAGGTCCATTCTTGCTTGTAGGGCGGAGCCACCTTGTACGAGGGGGATTCACCAGAATTTCATTTGGTGAAAAATTGTATCATTTATACGTGATTAAAAAGATTTTTTTATGTATATATAGTAAATATTGAATTCCTTCAGTTACTTCGTATGTTTATTCTACATATTTTAAATCTTCTTATTGAAAATTCTGACTTTACATTGCTTGCAATCACTTAAGACGATCATTACGTGATTATCGAAAAACAAGTGAATAAATCGATGGTTATAAATGCTGGTGCATAATTTTACTGTGCACCGTAAAGTACAGGATTACAACCCACTTTTTTAAAAAGTATTTTCGGTTCCTTTTTTTAACCATTTAAATACAGATATATCCACCAAAAATTCGTTAAAAAAATATTTTGTTTTCACAATTCCCTCTTCTTCTTCCCTCCTCTCTCTCTCTAGAACCTTCCTTTGTTTCAGTTTCTCTCTCTACCTATACATACACTGTATATGCAATCTCTGTTTCTTCTTCTTTGATTCTGATTTCTAGTTGTTGGTGTTGATTCGGTGCCCTTATCCGTTTTTTTTTTTATTTTCGATTTTTTGTAATGGAGATGAAAATGGAGGATTCGTGTTTGCTTTCGTTGATTTGTGAGGTTTCTTCTGGAAGATGCGCTGCTAAAAATCGTAGAGTTACGCGGTTTGCGAAGAAACCTATAATACCGAGTACGCCTCGAAGTTGTAAGTTTAGGGTTTGTTAAATCTTCTGTTAGGGTTGATATTACATTTTACGTTTTATCTGTTTTGTTTCGTACTGACTGAAACTGAATTTGAAGAATTTTGTGATTTCTGAAGGAAATTGTTCGTTCGGAAGTACCGAATTCTGAATTCTCTGTTTGATAATTCTGCGTTGTTCGAGAAAAGTGGTTATTCCGTTGTTATATTTCATGCGAAAATTCTGAAAAATTTTAGCCGCGTTTGGTGATTTCTGTGATTGTATGGATAATTTTGAAAATCTGGTTAGAGATCTGTTGGCTTTTGTTGTTCAGAGTACTGCTAGAAAGATTTAAGAGACTTAAAAGGCTTGTTTCTGTTGATCATTTTAAAGAAGTTGTTATCTGAGTTGAAACTGGAAAATTGATTGAATGGCGGGTAAGCAATTAGATGTCCCGAGGACAAGTGGTGGTAACTTGAAAGAGCAATTAGTGAGGAGAACTTTGCAGAATGTGAGGTCTCAAGGGCACATATATGTTGAGCTTAGAGAGGATGGGAGGAGGCTGATCTTTTTCTGCACGTTATGTCATTCTCCATGTTATAGCGATTCTGTTCTGTTTAATCATTTGAAAGGCAATCTCCATACTGAAATGCTTGCTGCTGCTAAAGCCACATTGTTGAAACCTAATCCTTGGCCCTTCAATGATGGTGTACTTTTCTTTAATGATCCGGAGCAAGATAAGCAAGATAAGAAATCACCTAATGTGAATATTGGGAAAAGCAGATTGGTTGACACTTGTCTTGAAGATGAAAGCAGCGTTGCTATTGTTGAGTATGATGACAACTTGAGACATAATGAGGATACATATGTTTCCGAGTATGACTACAGCCTGCTTGATAGTGAGTTAAATGGTAATGAAGAGAGTGATTACTTGGTTATTCCGGGTGTGTTGTGTAAAGACGAGTTATCTGATCTAGAAGTGAAACATATTGGTATTGGAAAAATTGCCGCTCGTATTAGTGTACGTGACATTGACTCAAAAAGTATTCGTAGAATATGGTGTGAATGGTTGGCAAAGAAGGATTCTGATGATATGGATACCTCTGTGGTTCCAGATCATGATTTTGCGGTTGTTACATTTCCTTATAACTATAATTTGGGTAGGTCCCCGTTACTTGATGACAGATTTTTGCTCCCTTCCAGTCCTTATTCAGAATCTGAGGAGACCAGTGTTACTGGAAAGAGGAAGAGGAAGTCATTTTCAGACCCCGAGGATTTCAGCGAGTCTCTAAGTAATCATTGTGATTCGTCCGGGGAAGAATCTCAATCAACAAATAACTCAAATATGAAACTGATCTTGGGAACATGTGATGATCAACTAGTGAGTTCAAGAATTATATCCAGCAAAACTATGAGGAGAGAGTTGAGGAAACAGCAGCGAGTGGCTTCCGAGAGAATGTGTGATATCTGTCAACAGAAAATGCTTCCTGGTAAGGATGTGGCAACTCTTCTGAGCTGGAAATCTGGAAAACTTATGTGCAGCAGTAGAAATATGTCTGGGGTAACCACTGCTCTGCTTTGGTGTTTTTTTCCATATGATATTTGGTTATTATTGTGTTGTAGACTTGTTTATCCACTTTTGGAGCCTTAACAGAGATCCATTACTTGTTACTACAATTCATCCTCATACAAATCCTGTGTCAATACAGGCATTTCATTTGTTTCACGTATCTTGCCTCATTCATTGGATACTTCAATGTGAATTGCAAACCTCTGTGAAACCTATTGACGAACCAAAAATGGAACCAAAAGCAAAACGAAGATCTAAGAAGAAGACTGGAACCAAACACAATGCAAAAGAGAAGGAAGATGAGACAAAATCTGCGAGACGGATCAACTCAGTGTTCTGTCCGGAATGCCAGGGCACTGGTATCTGCATCGAGGGAGATGAGCTGGAGAAGCCTCCTGTCTCACTTTCTGAGGTTTGCAAACAACCTGCAAGTTTCCATTCCTCTTTTTCCACATTGCCCACCCATCATCACACACAAAAAAACTAAAAAGGGAAACCAAAATAGACGTCTTTCTTGCTTTGGTAGCTGTTGATCACCCCGTTTATATGCGTTTTTTCCCACTTGATTGGATGGGTACCTGTTGATCACCACAGTTGTGCTATTTAATTCATATACATTTTTTGTTTCTTCCATGTGCTAATTCTTTGTAGATGAACTCTAACAGAATATACTCCCTGTTCCTGTATTTGTTATGTGAATTGGGAACTAGTGCCAGTTTATATCTTGGCTGTAATCCTCAGATATGCTAGTAATATCTAATATCTCCAAGTGCCCATTTAAGAGAATTCTGTTGGCTCATCGACCCAACAGATGATGTGGGGCCTAAAGGGTCATTTAGACTTGAACATGTCGTGTTGCCATATTAGACTCATTTGAGTGCAGTGTTTTGACTATGAGTGGATGTGACTGAAGTTATTAGTACTTGTTAGCTTATATCTTTAGCTTGATTTTCAGGTGTACAGGCTCAAAATTAAACTGAGTGATGCACGAAAAGCATGGATGAAGAATCCTGAGGTGTTGCAAAATTGCTCAACGGGTTTTGATTTACCCCCTGAGCATGACGATCTTCTCCAGGTTGGAATATTTGAGGTTAATGTCTATATATATAAAAGGGGGATTGATCTTAGGGGATCTTACTATGCTTTTCCTTCTGCAGGAATATGTATCACCACTCAAATTGCTGCACTTTTATCGCGCCAATGTTTCACACTGACGAGCATTCACAACTGTGATATGTGTGGAACGAGTCTTTACTACTGTTATGTGTAGAACTTAGTCTTTCCGTTGGTATTAACCTTTTGTAAATGTCATCATGGGTCTGATGAAACTATTGGTTACTATAGTAGTGTGTACAGACTTTAGAGATGAATGTGTAATATGAGAAGACATGATTTTCATTTCAGATGTACTCATTATGCATTATTCCACTAATGGGATAATGGTTAACTACCCATTATCCCACTGCATGAATCCATTGTCCTATTAAGTGGTTTGTAATAACTTCCCATGACCTCTTAACGTTCTTGATGGAAATGGTTATAAATATGTCATTTGGTTCAAAGGCCCTAAGTACTCCATACCATACCATCTAAGAAAGAGGTTTTGAGTGTTTAGAAGATCTTTGAAGAAAAGAAGAACTGTAGACTCCGACTATATCGCTAACAATGACTAGAAGTATGTCGATCACTTTATATTTCTGTTGCTTCGTTGCCGTGTAATCTCTAACACTTTATGCATAAGGGAAAAAACACAGACCAATAATTGAGTATAGTAAGAAATTATATATTTCAAGTGATGAGTATTGTCTTCCATTGGTTTCTTATTGAAGATCCAGATACAAATGGTTTTCGTAACATATGACATTGAGCCAAATTGGTGTAGTACATTATTCATATTTCTTACAAAGTTACAGCAGGAAAGGTTATAATCATAACAAGATAAGACACAACACAACACAACAGAAGAGAAAAAAATGCACTCTGCGAAGTGATTTATCATCAGCTTGCAGTTGTTGCCTTCTCATTCTCAAACTAGCGGTGCCTGCTAGATGATGCGCGTTTGGATATGGAACAAATGAGTTTCCATCAACGCGTTCTGCGTGAGCTGTTTCACCAATCGTGCTTGTACTAGACCGATGATGGAACTGTTGAGGTCTTTCTGGTATGGCCATACCATCAACTTGAGATGTTTTTGTAGCTTGGTCGCGTCCATAGAGTGGAACCATGGTTGTTTGTGAAACATGAGCCTTGCAAACCGGGCATTGTGGGTGGCGTTGAGCTGGATTTTCAGAAGTTATGCTATGTAAGTGAATCCATTTGTAGATACAAGGCCAACAATACAAGTGACCACAGTAGGTAACTACTGGATCATGTGCAAGATCTAGGCAAATGTTACACTCAAAACCACGAGAGAGATTGCCGCCTTCATGTTCATTATCAACCATTTTCGACTTCTCTATGGGCTTGTTGCAAATGAAATCTAGGGCCATTGATTGCTAAAATGCCCTGTTAGAAATATATGAATACATTCCAGGATCTTAATATATCTTCATTGAAATTAGTTTATATGTTTTTCTCCAACTCTTCAAAAAACACGCTTTTTACAACTTAACTTACATCATAAAACACCGACTATAAGAAAAAGGGAAAATTACATAGGATGACAAACATTCCTACGTAATTAGTTAATAAGGGTATAGTTTAATTTATTTACTATCAGTAAATACAGTTTTAATTTTTTTTGCCATAATTAATGGGACCCACTAATCGTATATAGTGCTTTGTATATTAAGTTAATATATACAAAGTATTATGAAACAGTTCTTAATTGTATATTCTATTAGTTGTATACCAATTACTAAAGTTAGGTATATAATGGGTTGTATATTAAGGTAACATATACAAAGTCTTATGAGGCAATAGCTATTTGTATACAATTATTTAATTTTGTATAAAGAAATTTGTTAAAGTCGCTCTATAATATTATAATACATTATACAAATTCGTTAATAATAAAATATTGTATATATAAACGTTACACCCTCAAATATAGAAACATATTTCAAGCTTACTATATATACAATTAATAAATGAATATTATATATAATCAGTTTAATCATTAATATTTAATTAAAAAAAAATATGAAATCACAGATGCACATATATAACTATAATATATATACCAAAACTATTCTACATTATACAAATTCCTAGAATTATACAAAACAAAAAATAGGAACATAATAAAATATTTTATACAAACAGATTACCCAAAAAAAATTAAAAGTATATATGATGGTCATATACAGTTTAAAACACAAAATCAATTACACACAAATATTGTATAAAAATTATATACAATTTCGCAAATATATATACAATATAATCAATTTATATATAAATATATCTATGTGTGTGTTTATGTGTTTCATAGATTTATCTAAAAAAAAATAAAAAAATATTTGATTTTAAATTGGTATTGTCTTTCTATTGCTTTAGAATTCTTTTTCGGATAAATATTTGATTTTGAATGTTTTGCTTAAATCATGGGATTATGTGAATTTATTGTTAGCATCTTTTTTCTACTGTTACCATTTATTGAAAAATAATTTTTTTGTATTTTATTAAAAAAACGTTTCATACAAATTTAGAATCACCTAACAAACTAAATTATACACATGGAATGTAATTATGTAAACTATACCTATGGAATGTAATTTCATAACATTCGTTTGCCATATATGAAATTTTTCCTAAGAAAAATTACTACAAACTTATTTATCCAAATTTAAGTGTTTATTTGAGCGCACAGAAAGTTGGAGTGCAAAGATACTAATTGAAGCCAAGTTAAAGGACCATACTCTTAATAGTGTGACACGTTTTGAAGAAAATCATTACCTAAAACAAACTAGTCATTAGAAACAACAACAACAAAAAAAAAAAACCTCCCCCCAATTTCCAAGAAAACAAAAACCTAAAATACGATACTTCAGGCACTATGTTAGTCGGACTTTCTAAAAATATTCCAAACTCATGTTGCATCCCTCAAAAATACACTACTTTTGAGAAATTCGACATGCATCTATCCACATTTTTAAAGAATTAAAACAATATAGTTAGAAATTTTTCAAAACACCAACTGAATTACAAAAAGATCAAAAACTTTTTCAATATGATACAATCCATAAGTGAATTAGAAATATAGACACAAAGAAAGAAAAAGGAAAATACCTCAATTGGATACAAGCATCAGAATATCCCACTAAAAAAGAACACTTCTAATCAATATGTTGATTGATATAAAGTCCCCAAAAAGATGGAGGGGCTAAAAATAGTCAAAAAGTGAATGGTGTGCTATTGAGTATGACACTTAGGTAGTATATAGAGGCCATTAGGCCATGTGTTAAATATGACCAAAGCAAGTGTTATACTATCGAATTCGCACACACTTTATGAATAAAGAACACTAGAATTTTAGAGAAAAAGAGATGAGAGATCTAGATAGAGAAAGAGAGAAACCAATATTTCGTCATAACACTCCGTTAGTAAACTTCTACGGTGGTGGGGTATATATATATTAATAAATCAGAATATTTTTATTACAAAGAATAAATGGAGAATAAATAGTACAGTCTAAACATTAATATATGACAATACATCAAATATTAATCAGGCTCTACAACCTAACACAACTGTCTTAATTTATGTGAGATATTCTTTTTAGTCAATCTAAACAAACAATATATTTTTACAATACATTTATATGTTTACTAATAATTTAATTCTAAAAAATACTCATTTTATCTTTAATGAGATGATTTATATATTAGAAGAAAAATAACAGAGAAATTAAAATTTTGAGGTATGGAAAATCTGTTAGCGTTTTGCCCTAATTTTCTTACTTTATTTGTTTTTTATTTTTCTCTTAAAAGAAAGTCAAAGTATATCATAATTTTTTTAACTATTTTCTTCCAATTTGTGTTAATCCTCTGTTGGTGGAAAAGTTCGAACTAATATAAATTAAAGACTTATCTTCTCAATCCAAACAACACACCCACGATATAGTTTTTAAAGAGTTTTGTTTATAAGAAAAAATTATCTATAATTTTAAAGGCTTTTTTTTTAATTTTTGAATATGTAGATTAATAGATCAAATTATATAATAATATTATGTCTTTCAATATAATTTTATTTGTCATGTGGTTTATTACCTTCGTAATTGAGTCAATTATTTTCTGAACAGATGCAACTTTTAATTGTTCTATTTCTGATTAAACAAAACTTCTTATTACTCACTGTTATCTTTAGTTGCTCTCCCTTTACCTATGCAACCTTTATTTACTCAACAAAACTTTTGTTGCTTCCTTTTTTAATAGATAAAACTTTTTATTTAATTAAAATTTAAATATTAAATTTAAATTTTAAATAAATGAATTGTTCAAATAATTGGATATATATAAGGAGAGTTATTCAATAAAAAAAATCGAACCACACGAATTTATTTTGGAAAAATTACTTATATACACATCATTAGTTTATTTATTTTTTATTATTTCCTTCTTTTTTAAAATATTACTAAAATCTCTTTTTTAGTAACCTTCCATTTTCTAACCCACGTTTCTCTCTCCAATATTTCACGCCATATTTTCTCTCCCATGATCTTATCGTTCTAATTTTGAATTTGAATTTTATTTTTCTCTCCGGTCAAAGAATTACACATTCCTTCTAGATATTGTTTCTATTTCATTACTTTTGTTCATAATTTTTTTTTAAAAAAGAATAAAAAATTTGATACGTTTATGGAGGATCCTCCTTCATTCATCTTAGATATTATTAAGATAATGTCATCCAACAGTAATTATATTTATGAACATGAAGACGTAGATTGAATTAAACACTACGAAAGATTGTTTTCAAAGCTTAAATCCGTCGTTATATTTCAATCCGCCCATGATGTAAAGTGTCCGGTAATTGAAAGTCTTACCTTAATTTTTCAGCTAAGACCTTATCCAACCTGACAATTAGTATGTAATTAAGTATTAAAGTCAAAGTTATTAGTCTATATCATCCAATTTTTTTAAGGGGAAAAAGATAAATATATATCGAACTATCATAAATGATATACAGGTACTTTTTGTCATATTTTTTGGGATATTAGTGTCTCTGTCATCCATAAATTAGAATATATATGCCCTTCACTCTAACTGAAGACTAAATAGGCACACGTGGCGCAATCTTATCAGTTGATAAATATTGGATCGGTGGATAAAATTGTGAAACGTGTATGTCCGTTAATATAAAGGGTATATATGCTGTAATTTCTAGACGGCAGGGACACTAATATCCCCAAAGTATGATTAAGAATATTTACATACCATTTACGATAATTCGGAATATATCTGTCCTTTTTTCATTTCTTTAATATTAATTTAGGGTTTCCTCACCGCCTTTTAGTTTTTTGGGGCTACTCAGCAGTTTCCTAATCTTTAATAGACATACTCTGACTCTCTCTAATAATTAACTAAACAAAATAACTAAGTATTGTACTTTTACACTTGTAATTACTTGTATTTGACTAATATAAATACTACTATTACTTAGATCTGTAATTAAATTGCAACTTCAAAACTGTGTTCTAGAAAATCAGTGTTCTTTGTGATAATTCTATCATTTTTAAAATTATTAAGTAGCTACAAACAAGAAAGCGATTAATGTTTTTTTGGCCTACCTCTTAATTGGTTTATTCACGCACCTCCTCTTCGTATATCTGAATCATCTTATTCTTCCTTTATGTTATCGGCCAAAGAGACAACTCTCACCTTGTTCCCTATAACGTTTCTTTTTTAACAGATTGTTAATTTCAACTTTTAACCTAACATGTTTAAAATTAAAAACTTAATTGACAATTTGATACATTTCACATTTTTCTAATTGAAGACCACAAATTCAAAAATCATTTTACTTTCTTAAATATAGTATCAAGTTAAAATAGGACAAACAAATAAAAACGAACATAGTGATCCTTTTTTTTTAATGCTTTGTTTCTTTAGATTGAGACACAGATTTATGCAACAGAAGCAGAGTATTCATGTCAAACCAAGAAACTCAAAATTAACATCCTTTGACATTTCAGATAAATACACAAACTGTTGAAGTGATTGTAAGTGAGACGATTTGGACATGTGAATAGGAGATGTACTAATGTCCCAGCGCGGAGGTCGGCTTTGAATAGTTTTACGAAAGGTGAAAGCAGGCCAAAGAAGTATTCGGGATAGGTAATTAGACTGGACATGACACAATTTTAACTTACTAAGGACATGATCTTAGATAGGAGGCTGCGAAAGACATAAATTATTTGCCTCGTTCTTTTTATTTCTGGTACTATTGGTTGTTTCTTTTACTTCAATTATAGTATTATTATGTTTGTAGTTGTTATTTTTTTTTTTCTTTCAAAATGTTTTAGTATGCTATCTTTATTCTTTAGTATATTGTCATGGTTTCTTCACTTTCGTTGTTTTGATATACTTGTACTTGAGCCGCGATCTATTCGTAACAAACCTCTCCATCACCTGAGTAAGGTTTGCATTATTGCGTACAGACTATCTTCGACAGATGAGATTATACTGGATATGTTATTATAGCAGTAATAGTACAAGAGACCAAAGAACAAAGAAAGGTAGCATCATTTGGTTGTTAATGGCACACTTTAGGTTAAGAATAAAATTGTGTATTAGCCAGCATGAAGAACATAAAAAGCTTCGAAGACATGTTACATTGAGCGAAGCTCGTATATTCTGCATCTAATAAGGTAAACGTATATACAAATTACACACAATGTAGCGCGAAAAAGTGATCAAAACAAGAGAAGGCATACCAATACACAACAGAAGAGGAAGAAATATAATCTTCCAAGTGATCTATCCGCGTGTAATAGCTGCCTTCTCATTCTCAAACTCGTGTTTATTTCAAGGTTATACGAGTTTGGACATGCGTTCCCAAAGACTCTTGCATAAACCACTTCACCAATCACGGTTGATGAGGCCGTGTAGCTCCCTGAACGTGGCTGTTGTCGATGGTTAAGTTGTTGCGATGGAAGTGAATTTGTCATAGTTGATATATCCCCACTACATGTTGGCCTCAGAGGCCTTTGTGGTATGACCATGCCTTTACTTGTAACGCCGTCTTCAGATGGTTTTGTTGCTTGGCCAGGGCCATAGAGCGGAATCAACTCCTTTTGTGAAACTTTAGCTTTGCACACAGGACATAGTGGGTTTTGGTGATCCGAGGCGCCCTGGAATTGAATCCACTTGTAGATACAAGGCCAACAATAAAGGTGACCGCAAAATGTAACCACAGGATCTTTTACAACGTCCAAACATATGTTACAGTCAAAACCACTAGCGCGATTGTCATCATCGCGCTCATCATCAAACGTCTTCCATTTCTGTAAGGGGCTACTACGACATTCGTTAAAGGTACTCTCTGCTATCTGTTCTTCGAAATGAAGATCCAACGCCATATCTTGTTTCTTGCTTTCTAGTGCCTATAGAAAACGAATGTCAAACGATTAGAAACTCATGATCTTAACTAGATACAACTACGAGTCACTCAACTATAACAACTTTATGTCAAAAAGTCACACAACTATCGATCATTTCACCTACAAAGACACTCAATCACAAGAGACATTGCAGTGTAAGTCTGCATAACTACAATGTACAAAAACTGAACTATTGAAAACAAAAAATCCCAATTCCCAACTCTGTATAAAACTTATCAAACACCAATTGAACCACAAAAAGCTCTAATCTTTTCAATCAAAATACATCAAGAAAACCTCAAAACACCAACAAAACTACAAAAAAGCTCTAATCTTTTCAATCAAAATACATCAAGAAAACCTCAAAACACCAACAAAACTACAAAAAAGCTCTAATCTTTTCAATCAAAATACATCAAGAAAACCACAAAAAGCTCTAATCTTTTCAATCAAAATATATCAAGAAAACCTCAAAACTTTTCAAAACTACATAAAGCTCTAATCTTTTCAATCAAAATACATAAATTTAACCTCAAAACTTTTCAAAACACCAACAAAACCACAAAAAGCTCCAATCTTTTCAATCAAAATACATAAATAAACCACAAAACTTTCCAAAAAACACCAACAACACCATATCTCACAAATGGGGTGTGAAAAATGTCGATAAATCCCAAATAAGAAAAAGAAAAAAGAAACCACAAAAAGGGGTCTAATCTTTTTGAATATAATTACCTGAATACAGATCAAGATTGTCCTTTTAACTGATGATTTTCACAAACTCCCAATCAAAAAAAAAAGGAAAAAACTCTTCAATGTTATAGTGAGTGATATAAAGAAGCAAAGTGAAGATAGAATGAAGTAAATTAGGGATTGGGCTTTAATATATATATACAAAAAAATGCACCTATAGATGCAGTGTTTTTTTTTTGTCTGTATAAAAAAATAAAAAATTAGCGCGTAATAAAATTAAAAAAAAAAAAAAAAAACTTTTGAAATAGCAAAGTTATCAAATTTGTTTTTTTGGATAAGAGAACTTTGTTGGCCTACGTGGTAATGACAAACAATGTCTATTACGCTTTTTTTTTTTGTATTTTTCCAATTTTTTGTTGCCTATTTTTGGATTTTATTTTATAATAATATTTATAAAATGGCAAAAATAGTAATTAGTGATTCCTGTTTGGGATAAGGATCAAATAGTCATAGTCACATACTCAATATAGTTTTACGAGTAAATCGAAGAGTGTAGAGTTTATACGTAACTTGTTGTTGGATCTATTTTTGATATATATAATTAAAGTAACTTTTTTATGTGTATATATAGTAAATGTCGAATTTTTTTTGATTTCTTTATATATATGCTTCGAGTGTGTCTATATTGACTTAAAAGTCGGTCAAACATATTTTTATGTCAGTTTTTGACTTCTCAGAGTCTTTGACAAATATAAAAAATAACTTAAAATAAGTTTAAAATGACTTAAAATAAGTTATAAAGTGTTTCGTAAGGTAAAAAATAACTTAAAATAAGTCAAAAACTAAAAGTATGTCTCCTTCTACTTTTTATTTTTTGCAATAAAAGTTATTTTAATTTGACTTTACATGTTTTTTTGACTTAAAAGCAACTTTTTTAAGTCAATTTAAACGGACTGTTATTCATATTTGAGATTCTTTTTAAAAAAATTATAATTTCACTATTAGATAGATAAATTATTTCAAAAAAATTCTAACTAAAATAATACATATTAAAAAACATACATATGAAAGAAATATAACAAACACTATAAAAAAGCACGACAAGTATATATAGAAAAACAATAACGACATCAATGTATTCACGGAACGTAAGAAGCAGATGATGATTTAGATATAACAGAAACACACGATACCTATTGATATTTTATTTTAATTCGTAATATTTAAATTCTTCTATTTAAAATTATGTTCTTAATATGTATAAATATACTATAACCTATATAATTGTTGCTCCTTTTTGCCCAATATTTTTAAAAAAATTTGCCTTTACTATTTGAATTTATCATCACCAACTTTTAAAAGGCCTTCAATATCAAAATCAAAGTCATACCATATTTCAAAAATCCTTAATATTAAAATCAATTTATTAGTCTTTATCAACCCACTTTCTTTATTTTAATTTAGATTTTTTTTTAATAAACTATTTTTAGTTTTGTGGGACCTTTTTTTTCTTTTCACACTTGGTAGGTGTATAATATATTAATATAATATGCTATTTAGCAATTTCCTAATCGTTTGTAGACACTAATTAATAATTATAAACACTACTATACAAAAAATTAAAAAATAAATGAGTATCCTACTTTACACTTACTTTCTTGATTTTGACTAATTAATATTAAGATCAATAATTACGCGTGAATTAAATTGCAACATCAAAACTATGTTCCAAAAAAAACTAAGTTCCTAGTGGCTTCCAATATTTAAGAAGCCGCCTTAATTTAAAAAAATATTTTGTGCTAATTTTATGATTAATTAAAAATTAGAAAGCAATCGACGTTTTGTATATACCTATGAAAATTGTATGTTGGGTATCCAAGAACAAATAAATGACACATTATATTTAAATATGTTATTTAATTTCATTTTAATTGATATATATGTTCTTTAATTTTAGATGTTTATAAGTAGACAATTAAATATACATATATATAAAAAAAAATTAAATAAGTAAACACACGAGGTCTTACATGATACTATATGTGTTCTATTTAGCATGAAACAGATCAGAACAAGTTATTTACATAAATTGTCATGTAATTAAAGACATATGTTTTTATTTGTTTAATTTTATATAAATTTATCTTATGTGAATTGTCATATAACACGTATATTATGTTTAGTTGATCACGCGTATATATACATATCATTATAATTAAATAGATTATATGCACGATTTTAATTAAGATTAGATTCTATATTCACACAAATAAAATATATTTACAACATTTTCAAAAGTATATACCAATGAACCTCTAAAGAACGTTGACATATATTTTCATTTTAATTTAATTCCGTGCAAGAATTAAAGGTTAAAATGTAGACTTAAAAAAAGTCAAAGAGTTCTAAGAGTAAATCCTTGATTGAATATTATATCAATTAGGAGTAATAATTAGGATAATTTTGTATGAAAATAATAATATATTAGTGTAATTTAGTAAGTTAGATCTGAAAAAATAATTTAGTAATTTATGATGTAGATCTAACCTTCACTTTGTAACATTTATCCTTAAGCATTGGCTATACATTCTTATCGCATAAAACCCCAATACGATATACCATAAGCTTAATCCGTAAGACAATAACAATATTCGATTAACTATTAATCTTTTATCATAATCAATGATTCTATAAATATCCTTCTGATAGAATTATATCTCTATTAAGCTAAAAATATATCAAATTTTATTTAATCAACTCTACTCGATCCATTATAATCGATCTTTGATCTCTCACACCTCTTCATCGAAGACTTAGACTTGAATTTCAAAATCAAAGTCATACCTTGATAGTTAAGCTAAGGCCTTATCTACCCTGGCAATTAGTATATAATATTAAAGTTCAAGTTATTAGTATTTATATTATCACACAATTTAATTATTCTAATTTAGAGCTTTCTTTTTTATTTTCACACTGGTAGGTATAATAGGCCAATTAACATTTTCTTAATCATTAGTAGACATACTCTGACTATATATAATAAATAAATCGGTACTATTATTAATTAATTAATTAATTAACATAGACGAGTATCGTACTATACACTTTTAAACTTTCTCGATTTGACTAATTAATACCTTGATTAGTACTACGCGGTTGATCTAAATTAATTAGTAAATATTGTAATTTATCAAAGTTAATTAAATTAAAACTTCAAAACTATGTTCTTGAAAATCTGTGTTCCTAGTGGCTTCTAATATTTTTGGTACTAATTTTGGATTTTAGTAACTTCAAAATAACATCGAGGGCATTTTTAAATTCAGATGAAAAAATGATATTCTTTTTAACGAAATTTAACATCTTTTCCGTTGTACTATATTATAAAATAAAATTATTTTTTTGTGTAATAAAAGTTTTTTCTTTTTTTATAACTATAATTATATTTTATTTTTTTTGTAAAAATCTTGACTTCTTAATATAAAATATTGTGAGACAATATTAACAAAAGCAATAATAATGAAAAGGAAGATCGCATAATTTTACGTGAAAAACCTTCAAAGATACGATCAATCGACAACTCTTATTACTTTCAATAAAAGATGATATAATATTCATCTTGGCGTGCTCATCCAAAAGACAAAGATTATGACAGAGATTGTAGTCGCTGTGAATTATCTGGGATTTCAAAAAAAAATACCAAATATGTTATGTTTATATAAATATAATTAATAAAAATATGAATTTGCTTGTTTTCGACTAGAAAATGAGAGCATGATGTGTTGATATTATCATTGGTTCGTAAGAATGATGAAAGCTTCCTTATTGCTATTATTCAAAGCTTTGCTTCTCGAAGAGTCTATGTGATTTGTCATTTGTCAACTAAGGAATATTTCCGTCTCAATTTGTTTGATTGATTTTATTTATATTTCAAGTCTATACATTATGAACTCGGACAATTATCTTCTTATAAACTAATTTTAAAATTGTGTCCACACTCCATCTAATACATGATAGTTATATTGTCCGCGCTCCAATTTACCGTTTGGGGATGTAAGGGGTGTTAAAAGTTTTGTATTGTTATACTAACTTGGATAATTCTTTCTTATGATCTAGTTTTCGAAGTTAAATTAGATTTAAATGCATAATTAGTTAAACTTTGAACTTACCCTCTCATAGAATCCTTTTGTGCTTCCCTAAACAAGACTTAGGGTTGAGTGGGTTATAAACTAAAAAATTATAAAAATATATCAAATTGTTCTCTAAAACCCGTAGTCTTAAACATGAAACGTAAAAAAATGGGACCTTAAGAGTGGTCAAAAAAGAAAGAGACGTTCTTTTTTTCAAATAGACTAAAAAAATTAAGACAAACAAATTGAAGCATAAGTATAACATAGATCATGAATCAAAACGGATCAAACGATGAGTATAATCCAATAGCGCCAAATCAAATTCGAATATTCGGGTTGAATATACTTCCATGGATCAATATTAACACCTCTAATTCTTGTAAAAAATGAACTTCATTTAAGTTGAAAAGCTCAAAACTAAGTGTAGCTTTGGTTTTACCATTCAAAAGAAAGAAAAAAGAAGACAAAACAAAGCAAATGTAGCTTTTGGCTTTTTACCATTCAGCAGCTTCTACAAGAATTTGTCTATGCTGGCAGTTAGACTTGTTTTGGGCACAGCACCAATGATAGCATCTTTCTTCTCTCCGTTAACGAAGATCATTATCGTTGGGATGCTTCGGATTCCATATCTAGATGCTACAGAAGGGCTGTCATCGGTATTCAACTTGAAGCACTTCACCCTTCCTGTGTATTGCTTTGCAAGATCACTGATTACTGGATGGAACATGCGACATGGTCCACACCAGGGAGCCCAAAACTCAACCACCACAGGTTCAGTAGCGTTGAGAACAAGTGAATCCCATGTTTCCTCTGTCATGCTGGGAACTGAAAAGGAACAGAAAATGAACCATAGAAGAAGATTAGGCAAATTTGTCTGGGAAGCTAAAACTTTCAACCAGTGATGAACCTCCTCCAAATGCATAGTTGCTCGATATACATCTACTTTACTAGGTACTGGCTATCTTCCATCAATACCGGATATATATATTGGCCAGACATAAAGGAAGTGTAAGTTTCTTTTATTACGACATTGGTACCTAGGCCAGTTTGGTCGTACCACGACTATTTTACCATATACTGGCTATCTTCCGACAATACCAGATAATTTTGTTCATCGTGGCTTAGACAAATGGGAATAATCACCTACATTATTGACCACTAGGCTACACCTTTGTCCGTGTTATGGGAAGTGTAAGTTACAGAATGATATTAACAAACTGTACTAGTACAAGCTTTCAACAAAAGAGATATAACCTAAATTCTTTTTTGGAATTACGGTGTCAAACCATGGGATCAATTGCTAAGGTTTTCTCTATGTGCTTGAGAATTCACTTTAAATGTGAGGAAGCAATAATGTCAGTAAAAAGTCTCAGGAACCTAATACTAACAAAGTTTTACGTCTGCTTTTGAAGAAAGTAAAACTGAAAAATTGTGCAATCGTTGAATGAAAAAAAACTACGAAATAAATGGATAGCTCAAAAGTTCTCTTCCATGATTTCCCTTCTTTTTTCCTCCAAGACAATTTCATGATCTGGCATCCAAGGACATCAAAGCTAACTAATCAATAGTAATTTTCACTGCACAACCTGTTGGAAGAAAACTCCCAACCTGCCAGGCAAAGCAACAATTTTTACAGTAATGCTTACTTGTTGGAAGAAAATTTGTAGCAAACCCTTTCAGTTTTGTTGGTTCAATGAAAAAAGAAAAAGAAACTCGCAAGAGTGTGATGAAGACTCAACTCCCAAAATAGGACGGAGAGTGTGCACACTTCTTATAAAAAATGCAGAGTATACACTACCAAATTTTTAAAAAAAAGGCCTTCGCTATGGGTAGTACTCTCGTTGGCTACAATGGATCCCAGGCCACTCAGAAAGGAAGTTCTTTTGCCCCAAGAAAGTTAGAAGAAGTTAATTACAAGAAGAAATATTAAGTACACGAACAAGAACTTGTTTGCCAGTTATGGAGAAGTATTGCTAAATCACTCTTATCCTTTGTAACACGTGGAATAAAACTTGTTTACCAAAAAACCATCGGAAAGATGTTCTTTTCTTAAGCTCGCACTAGCTCTTGTTTACTATGAAAAGTCCTTCGCTCCAACACCAGTCACTCTTCTCCTTTGATCTCCTTCCATGAAAATCACTTAGTATCAATTGACATTATTACCATGGCTTTAAGGTCTCATGATTTTTATATCAATCATAACCAACGAGCATACTCCTCAACTGCGGTACATGCAAAATAACCACATCACTTTCTTTCAAGTATATATCTTAACAAGCACTAACCTAGAAAAACACTCCCATTCAATAGTCATACACGGTATCTCCAAGAAGAGAGATTGTGTAAGCTGAACGAACCACTACCCCCTACACATCTCTCCCTATACACTAATCTAGCTGATATTTTTATCATAATTCCTCTCATAGAAAACACTCAACTCAGGTAGTGCTCTATAGCATTTTATGCTAAATCATGTTTTTCCATCAGATATTTGACTTCTCCAGCTCAGACTACCTAACTTTTTCCTCAGTACCTAGATATGTTTCTCATAGTATTGAAATTTTTTCAGAAGTCTTTGTCCATCCCTTCAATTGAGCATATTTGAAATCAGCTAAGCAGTTCTTAGGATTTCAATAGAGGAATAGTAATACCATGTTGGGAGCTCTTGATCCTTCATGCCATCTTGATTATCAAGATGTGACCATTGTCAAATTGCATGACTTTTCCTGCAACATACTAATAAATTCACCCCTACTGCATAACCTACAATATCTCAAGGACAGCGAGATCCAGACCCTGCCTCTGCCACTGAAACCTTAATAAACTACCCACAGTAATTAGCAACAACGCACATTAGCTCAACCTCAGCATATTACAACTAGCATGAAATTTTTCATGATGTCTTGTATCTAGGATTCTACTTCTTCCATGTTACCAGTTTCAAAAAAAAAAGGATTCTACTTCTTTCCTCACATTAAAAGTAGGTCCAATCCACATTTTTGCAGCTTATAGGGAAAGGAAGTCTCGTCATCAGAAAAGAGAGAAGAACATGCTTATATTGTACAGAGTGTTGAAATCCTTACACGAGTAAACTGGTTGTATTATTCAACCTTCCTAACAGCCAGAGATACATCCAATATATGCAGCAGATTTTGGGAACAGAGGGAGTAAGCAAACATCTTCAAAATGCAATAAGCTAGTAGCTGAAACTTAAACTAACATATCCTCTTCTTTGTATTTTTGGGATAACTCATAACTGTAATGTCCTGGCCAACTTGCGTACAACTCGACTAATTCCACAGGATATGTGTCACCTCCTACCCGCAACAGGTACCTAGTAACTTTGTCCACCAAAGGAAGAGCATGAAGGAAGAATTCACCTAGTGTTTTTTTCACTACTCTGCTTTGAACATGAGACGTCATGGTGCTCAACCCACTTCATTGACCACGCATTCTCCTTATTGCTATCCTGTTATGCTCTACATAATATTTACTCTCTCTTACTTCATGTAGCATGTATTTATAACTGTTGCATACATTCGTCTTTCTTTCGATGACTAAACAAATTCATATCTTAGTGGTGATACGTCTGTCTTTTGTTATTACCACGCTATAATATTTGACGCTATAAAATAGTCTACAAAAGCAGTTCCATAATAACATGATGTTTAGGTACGTACTGTCAACCCATTTACAACGAGAAGAAGCAACAACAATGGCGGATTCATGATTTTAAGAAGTGGATACAAATTGCACCAAACTAGTCCTTAGAGGGGTTGGATTCTGTTGCAGATAATAGTGAGTTAACTAACACACAACCACAAAAAAATAACACAAAGATTAACGAGGTTAGACATAAATCTACATAGTAAACCATCACAACCCGGAAATTCAAGAAAAGATCATATCTTGTGAAAAATCTAACACTCCCTCCATCCCATTTTTTTTAATCTTGCACCTCAACTAATTCCACAAGATACCTGTCACCTCTCACCAACAACATGTACCACATAACTCTTAACTCTGTCTACCAAAGCTATAACAAATAGAAAGAAGTCGGTTAGTATTTTTGTATGGATTTGAACCTGACACCTCACGGTGCTCAAACTACTTCGTTAACCACTAAGTCACATCTTTGTCACCTTTTTCTGTCCTATTTTATGTGTCATTTTTAACAATTCACTTGTGGAATGTCAATTCGATTAATATTCAAACCTAAATTCAATCAAATCAACTATAACATTTCAAAATTAATTAAAACTACACGCAATTCTTCTCATATCAACATAACGAAACAAATATTACATTTTAAAATGTTCCCTAGTTTGAATCTCAGGAAGCGAAATATAGAAACGCATGGTGTAGTAAAAAAAAAAGCTTTTAAAAGGGGGAAAATGAGAACGAACCATCGAAGACAACATCGGAAGCTTCGCCGGAGACGCTATTTGTCCGGCGACAAATCCTTGAAGAAGATGCAAGTGAAACTTGATTATTAAAAGGGGTATAGGATATAGAAAAGCCGGTGAATTTCAGAGGGGCACGGCGGTCCCATGCGGCGGAGAACGGCGGCGAGGGGCGGAGGGATGGGCGGAGATTAGAGGAAAAAATTGAAGAGATGGCGACTGAATCGAGAATTGTCGACATAGGAGGGAAACTGTGCGACGAGGTGACGATTTCTATGTTTTATTATAATGCAAATGTGAAAAAGACACATTTATACAGCCACACTAGGCTCCATCTTTTTTCATTCTTATTTGTATCGGAGCCGAATAAATTCAAATATTTTTAATTTTAACTTGATATCGCAATCTGACTTTGACTCGAGACTTGACCTTGAGTTTGGGTTGGATCGGGTTGAATTACAAGTTAGGGTTAAGTCTCGAGTCATTATCAGAATTGAAAGTTGAACCTTTGGTTGGAATTGAGAGTCAAGGCTCAGGTAATTCAAATAAAAATTACTTTTTTACTAAATGTTAGATTTGAATTAATAAGTAATAAATTTGGTTGATAAATTAATTTAATAAATAATATAAATAGTAAAGTAAGAATTGATTTAAAGTAATATAAATTTTATATTAGTGATAATGATTGCTATATGATATACAAATAAATTTGAGACGTAATGACATAAATTGTAAATTTTATCTCTTTTATTTTTTATATATAAAATAAATGATTATTAGATATAAATATGAGGTTTTTTTTTACAACATACAAACTTGTGGATCAATTTTTATAATTGTAAAATCCTAAATCATGATTTGAAATTCTCAAATCATATTTTTAAAAAAAAATTGAAATGTTATATCTCAATATGAATTTACATGTCCAATCACCTTCTTTTCAAGAAACATAACTTCTAACTTACGTTGAGCCACCAGCTACGGCATTATATCGGACATGTAGTTAGGGATGAGGAGACTGTTACTAGAGGCTCAACCTCTACTAACGAGAGAGCCTCCATTTCAATATTCTCCATGTTAAGTAAACTTCCACATAATAGTCATTAATAATATTTATTTCCTCATTCATGGAAAGACACAATTAAGCTATCGATCCAAGTAAAAGTCATTTAGAACATCTCTCAAAATCTTGATTCAACTTAGGTGAAAAAACATTTCATCTTTGTGAATCCTTAGATGAGAAAATCTTACACAATCGCGTTGATACTTTCATCTAAAAGCATCCTCAAGTCATTTACATCAATTCTATAAAAGCATGCATATCTTCATAAATAAGTTCATATTAATTTAACTAAAAAATATGTAGTTAATTCAATTCATGTCATATATATATATATGTGATACACAATAGGTAATTGAATCATAGTTGAAAAAAATTGTTGAATATTATATAAAATTCTAACTTTGAATTGATAATGTGAACTTGTAAAATTGGAAGATTTTGAAACCTAAGGGAGCGAAAATTCCATTGATGAATACCAACATACCTTAATAATTTATCTTTTCACAAGCCGTTTAACTTTATGGGAAAGAGTATGTCTGCTTCACGGTTGGGCTAAAAGATCGTCTTCTTCATAAATCAAGAATCTATCGTCAAACTCATTTTATATTTTTCAAAATTTCAAGGTATTACAAAATATTTAGAGTTGAATATATCTATGTTTTATCCTCGTCATTAGAAAGTTAATTATTGTAAAAGGAAAATTATTGACAATTTTCAAATAAATCATAATGTTAATGAAGCACAAGACATGATTATGAATTTTGAAAATGGAGATAATTTTTTTTGTCATGTCTAAAATACTAATGAGATAATTTTAAGTTTTGTCAGATATTTGTTGCAGATAAGTTCACCTAAAATGGCGAAAAACTGCTTAAAGTCAAATCTTAAATGACGTTAGTTAAATTTATTTAATCAAATACATATTATCCGTAGCTTCGTAACAAATATATTTGTTAAAAATAGTGATTATTTTAGGTATAATACATATATTAGACCTTAAACTTGGCTTTAAATTTTAACTTTGACATCCTACTTTCATAATGCACAAACAAGCACTTTAACTATCCAACTTTTAAATATATAAACACATGAGTAGTCCTACATGGCACAATACACGTAGGACATCATGTAGGACAAAAAATGACATGTAGGACATAAATGTGATCCAAATTAAAGAACATATTTATACACTATTTTATTAAGTAAACAAAATTTTTGCCATGTTTTTATAATACACGTGGATCTTATTATAAATAATTTTATTTACATTATACAAAAATTTAAATAATTTAATTAAATATTTTAAAATATTAGACAATGTTCTCTAGATATTAGAAATATAAGCAGCTAAACATTATATTAATATAAAGACATTAAAAAACCTTATTACACATTTAATTAATTAAAATTATATATCATGAGTATGTGACATGTATTTATCCTTTTATATTGTTATCGCTAGCCTATACAGAAATAGAAGAGTCTTTTTACATTTAATTAATTAAAATGATATACCATGAGTCTGTGGCATGTATTTATCCTTTTATATTGTTATCGCTAGCCTATACAGAAATAGAAGAGTCTTTTTGATATATTTTTTCCCTTTATTTTATTTATAACAGTTTAATATTATACATTCGTCAAGAAAATAATTATATATATAAATATTTTTATTACATTATTTTTACTATTTAATGTTTAATATTAGTAAAATATTAAAAAAAATATTTTTCTTTATATGTTGAAAGTGAAAAGTAAAAAAAAATAGAATTCTTGCCTAATACAATTTACATTTCGTGTATCGAGTGGAGATTTACCAAGTTAAAGAGCATATTTATATATTATGCCATTATTTTATTAAGTAACTGAAATTTTAGCCATGTTTTTATAATACACTTTGTGGATCTTCTTATAAATAATTTTATTTATATTATACAAAAATTTAAATAATTTAATTAGATATTTTAAAATATTGTTCTCTAGATATTAGAAATATAAGCAGCTAAACACTATATATTAACATAAAGACATTAAAAACCCTTATAACACATTTAATTGATTAAAATGTTATACCACGAGTCTGTGACATGTATTTATCCTCTTTAATAGATTATTCATAAATAGTGATACTTAATTACCTTCCGTTGCATTTCAGTAAATTTATTTAAAATTTGAAAATAATCCATTTTTGTTTTCAAACTTACAAATGACTAAATTTACCTTTTATATTGATATTGTTAGCCTATACAGAAATAAAAGAATCTTTTTGATACATTTTTTCCCTTCGTTTTACTTATAACAGTTTAATATTATATATTTATCAAGAAAATAATTATAAATATAAATATTTTACTATACTATTTTTACTAATTAATGTTTAATATTAGTAAAATATTAAAAAATATATTTTTCTTTATATGTTAAAAGTGAAAAGTTAAAAATAAAAAATCTCTTGCTAATACAGTTTACATTTCGTATATCGAATGGGTTGCAAGTATTATATAGTGGAGATTTATCAAGTGCGCACAAAGTACTTATCCTAACAGCAGAAGATACGATAGAAATTATAATGACCATGCATTATTATCAAATTCTAAAATAAACGAAAACTTATTTTGAAATAACAAATAAATGTAAATGGAGGGTATTTTTAACTATTTAAATTTGGTTGAGATAAATTAGTAACGTAGGTCAACAGAGAGAAAATTATAGAGTTCAATTAATTAGATTGACATACGTTTATCGACTTTTGAAAGTTATTATAATAGTTATTGATACTTAATTACCTTTAGTTGAAGTTAAATGAATTTACCTTTAAAGTTTGCAAATAAATTATGTACATTCATTTTAATTTATGTAATTAATTTAATTTAACATAATTTTTAAATTATTTTATTTGAAATTTTGAAATCTAAAATAAATTATAAATATACAAGTGAAAATGAGCATTTAAAATTAAATTGTTAAACATATAAAAATATATCGTTCTTTTTTAAATTAACTAAAGGGAAAAATAAAATAAGAGAGAATCAAGCAATTTTAATAACAACGAAGATAAAACAAGATTTTTTTGGAAAAACAAAAAACAATTTATTCGATATAATTAAGATTTCAAATTTTTATATATATACACAACATTATCTAACTAAAATAATACTATAGTTCAGAGACAGATTTGAACCGTTTAACTAACTAAAATAACATTTAATTCTTATAAATAGAGAAATTAAAGAGCCTTTAAAGGCCCTTTATTTTCTCCTAGTATTTCTCTTTTATTTTCATTAGCTTCCGCTCTTTATTCATTTAACATTTCTCTCTCTAAACAAAAACAAATTCAAAAAATATTCAAAAGTTTTTTTTATTTCGAAGAAAATTCTGGCAAAAATTAAAAAAAATAGGTTAATTAAGAAAAAAAATTATAATTATTTGCCAAAAGAAGAAGAGAAGCTTTAATGGGCTTCCAAAAATTCTTCTTTTTGTTTCTCTTCTTCCTTCTTGTTGGCTTATCATATTCTTCTCCATTATATATCAAACGTAAATTCCTACATTTTTTAAAATTATTTTTTTATATTCAAATTTGATTATTAACAAAAAAAAATTGTTCTTATTTTTTTTTTAATTTATTAAAGACTGAGACGTAATTATTATTGTTGTTCGAACAGATGATGTGCTTGAGGCTCGTGTTCATACGGGACGTGCCCTTCTTCAACAACAAGGAAGTTAGTATCAATTTAATCCCTTTTTATTGTTATTATTGTTATATATCTTGTTTAATTCTTATGTGTGTGTTTTTTTAAAAAATTTATGTTAATCCAATTAATTTTATGATTTTATATGTTTTAGGCTTGTTTTTTTCGTTTAAATTATATATTAAAACGTTTGTTCTTGAAAGCTCGAAAAATTGATTAATTTTTGAGAATTATTGCTCCTAAGAAAGAGTTAAAATCAAAAAGAGGTATCAAATGAACGAGTTACACTGTTAGAACTATATTTGGATACAATGATTCGAATTGATAAATAGTTTGAGTCATAATGCGCCTAATTTTTGTTCAAGTCAAATGGTTTGATTCGTAATCCTAATTAACCCATGAATAAATATAAAAATTGCATTGGTAGTCGATTCTATATTTATTGTTCAAATTATATTTAAAAAAGGTTTGAAGTATTTAACTTGTAGTAAAGTTTGAAGTTATTTGACACGAAAAATTGTAATTGTTGGCTTTACTTGTTCGAGATTTTAATTATACAAGCAATTTGAAGTTTTTTTTAAGTTTAGATTCGAATTTTCAACTTCAATTTTGTAGATCTAATATTTATTCTTAAATATGTTCACATTAAGTATTTACTTTTGAATGTGTCTTACATAATGATCCTCGAATCAATGATTGGTGCACTAGCCCCTAAATAAGTACATATTCAATACAATTAACCTACTCAAGTTTGAACAAGTCGAATGAGTTATATTTTTATGGACTAAACTTAACATTCCTGCTTGAGTCTTCATATCGCTTTTTTTTTTTGTATTTACTTCATTATATTTTAAATCTGATTTCTCAGTGAAAATTCTGACTTGTCACGATCTTGACTTTTTCTCTTCTTTCTTTTTCTTCTCTTTCTCAAAGATTGTCCCATTGATTTTGAAAGGGAAAACTACACCATCATAACAAGCCAATGCAAAGGACCTCACTACAATTCATCAATATGTTGCTATGCATTCAAACAATTAGCATGCAAACATACACAAGAAATAAATGATGTGCAAAATGGATGTGCTACAACTATGTTTAATTACATTAATCTATATGGCAAATATCCACCTGGCCTATTTGCAAATATGTGCAAAGAGGACAAAGAAGGCCTAAATTGCAAAGATGTTATTCAGCCAGAAGCCAAAAGTGATGAACAAAAGAGGAGTTCTTCAAAAGGTACTAAATGTTCAATGATTCTAATGGTGATAACCACTTTTTTAGTTATATTAATGTTGAATATATGAAATGAATGATGATGGATAAGTCTTTTTAATTTTCATTTTGGTTCTTTTTTTTTTATATGTAATACTCTTATTTACTTCAATGTAATATTTTATTTGGGATCTGTAATAATTCTTTTTATTAACGGGTAATTTATAAAAATAGTTTTAAAGGTGGATGGTTTTGAACTTTTGACCTCGTTTGTCTAGTGGGGCAAGCGGTGCGAAAATTCAACAACACCAATTTTCAAGCTAAGGTTATTGGGGGTGTAGTTTCTTTTAGTTCAATTTTTTGCTTTCTTTTATTTATTGTTCTTATGCGAGTTTATAGTGATTAAAAGGCTCAAATATGCTATCGAACTTTTAGATAAAGTTTATTTATATCATCTGTTAAAAGTTTGGTTCATTTATGATATTACCGTTAAAGAAAATGCTCATTCATGCCATTATTTTTTAATGGTGGTTTTGCAAAAGCATTTTTGACACGTGATTTATTCTAATTCGGCCCCGTCATCAATTTTTTTTAATAAAAAATCAAAAAAAAAAAATTTATTCATAATTTTGATTTTTTAATTAAAAACTTGATGATGTGGCCAATTATAATTCAGCCATGTCATCAATTTATTTAATAAAAAATCAAAAAAAAATTAAGTCAATTTTGTTTTTCAGAATTATGATTTTTTTCATTAAAAAATTGACGTGGCCAAATTATAATTGGTCACGTGTCAAAAATGATTTTGCAAAATCATTGTTAAAAAATAAGACTTTTTTTCAACGATAATGACATAAATGAGCCAAACTTTTAACTGATGGAGATTGATTACATATGCAAATGGATTTTAGCTATATAAAATTATTTGAAATCAAATTATTTTATGAGAAAATTATGTCATTATATATAGATAATTAACATTTAAGTAAATGGAGAGATTGTTAATCCCTCTCAACTATGAATCAATGTCGAGTCGGATTGGGTTGACTCGATATCCATATAAATGTAATTGTAATTTTTTTAATTAATTATGTCATCCTCTTTATTGTGAAGTAGTGTACTCTATCGTCACAATTATTTTTAGAATTCGATAATTTATTATAAGATAATTAATATACAGTATAATTACACAAAATAAAATTTGAATAAAAAAAAAAAAACGAGTGTTTACTAAACTTTTTCCTCTTATCTTAAAGATAGAGAATTTATTTTTGATAAATTCTCGACTCTAAAAAAAAAGTCCTAACTTAAGACAACGCTCGAAGTGACGAAACTATGATCCATACTATGGAAATATGTCAAATCATTCAGAATAGTAATTATAACAAAATAATATATTTTTTCTATTCGCTATTATTTGTCATGGTTTTTAATTTTAGAGTCAAACTATATAAACTTTGACTAACATTTTAAGATGTATTTTTTTATCATATTAATATGCAAAAAATTGCAATTTATAGTACTTTTCATATAGGTTTAGAATATTTAATTTTTTTATTTAAAATATCGAATTAATATGATCTAATTTAACTTTGAAAATTAATCAAATTGATTTTCGAAAAGCGCAACATGACAAACAATTCCAGACGAAAAAGTATTAATTTAATTATAAGAAATAATCATTTTAATAACAATGAGAAATAAATTTACACGTATTTTTAAATTCTAATTTTTTATAATTTTCAATCTATTTTATCGATCATCGAATGCGGAGGTTTAAATAATATTCCCATTACAATGCAAAAAGAGGAGTGGAAAAATCTTCACCCAAATATAAAGTTATTGGAAAACAGATGAGAAATGCATTATAAAGATTGAGATTTGAGAATATTCAGAAAATATTCGATGAGCTAGTTTTTACTCAAATCGAGTTCGATTTAATATTTAAATTTTATAAATTATTGTTATTAAAAATATTCTAGAAATTATGAATTAAAAAGAAAAAAAAATCATATAACTCTATTTTTTATGTTAAAATATTAAATTTAGATAAAATTGAGATATAAAATTGACATTTTTATTTTTCAAAGTAATTATGCTTTTAGGGGTGACGTCGCCGCCATTTTGACTTGGAAAACAAGTCACAATAATAATTTATTACACCAAATTCAACAAAATCTGCTACATCTTTTTCTTTTGTATTTTTTGTATTTCTGGTAATTGATTATGCCATTTCTCCCAATTATTTTATTACAATATAAAAGGTAAAGAATATTATAACAATCCACCAATTATGTATGATGATTTATATTATTATCCCTATTATAAGATATGAAATATAATGTCATATCGGTTTTAATTATATCGGTCAAAATACCGAAAGGATTACAACTATAGAGTGTAATCAACATGGGTAGTAATATAGTGGTGAGACTGTTTCACTTTTAATTAGAGGGGTTTGGGTTCGAGCATTGAGTATGAAAAAAAATCATGTTGAGAGAGTAATCCTCAAACAAGCCTTACAGTGCGCGACTCAGATTAATCAGAACTTCATGTAAGCTTTGAATATCAAATCGGAAACCAAAACAAAAAACTTTGAAATGTAACAACTAATAACAAAAGGGAAATTGTAGAATAACTTCAACATGGGCTTCGAATATCAAATCAAAAATCAAAATAAAAAACTATGAAATGTTGAGAGTGTATTATATCAATCTAACAGTATTCCCTCCGTTTCATTTTATGTGACATCATTTTCTTTTTTATCAGTCCCAAAAAAAATTCATATTTTCTTATATGACAAGTATTTAAAGGTATAATTCATCTTTTACCCTCGTTATCCCACTTAATTTTAAAATAATAATCTAATACACTTATGAGGAAAGAGAAAAATAAGTTCATTTTAAAAACCAATTCAAAATCTTCATTTATTTATTAAACTTCATATCGAATTAAATAGTACCACATAAAATAAAATAGAGAAAATATTAAAATTGGTGAAAGTTTAAACATATATAGGAGATTAGAGTTTATATGTCAGCAAAGACAAAGACATCATGAGTAAATATATGACCAAATTTATAAATTTGATGCTTTAATATTGAATTGATTAGCTAATCACAATTATTATTTTCTAAACATATATATTTATTTTTAAAATACTTCTAATAGAAAATATTTATCAAAATAAACATACTTTTAAAAGTTTATCCAGGTGAAAAGTTTGTTTTCTTTACTTTTACTGTTTGTTTCAACAAAAATGTCTCAATTTTTTTTATAATTCTTTATCTCAAATTTATACCTAATAAATTTAAAATTACAAAATCAAATTAATTTCAGATAAATAAAATTAAATCAAATAAAATGGAAAAAAATTATAATCCCACCAATCAATTTCATACAACAAATAAGAAAGCAAAATCCCTCTTTGTTCCTTCAATCTCTTCATTCATTCATAGTACTCATAAACTAAAATTAAAAAAAAAAACAGTCATCAAATTTTGCCTAATTAAACAATAATTAAGCAAAAATAAAACCCATAAACAAAATTAATATCATACAATTTCACCTTCATATAATCCATTTTTTCCTCAGATAATATTTTCACTAATAAATCTGTCAAAAATTACTTCTTTTTTTTTTCCCCCTCTTGTTAACTTATCTGTGAGCTGTAACCAAAGTCTCAATAAATCTCAATCCATCAAATTTTGGTGTAAATTTGTCTGAAGAAGATTTTGATTCTCCATTTTTCTTCAATGAATTTTCTTCATTCTTCTTCTTCTTCATTGAACTTTCATCCTAAAATCCAAAAAAAAATAAAAAAAAAAATTATAACAGCTTTTTTTCTACGCAAGCTTAAAACAGTTGAACTAAATTATTCATAACTTGAAATTCCAGATCTGTTTTCAAATTTTAACAGAAAAATCACCAAATAAAAAAAATTCAAAAATTGAATAGGTAAAGTTACAGATCCACAAAAGATATGAACTAATATTAGATTTAGAATTCACCATTAAAAACTTCGAAATCGTTTTTTTCAAAAAAAAAATAAAAAAAATCATAAAAAAAGGAAGAAATTATTTACCTGATGATGAGAAATTCGAACTCTGGATGAAGAATTTGAAGAAGAAATAGCAACAGCAGAAGAAGCTGCAGTTATGGAAGCTACAAAAATACTTGATTTCTTCATTTTTTTGGAGCAAAAGTATAAAAAAAAAGTTTATTTTTTTTGTTACTTTTTTATGTGTTGAGAATGAAAAATTATTGGAAATATTTATAGGTAAGTTGAATGAATTGGACCCATGACATGCTGGCATGTATTCACATTTTAAATACGCGGCAACTAATATGTTTTCGGGCATTCTTCGTTTTATATTACTTGGCCTTTATTGACTTCTGCGCCCTCTCGTGTTGTGTTATAATGCATCGAGATGCACCAACAAGCCACACGTTGAAAAATTTGCGCGTGTAATTGTGGCCGAGAATTTAGTATATAATGTAGTTTTTCGTAATTTTAGTGAGATTATGATTCAATATTTCGTTATGCTCTGTATTGGTTATGTTCGTTATATCTCGTCAAGTCCAAAAGTAGATATATTTTAGTCCAGGGATGTGAAAATAGGTTTTTTTGATTTTTTAGAAATATATAGAAATTAATTAAAAATATTCTTTGACTGTTCAAATAGTAACTAACTATTTTAGGATAAAAAAAATAAAAAAATATTTGACAATTTAATCTTTATCTATTTTTAGGATAATATTTGTTTTTGCTAAAATATTTACTCTATTATATATCATAATTAAGATAAAGATAATTACTATAAAAGGTAAAAATAATAAATTAAGATGTTTGACTATTTCATCTTTATCTTTTATTAAAGATAATATTTCTTTTTATCAAAATATATACTCTATTATGGAGTATATCATAATTTGAGAGCCTATAAAAATTAATTAATTACTATAAAAGGTTAAAAAATTAATTAATTACCATAAGCATTTTGATAGCGTAAAGAGGATAGGATTAAAAATAGATCAGCCCACGTAAGATTTGTTTTGAACTTCTAAATTGAAAAATATTTGCCACAAATATTTTAATAAGGACTAAGTATTTTGCAATAATTTAATATGAGTGATAAATATTTTGAGACACACGAATAAAATTATTAATTAATCAAACTAATAAATATTTAAAAACTAAATAATCAAGAATGATGTTTCAAATAATTAAAATTTAAACATATTTAGTCATTATAATGTCAGAAATTAAATATCATAATTAAAAAAAATCCAAAAGTACTATTATTAACCTCTTTTTTTCTTCAAATTCCCTTTCTATGTACTATTTATAAACAAAAAACCCCATCCACAAGTTTTTTTTCTTTTTTTGTCTTTTATTAATCTAAACAATTAAATAACCTAACATTGGTACTTTGTAATTGTAAGTCCGTGATAATTTCTTCTAGAAGGGTAAATATATTTAAGTTATATATATATATATATATATATATATATATATATATATATATATATATATATATATATATATAATTCTGAAGATTTAGAGATGAAATCACGTATGATTATTTAAAAATTGAATAAAAAAGTGATTTTTTTCTCTTCAGATTGTTATATATAAAAATAACACACGACTAAAAATCAATATGAGAGAAGACTATAAAATCAAACTTTTGAAATTGGATAGAATTTTTATATAAGCGTTCGAGATTTAATATATATGCGGATAATATTTTTAAAATTTATATGTTTAATATGTGGTGATAGTTTGATTTGATGAAAAAAAAATCAAGTCTCACACGTGTATGGATGTGATTTGTCCACGATAGCTTTGCTGTGTTTTACATGTTCAATATTTATGATTTTGTGGAAAATTGTTCATTTGAGTGAGACAATGCGATAGAAATGACTTGTCCAAAATTATAGCAAAAAAATGTTACGCTTTATTCGTTTTATTTTATTTGACTTGATTATAGTTCGATTAAGTATGCATACGTTTCATTTCTATTTATCAAGATTAAAAAATTAATGTAAACAAATAAAATTTTAAAAAAATTAAATATAAAATCGCGTAAAATAAAAGGAGAAACTATATAATATATATACTTTTCAAACATGAAACATGTTTTGCCTGTCCTTTTTAAATAAAAACACCGGCTTGCATGTGATCTTGTCATTTGATATGTACACCCAATCAAACCTTTTATTTTTTTTAATGATTAGGATGATTAGGTTTAATAATTTTTTAAGTACTTCTTAAAGCAATTAATTACAAGAGAATACTATTAAATATTATTATGTTAATAATTTGGTCAATGAAGTGTGTATATATGTTAAACTTACTTACATGGCCTAATTTGCTAAGGATTTGTAAAAAAAAATGTTGAGGACGAGAATTTATTATATTCTAGATACATTTCATTTTTCTCGATTATAAATGATATATCGAAACAAAGCAAGAATATAAATATCAAATATTGAATAAGTGATCTGAACCCTTTCGTGATAAAAGAAATATTTTCATTTGAGAAAGTAAACTTAATCCACCAATAAGAATAAAACACATGGAGTTGTTCCACGTGTCACACCGACTCCATTATCAACCATTTATTTAAATCTTATCGAATCAAATCATATAATAGTTAGGGCATGGAGATAATATTTCTTTTTTTGGTCGGCCAAATTTATAAAAGAGTTGACAAACAAACCTAATAGAGTAGTCAAGGGTCCCTATATAAAAGGAATGAAAAAGAGTGTGGGGGTGGAGCAATATTATCAATTGTCATCGATAAATTTAAATTTATATCGTAAAAAATCTATTTATAAAATTTTAGTAATTTCTAATTTTAAAAATATATCATTAGATAGAAATAATATATCGTTCTGTCATAACCCTTGATGGTAGCTTTTATTTTATATAGAATTTATCTTTCTATAGACTATGTTACTGATCATATAAATAATTTTTTTAATATTATCATATCATATAAAAATAGGGATGATAACATTTTTAGTTCGTTAAATATAAGTAAAATTTGATTTTGCCTTTATTAAGTTTTAACTAAGCATATTTAACCTTCGATTAGTTGAAGCTATACACTATCCATCCTTCTTCTTGTTTTTTTTTTTTAAAAAAAAATCACCCGTAATAAGTGATATTAGTAATCTGAAAGAAAAAAAGAAGAGAAAATATAAATTACTATATATATATATATATATATGATGGATTAAAACACACTTAAATTACGAATAAAGTAATCTAATTAGCAATATATATAACTTTTTTTTCTTTCTTTTTATTTGTAATGTTAATTTAGATGACAATATAATTTCAGTGGTAGTTGACGAAACTATATATGATAATATAGTATCTCATCAATCATCATATTACAACCATTCATTAAAAAAACAATATATATTTCTGGTCAAAAGACTAAAAAATGTAGCAATAATATGGATAAGATATAAAGTAATATCTTTACTATATTCAACGCTACAAACATAATATGCACCTTTCTAAAAGTGATATATATAATATATATATATATATATACTATTAAAATTATAATCTGTCAATAGATATTTTCTAAGAAAAATATTTAATGGCTATTTTAATTTAAAAAAATTGTAATACTATTGGCATTATTAAAAAAATTGTATATTATCGATAAGTATAACCACTATTTATTTTTTCTAAAAATAATTTTTTAATTTCCTTATAATCATATTATTTATGGTGTTGAGATCAATTTGTGTGTGTATATACATATATATATATATATATATATATATATATATATATATATATATCAAAATAAAAAAAAATCACTTAATACATCTTTATTAATATTTAAATTTAAAACTTATTATTCCTAATCCACCTAATGAATCACCTGATGCTTGGATGCTAATTTTTTTAAAACACCACACAATCAATTGGTAACACATGAAGTGAAGAAAAAGCACTAAAAATATGTATGATTAAAAAAATGTAGGCATCATATATATATATATATATATACATTTATTTTTATCTCATTATGCATTTATGCTCTCCAATTTTGAGTAAACACTCAAATTTGTATAAGATTGAACAATAGACACACTCGTCCTATGTGACGTGTGTCCTACGTGGTGTCCTGTGTGTATTATGCCACATAAGACTCATATGTCTAGTACTTGTTCAACTTCATACAAAATATTTGCTAAAGCTGATAAGATGATTTGATAATATATAAATTTCTCATACCAATATTGTATATAATTTGATCGGTTTTATTAATCATATGCTTATATTCGTCCTTCCTTTCTGTATAGTTGCTTTTCGATAAACATTCTAAACAAAAAAATTTGAGACTTTTACTAAGGAAAGTCAAATTATAAGAAGTAATTGTACATAAGAAGCCTATACATAAAATAGAATAAAAATTTTCATCTATCTACTAAATATAATTTTGTAACGAACATGTTCAATGACACTCTCGAATAAAGATAACTTTGTCATTCCAAGTAGGCAAACCCTTATAACAATATCATGCAACTCAACAAGATTATATTATAATTTATTGTATTATATCGTCAATTGTTGAGATGGCCGAGTTGGTCTAAGGTAAGGGTGGCAGTGGTACCGGAACCGGCAAAACCGGACCGGTAATTACCGGAACCGGTACGGAACCGGTACTACGTGTACCGGTTTAGTTCCGGAACCGGAACCGGACCGGTCCGGGAAACCGGTAAATTACCTATTGTTCCGTCCCGGACCGGAATTAAACCGGTACTACACCGGACCGGACCGGACCGGTATCCGGGACGAACCGAATTTAAAAAAAAAAAAAATTAATTGAATCTAATTTTTATTATAATTTAAATTTCAAACTTTAAAGTTATAAATTTAAATTTTCAAACTTTAAATTCAAACAAGTTTGAAAATTTTAAATTTAAATTTTAAAGTTAAATTTAAATTTCAAACTTTGTATAACTTTAAAGTTATAAGTTATAACTTTAAAGTTTTAATTTAAAATTTTCAAAATTTAAAGTTTCAAATTTAAATTTTCAAACTTTAAATTCAAACTTTTAAAGTTTGAAAATTTAAAATTCAAATTTTAAAGTTATAAAATTTAAATTTCAAACTCTTAAATTTTGAATTTTTTGAATTTAAACTTTAAAGTTATAAAATTTAAAATTGACTATATCAAAAATTAAATTTAATACAACAATATTAAAAAACAAATTAAGGCGAATAGCCTATATTTTTATTAATATATACTTGATATTACAATTACATTTACAAAATATTAGTTTGAATTAATAGTTGGTGCCACCATATAAATCTCTTCGTAAATCATTCAACATTTCTTTAGTAACATGTTCGGGAATAGGTTGAATAGAAAGATCTTCCATTGCTTCAATCCCGTCGTCACTATAATCCTGCATTACTTCATCAACGTCATCTTGAAATTTGGTCGGTAGTGGTTCACGACCCAAATTTCTTCTCTCGGCATTAATCCAATCTCGAAATAATACCGATATCTCCAAGCTGTCGGCTGCTAGTGAATGCCTATGTTCTCCGAGTTGAAACCTTGCTGCACTAAAGACGCCTTCCGAAGCTACCGACGACGCTTGCATTGCTAATATATCTCGAACCATCGGTATTAGTTTTGGAAATCCTTTTGTGCGGTCTCTCCACCATTTGAGAACATCTTCAGTACTTTCTGTCATTTGATTAATATATGCATCAAAATCATTTCTATTATCGTGAGAAAGTTCAAGATAATCCTCTAAATAATTATCAATATTATTTTCATCAAATCTAACCCTAGAGCTTTCACGTTCATTTTCACTTGATAAATTTTTCTTAGCATTATATGAATCATACAATTTTCTTGCTTCAATTTTTATGCTATCTTTAACTTGTTGACAGCTAGGAATTTCTTCTAATTCATCATTAAGATCTAAGTTAAAATATATTTTTTCAACCATTCTTGATGAACCGAAATCTTTATACTTAGGGTGTAACAAAGATGCAGTTAAATAAATCTGAGGAAGAGGAATATAATATTTTTTAAATTTTATAATCATTTTTTCAACGGTTTGTTGAAATCTTGGTTTATTTTTAAATTTATATAACTTAGAAGAAATCATACAAATATCAGGCAAAACAGTACAAATTGATGGACTATAAAGTACAGAAATTCTTTTTGTAGTTAAGTAAAAAACTCTAAGGAAATCTATAAGTTCATTTATATCACGCCAATCATTATCATCTAGTCTATATGTCATATCAGAATTATGAGCATTCCAAACCATTTGTAAGGGTATTCGATATTCATAAGCGACTACAAGCATTTCATATAAAGTATTCCATCTAGTAGACACTGTTTTTGGAATTTTTCTAGGTGGAAGATTATTTTCAAAACAGCGATTTTGAAAATCTTTACGCCGAGACTTAACTTGACATTTAAATATAAAATGACATGCATTTTCAACTTTCGTACATCCGTTATCATACATATTTACACCATCTCTAACCATCAAATTATATATATGTGCAGTACATCTAATATGATAATTATCACCATAAAAAGGACAAAGTGTAGTTTTTAAATATTGAACAGCAGAATTATTACTTGAAGCATTATCTAATGTTATACTACTTATTTTATCACATATTCCATAACTTTGTAAAATATCTAAAATAGTTTGAGCAATATAACTACCGGTTTTTTGCATTTGACAACATTTGTAACCTAAAATTCTTTTTTGCATATACAAATTTTCATCAATCCAATGTGCAGTGACAGTTAAATAATCGTTACCATTTACACTACGACCCATATCAGAAGTAATAGCTATTTTACAAGTATTATAATAAAATAAACAACGAAGATATTGAAAATGTTGTGCATGATAATCAAATACAGCCTTTTTTATTGTATTTCTACCAAAACCTTTAAAATTTGGATTATATACAATTTGAATATAATGTATAAAACCGGGATTTTCAGCAAAACTAAATGGCAAACCCATAACACATATCATTTTAGCTAGTTCTTCAAGATCTTTTTCTCTACTATATGAAGGTAGTAAACTAGTGCCAGAAACATTAGACGGATTTAATTGTGTTTGTACCATTTTAGAGCCGCCTACTCCTACATTTTCAGGAAGGGGGGTACCGTTTTTTTTAGCTTCCGCTACCGCTTTAGCATGCAAAAATTCATTTTTACAACAAGACATTAAATGACTACTCAAATGTCCCGTCCCGCCAGATTTTCCCACAGTTTTATGATTTAATATATGTTTACATTTATTACAAATAGCTTGTGTTTTATCTTCATTTTGTGTCATAAATTGCCAAACAACCGATTTTTTAACACGATCTACCTTAGGCCTAGGATGTACTGGGGGAACTGGGGCAGGACAACGAAAGGGAGCGGGACTAGGAGTAGTAGCCGTAGGTGGCTGAGTTTCATCATCATCATCATCATCAAAAATAGGCGTATCAGTATAATTATCAATATCATTATCATTATCATTATCATTATCACTAGGCAAATCCTCATCAAAATTACCAAAGCGACGTTGTAAATGTTCATGATAAGGATCTAATCCTGAATTACTATCAATATTAAATACCGTATCATCAACATGTGTATAATCATCCGTATTTATTCTTAATATAGTAGATTTTTTAGTTTTAGATTTAGAAGAACTACCGGTTTTTGCATTATCGGAGGATGTAAAGTTACAAACATTTCTTACACGCTCTAATGCACTTTTTTTCCCCTTTCCTTTTTGAACAATATTTTTTCCAAAATCCATATTAGAAAATTAAACGTGAGAATAAATATAATAAGAAAAATGTTATGCAATTGTGCAAACAATAAATCACAAATAAATAAATAATTATTTAAATATAATTGAAACGTAAAATAAAAGTTAGAACGAATGTACCGAACGTCTACTTAAAAAAAGTAGACGTTTATGCCCGCCGATAGCCGAACGTGGAAAGTTGAAAATTGATTTTGAAGCTCCAAATCTAATTTCCAAAGACCAAGTAAGGCAACACCGAAATTTAAGATATCATATATTATCGAATTAGAGATTAGAGATAGAGAGTAGAGAGTTGAGAGAGTAGAAGATGAATAGATGATATTGTGATTTAAAAGAATGAAATTTAGGGGTATTTATAAGTAAAAAGATGGGTTAAAGTGTAATTTTTAAAACTTTAGGGTATTTCAAAAGTTAGGGGTGGGGTAAGGGCTTTATTGGATGAATTTTTCTTCAACTAGCCGTTGGGGGGGGCCCACTAGCCGTTACCCAACGGCTAGTAACGGCTTTATTTTAAAAAAAAAAATTTAAACCGGACCGGACCGGACCGGTACTTACCGGAACCGGTAAAAAACGGATTTCTACAGTTTCCGTCCCGGTTCCTGTACCGGAACCGGAAAAATCAAAGCGTAACAGGCACTAACCGGTACCGAACCGGTACCGAACCGGACCGGGACGGACCGGACCGGGAACCGGTAGGTACCGGTTCCGTTGCCCCCCTTAGTCTAAGGCGCCAGATTAAGGTTCTGGTCCGAAAGGGCGTGGGTTCAAATCCCACTCTCAACATATATTTTATTTTTTTATAAGTTCATCATTTATTTTTATTTTTAAGTTCTCAGATATAATAAAAAGATTTTCACCTTCAGAATCGTCTGAATTTTCAACATCATTACTATAAATAAATATTAATTCGTATTTGCAATAAAACTTATACTTCTTAGACATATGTTTTGAGTGTATCTTGCTCCTCATACTGAAAAATAAGTTAAAAAATCTAGATTGAATGACTTAAAAAAGAAATAAAATCCAAATTAATCACAAACAAGGATTGAAATGTGATAAAGTTTTTTTAGTTTTTAATCAAAGATCTCAAATTTAAATTATAAAATTCAAAGAAAATAAAACCATATTAGGAATCGCTTCCGTAACAAAAATAAATCCCATTGACATAACATAGAGTAACCAGGAGGGGTGGTGTTCTCAGGAGCAACTTTAAAGTCATTCGAGGGGTTCACGAAAATTTAATATTTTTTTTGGGCATAAATTTTATATTTGTATTGAAAAATTGGTAAATATATAAGAAATATTACTTAAGAACCGGATTTAACAACTCTCCATTACTTATTTTGTCTATTTCCCCAAGTACACACTTGGATGGAAGTCATGTGTAACGGAGAGGATATTCATCCATTTTGTTTTTTTTCATTTTTTAATTTGAGATATGTGTCAATCTTAGAAACATCAGGTGTTAAATTCACTTTGGATGATTGCAAAGTCATTTTGAAAACAATGTAAATTCATATTTGAACTTGTCTCGAAAAGTTAATTACATGCTAAAACTATCATGACAACATATTACGTACTTTTACTATCTAAAATTAAATTTTTTTACCCCCTAAAACTGACGTGGTAAAAAAAAATATTTAGCAGTAAATGAAGTAAAAAATAAATTAAAATCTTCTTTTTACTATCACGCGACCCCACTCTCCATCCTCCACTACCACCCAACACCTTCTTCTTCTTCTTTATTTTTTTCATACCCAATTTTCATCCACCCCATTATACCTCCACGAAAATTCGCTCCTCATCCCCCCCCCCCCCAAATCATATCCTATTTTTATGCTTATTTGGTTTTACCATTTTTCTTAGATTTGATTTTTCTCTTTTGATTTGTTGGTGATTGATAAAATTGTTGATTAAGTTTAAAAAATAAAATATAATGACAGATTTGTTAGTGACAAAAAAGTGGGAACAGAAGGCGGTGTAGAAGAAAAAATCAATATTGAAATGGTGATAGTGATATTTGGTGGTTGGTTGCACCCTTTGATGGTGATGATGTAATTTTGATCATGAGTTTGTTTATGTGTGTCGAATTTTGTCGGGGATCTTTATAATTTTTGTGGGGGTAATGGTGATAGTACAATTTCAATGGTGCATTTGATCGTAGGTGGTGAAAATTATGGTGACTATTTTAATTTTTTTTGGTGAAATATATAAATTTGGTAGTAATTTGACGATAGCGGTAGTGATTTCATGGTGGTGTTCATTGAAAAAGAAACAATTGAAATATTTGAAAAATATTTGACATGACATTTGATGTGACAATGACATGAATTGATGTGGCGCAAGTGTGGTACATCTCTCATAGCGAGAGTAGTATTACACGTCTTAAGAGTAAGAAAATTCATTATTTAGTAGCATAGGTATGTAATAGGTCACTTATTAATTTGAGCATGTAATTAATTTTTTGAAATAAATTTAAAAGTGAATTTATGGCTTTTTCTTTATTTGCTTGTTCTACATATAGTCATCGTAACTACTTACTCATTGAATGAGCCTCGTGACGCAAATTTTGAATTAATCAAAATTTAATGTGAATATAAAAAATAAAAAAAAAAATCACTTTTGAAAAAAAAAAAAAATTTAAGGTGACATATTTCATCATTCTAATACCATGATTTTCACGTTTAAAGAAAAGGTGTCGGTTGGAAAACAAATAAATACGCTAATTTGACTTTTGTATAACATATATATTAATGGTAGTTGGAGAAAAAAAAAAGTTCAAGTAATGATTAAAGTTATTTTTACAAATAAAATATCATGTAAAAGTTTGGCATTTGAATAATTAAATTAAATTAGTTTGAAAACCTAGAAAGTAGTTGATGATAATATTATTTTTTAAAAAAATTCTAACATTTTGAAATCTTGTAAAATAGAGAGGATATCACACAAACCCAAATTGAACACTATTTCTTTCTGTTTAGAAAATAAATATTAGATCGGTAAAATTATTTAATAGATTTTCAATTTAAATATTAAATTATGTTTATTGCCACTATTTGAATAATATATTGTATATGTTGTCTCGACTCAAATTCGAATTACTAAAGGTCCTATCAACTAATTAAAGGAAAAGTTACGTAAATAAGTAAATTGTTAACTAGAGCCGTTAAAATGAGTTTTGCCCATGAGGCTGGCCAAACTCAAATTGTTATTCGGGTAAAGTCAGAATAAAATTTTTCAAACCCATTTAAAATTAAGGCTTATAAATCAAATTCATATAAGCCCTTGGTCCTAGAGGCTTGATCGGGGTCGGCCAATGTGGCAAAATTATAATTTAAGGAGAACTTGCAATAATCTTGCTAGTATATGAACTGATTACTTAAATGAACGTTATGTTATAATATTATGAATCTTATTAGATTTGATACGTTTAATAATGTATTTCTGTATACACAGACTCAAAATTAGGTTAATTTGTTCTAGATACACTCTACTCATCTCCTCACGATTTTGCTTGCCATTCTCTTATCTCGCTCGTGTATCTGGATGCATCACGCCAGATACATGTATCTCGCATATCTAGTATCATATATACATACTAATTACACTAGATTCTTTTGTTATAGTTAGCCATATTTGATTTGAAAATCTTCTCGTTTTCTTGATTTTATAAAATTTTATGTTTGTACAGATAAAAAGAAGGCCTGGCCTGCCCGCAACCTGGGTCATTTTAAGGTTGGGTTGGGTTGAGTATTTTATACGCCCTTCCAAATGATGTCCGCCCTAATCCTTCAAATTCCTTGATCCGCAAGGCTTGGGCTAACATAGCTATAATTTTCATTAATTACCGCTTACAACTTAATTTTAATTATAATTACATACACTATATCTTCTCTCCTCTCTTATATATAAACGATGCATATACACTTATATGACGTATATACAAATTTTATTCGCCTTTTTTCACTTTTTACCAGTTAAAAATATGAAATATTAAATAAAAAAATAATTATTTTATCTTGTTATACATTATTATCCCTAGCTTTGAAAAGTTTAATCGATATATAATATTTTAATCCAAACAAATTTTTTTTGGGTCAAAAACCTCAAACTATCAAACTATTTGATTACGTTGAATATTTTATCAAATTCAACTCACATTTCTTTTCTTCGAATTTACATCTACTTATTATATTCACATATCTTAATATTATTAATCTCATTTTAAATGTAACACAAATCATTTTATACATAACGCATGTCAAAAAATTAATAATATAATTTTCAATTTTTTTTTTCTTTCTCTCTCTATATAAACAACATAATCCTTTTCTCCAGTTTCTCTCTCTATATATTATATACACACAAAACCTAGAAGATAAATTTTTCTCTTCGTTTGTTTGATCAGTAAGTGAAAACCCTAGTTTTGTGATCCGTGAAGTATGGCGTCTGGATCATCTGGTAGGCCGAGTAATTCTTCGGGTTCGAAGGGTTTTGATTTTGGGTCTGATGATATTCTCTGTTCTTATGAAGATTATCCACATCAAGATGCCTCTAATGGAACCCTCTCTGATCCTGCGATTGCTACCAATTCTGCTAAGGTAACTGTGTTTTTTTTTAAAAAAAATTTAATCGGAGAGGGATTACAAGATGTGGAAAGTTGAGGTAGTCATATGAGTAAATTATTGTAAGGTGGAAGTGTTCATTGTGTTGTTTTGATTGATACCCACTAGGGGTTTTGGAAGTTATGAGATAAAGCTTGAGAATTTGTAGATGGGTATTGCTGAAAATTGTTGATTTTTAATCCTTTGATAATTGTGGTGTCTGGTTAGCTTGTTCACAGCTTGACGATTAGCTGTTAACTCTTAGTAGTTTTAAAAAATTCGCTTAATATGTATGATTTATGAAGAACTCAGTAAAGTTGTTTCTTTTAGAAGTATTACTAAAATATTAGCTTTACATTTGCTAGATATCTAGTAGTCCATCAATGATTTACTATGCTTTAGCAGCTGCACTGATCAATTTTTTTGACCTATATGAGAGTTATCCTGATGCAGTCTATTGGACGTGTGGATTTTCAAAGTGATTAAAGGTGTTAAAAAGAGTTGGCTCACTTGGCTTTACATAAATTACTGTGGTGTTTAACTATGTAGTTTGATCTTAGAGGGTGAGGGACCTAAGATATTAGTGTATCTTCACTCATTTTGAGCAACTAATAGGAGTTATAAATCATTGTTGTAACCTAAAAATAATGATGACGGAGATCCTTGACCTCTCCTATACATTCTCTTCTTTGTTGTATTAAGCTCCTTCATCTTTATATTTGCCTCTTTTTTTGTGAATGAACAATCCGAAGACAAGAGACTGCAAAAACAGGTTAGCTAAAATCAATCTGAATGTAGAATAATAAGGAAATCATGTTTTACAATTCACACAGTATCCTCAATAGAGCTGGCTTTGCATCTGGATTCTAGATTTGGTGTAAACCTTTTGGAAAATGTTTGGAGGCATAGTTTTGATGTAGCTCATTGGTAGAAATTATAACAGATTAGCAGCTCTTTCAGGGGTCATAGACAAGCGGTATTAGTTTTCTGATTAAGAATCTTACCATTCTAGACTATGCATAGTCATGTAACTCATGTTAAGTCTTTTCTAGATTTTTTGTTTTGTGTCTGGTTCCCGTGTCTTAACTTTTATCATGTAATGGAGCTAACTTATCTTCTTTTGTACTCTATGCGTCTTCTTGATGCCGGTAATGAAACAACCACAGTGCTTTTTGGATCTTTGTAGGAAGACTTCTTCTTTCTACTTCATTACATTCAATCTTACCTAATCAACTTCTATTTGACTTCTTACTCAATTATGCTCTTGTATTGAGTAGGAGTTTCACAAAAACAGAATGACAAGGTCATCAATGTTTCCCACTTCGACGTATAGCCCTCCAGAGGAATCTTCCTTCAATCAAGACATGATATGTACTGTTGAGAAGACCATGAAAAAACATACGGACAATCTCATGAGATTTCTAGAGGGTATCAGTTCACGCTTGTCGCAGTTGGAACTGTACTGTTACAATCTTGATAAGTCTATTGGGGAAATGCGGTCTGATTTAGTTCGAGATCATGGTGAGGCAGATCTGAAACTGAAGGCTCTTGAGAAGCATGTTCAAGAGGTTTGTTCACTGATTTCCTTGCATGGCATGCATTTAAAGGTTTTGTCTGGCTGCTAAATGCTGTGCTTTTAGATATACCCCTTACACAAGTCAAATGTTATTCTCTTATCGGTGGTATGTGCTAAGATAAAGTCCGCTTTGAAATTATGGGTTGTATTGCATTGCTATTATGTTTCACATGGTAATAATGTTGTATGTTCCTCCTCCTTTTTCATAAAGATGATATGCTGTTTATACCCTCACCATCCTGAGCCCTATAAAGTAGGGTACTCCTAGTAACATGGTATATATAATATGCATAATCCTATTCTTGTAAGTTCCTCTTCCTTTTAAATAAAAGATGATATGCCTTTTATACTCTCACCATCCCAAGCCCTATAAAGTAGGATAGTCCTCTACCTCTAGTAAGTTAAGTTATAATGTGATGAGACTTTTTGATTATCTATTGTGTTTGACAATTTTTTAGCTAAAAGTTAAAGTCCATTCAAAGATTTCTCTCCCGCAACTGATGACATTAGAGACTAATCACTTCCTATTCTCACGTTCTGGGCTTTTACATGCTATGTATGGCTTCATGTCTGTTCTAATATTTGTGGAACATATTTTTCTGTTAATGGAGAATTTTATATGGTTTAGTAGACTTGTGAAGTTTTCAATGCTAACAGTTCATCTGGTATGGACAATTGGCAAAGTTTACCTCATCAGATCAAGTTAGACCCTATTTTAAGTAGGAGTCCATGTGTGTGATTAGAACTAACGCCACACCAACAAGGGTTGTGGTGGAGTAGTAAGTACTCCTTTATTCTTAACTATAGGTGTCACCCTTCGAGTCCCCCATGGTACTGAGTCGTGTTCTCAGGGAGCACTTTACCCCCAGCGTGGGACTTCATGGCGTGAATCTGGAGTTGGTAGGACTCCAATGTGGGTACCGGACACCGGATGGGAAATAAAAAAAACTAACACCACATTATTGGGGACGCCTATCATAAGGATTCACTAGTATAGTTTACGTCCATCTTTCTCTGCAAAAACACACATCTTTTTGTTTATTTTTGCCTAAATCTCAAATACACTTAGAGCCTGTTTGGCTCAGCTTAAAAGCTGGTCAAACTGACTTAAAAGCTGGTTTTTGACTTATTTAGCTGTTTGGCAATACTCAAAATAACTTATTTTAAGTTAAAAAAAAACTTATTTTAAGCCAAAAGTTAAAAGCTGGGGTAGGGGTGCTTTTTTTTTTTTTAGCTTATAAGCTGTTTTAAGTTGACCACATTTTTATCTTTTTGCCCTTAATATTTTTATACAATCTCCAAATTACCCACATAACCCTAACATCTCTTTCTTCTATTTTTCCCTTTTCACGTTTGGCATAGCAATTTCAGCACTTTTATCCAAACGCATAACTGCTTATTTTAAAAATAAGTTTCAGCACTTTCAAAAGTACTTTTTTAAAGCTGCTTTTATTAAGCCCATCCAAACGGGCCCTTATTGACGTTCTAGCCTTCTAATGCTCCTAGTCAATAAGTATGAATTTGTTCTTGTCCAATGTTAAGTTGCTCTCTGGAATTATGCCTTCACAGTTTTTCCTACTTTAATGGATTTTTGATGACTAATTTCTTTGCTGTTTGCTATTCCTGCAGGTCCACAGATCTGTACAGATTCTGAGGGATAAGCAAGAACTTGCTGAAACTCAGAAGGAGCTGGCTAAGCTTCAGTTTGCGCCGAAAGAACCAGCTTCAGCTAACAATTCTCAGCAGAATGAGGACAGAAATGCTCAACCTGTATCTGATTCCAATAAAGGTGACAACTCAACTGATGTGAATGGACAACAACTGGCACTTGCTCTACCGCATCAAGTAGCACCCCGGGCTCCTCTTACTAACCAACCCGTCGAACAGCCACAACAGGCACCTCCACCACCAATTCCATCTCAAAGTATGACGCAGTCGCAAGGTTACTATTTACCCCCAGTGCAGATGTCAAATACACCAGCTCCAACTCACTTGTCCCAAGGTCAATATCTTTCATCTGACCCCCAGTATCGTACTTCTCAAATGCAAGATCTTTCTAGGTTACCATCCCAGCCAGCAGCACCTCCGGGGAATCAGACCCCACAAATCCAGTCAATGCCCCAATATCAGCAGCAGCAATGGGCGCAACAGGTACCTCAGCAGGTTCAAGCATCCCAGCAGCATCAGCTTCCAAGTGTGCAACAGCAAGGTAGACCCTCCTCACCTGCTGTTTATCCTTCTTATCCACCCAGTCAACCGAATTCTTCTCCTGAACCTGTCCCCAATAGCATGCCAATGCAAGTGTCATTTTCCACGATCCCTCAATCAGTTTCAAGCCGTCCAGAAGCAATACCCTATGGGTATGATAGGTCTGGCAGGCCACTTCAGTCACAGCCTCCAACCCAGCATCTCAAGCCTTCGTTTGGTGCTCCAGGGGATGGGTATGCCGCTAGTGGGCCTCATCCATCTCTTTCTGCAGGAAATGCATATTTGATGTACGACAGTGAAGGCCCAAGGGGACATCCACCACAACCACCAAATTTCCCACAAAGTGGTTATCCTCCCTCCAGCTTCCCTCCCCAGAACGCACAGTCCTCCCCAAGCCCCAATCATATGATTCGTCCACCTCAATTGATGCGCACTCATCCTTACAATGAATTAATTGAGAAGCTGGCAAGCATGGGCTACAGGAGTGATCATGTGGTTCATGTTATCCAAAGGCTCGAAGAAAGTGGTCAGACAGTTGATTTCAATACTGTGCTCGACAGGCTGAATGGACATTCTTCAGGTGGTCCTCAGAGAGGATGGTCGGGGTAGGTCATTATCCATAACCTTTCTAATCATGTTTTCATGTAGGGTCTTCTGAAAATAGTGAAAGTACAATTTGACTCGAATACTATCTATTTGCTGAATAAGGGTCATATAAGTAGGCAGTTGACGATGATGTATGCAGCGCTATCATGCTGTGTATTGTAGATTTGCCATGTCTTACTTCTGAAGTTTTATTTGTTGTAAGGCAAAAATGTTTTCAACATTGTAATGTAGGAGAATTTATGAATACCTCTTTTTTTAAGATTGAACATCTTCTCTCATTCTTGTCCTTTGATTTAATCTTCACTGTTCACCGCGAAAAGAGTTGGTCTGATCTGGGCCAACTGGCTACGCGGTGGAACCTATGCTTACGACATATATGTGTATATTCTTAACCTCATAGCATGTGTATAAGCTCGTAATGAAGGACGTGATCTTGCTCAGGAAGGTAAGAAAACACTATTAACATAAAAGTTTAGCTCCACCAGAGGAGTGAATGACCTTATTCTTTAGTATTAGTGAATTGTGTAAATTTATCTTATAATATAAAAACTTTAGCTATTATTAGAAAGTGAAAATTCCAGTTTATTCTTTCTCACTAGCAACTAGTAATTGGGGAATAAATTCTTAAGGGCATCTGAGTTTATAACTAATATTTTGAGACATTCTTTATAGTTGCCCTATGCACCTAGTTGAAACTTATCGATGCATTAAAGCTCTCGTTATATGTTAAAGTTTTTCAAAGGATCTGATCACATTGTGTCTATTGGATGCATTTTTTCAAAGATATTGTTACCTATTAAATAAATATTTAGAAGATTTAGCATCTGGTGCTCTATCAAAGGATAAAACATAGTGGACAGAAAATGTAAAGATTCTTGCCAAAAGTTGTTGGTAGGCAAGCAAAAATTTTGAATTTTTTTCTCAGTAAGAACATAATTTTGTTCTTTGGACTAATATAAACTTTAATATTAGAGGTAATGAAAATATATATCTAAAGTATTACTATTTTACGAGTTTTCTATATGTACTATCATGTATCGTGTTTTTCATTTAAACTATCATCAACTATTTATCAAAATACGCATCGTTTAAAGTAATATATATGTAGTCTAAACTCATTTTTAAAAAAAAATTATAATGGTGCCAAATGGCACTCCATGTGGTTATTTAAAGAAATTTATTGGAATTTCATAATTAAAATTAAGAGAATGATTAAAAAAAAAAACACTCAAAGTTTCATTTTTTTTTTATTTTGTGTTTTTTTAACCTAAAATATCAAGTGTCCTTTTCTAAACGGTCATCAATTATTTATCAAAACATGCCTTGAAATTAATGAGAGAACTACCATGTGAACGAAATTTCATGTGCAAATTAAGTTGTCACATGCACACGCCTTTTGATAATTGTATTCAAACACATGATGTAGTCAGTTTCAAGATGTGTTTTAATAAATAGTTAATGATAAAAATAAAAATTTAAAAACCCAATAAAGTGATATTTCAAATATATTTTTATCATTATTTTTTCAAAAATATATTATATCTCATCTATATATTGATAGAACTTGACACAAAAGAAAGAGAAAAAATAAGTTGGATAGAGAAATGAGAGAAATGAAAGGTGAAATTTTTCTCAACATCTCTGCAGAAAAAGCATGGGAAATGTATAGAGATAATGATAAAATTAGTAGAATTAATCCACAAATGCTTGCTAAAGCTCAATATATTAAAGGAAAAGGAGAGCCTGGCAGTCTCAGATGTTTCCAGCTTGGTCCTGGTGAGTCTTTAATAAAACCTAAATCGAACTCAGTGATCTTCGTCTTAGTCTAATTATAAATTCACGTGAATTTAGTAATTTTTGTTCAGATCTTACATATTCATTAAATATTTGATTGTGAACTCAGTGATCATTATAGTATTGACTTAAAGATCGTTATAGAAATCTGTAATCTTGAAATTCTGAATTAGTTTTTAAATATTTAGACTAAGTACCGAATGAAAGACATGTATCGTGTGTATGATTTTTTTAAAATGTAACCATGGTTTGAGTTATATGTAATTTTTACTTTAATTTGTACTAACGGCTACAAATAAATTATTTGATTCGGTGTAAATAATTGTGAAGTCTCGATTATTTACCTCATCTTCTAAGTTAATCTAGGATAAACAGTTACTCTTAATTAATTTCAATTTATTTGTCTGGTTTAGATTTGATATTAATTTTGAAGTATGTTTTTTTAAAAAAAGTTTGAAGTTTATCAATAGTTTCTACCGTAACATCTAGATCAAAGATACGTATAGTAAGTCTAGGCCAATAATTACTAGGTTGACGTGAACTCATAAGTAACAATACAGATCAACTCCTATAAGGGTGAAATCAGGTCATCGAAAAATTACAATTGAAATTATTTTTATACGTATACAGAGTAGATGTTATATTCGTTTGATATCTTCGTGTGTTTTATCTCTTTATATATCAAACCCCATTAGTAAAAATTCTGATTCTGTCGCTATGCCCTTTGTAACACAAATATATTTTATGCAACAGTCAACCATACGTGTTGAATCCCTTTGATATCTTTGTCTTTTTTTTACCTCTTTATATTTTGAAAAATTCTGACTCCATCACTACGCGTTATTCATGCAGCATTAAGTAAGTATGTCAAACAATCAATAGAAAAGATAGAGAAGGTGGAAGAAGGAAGGTCAGTGACCTATCAAGTGACTGATGGTGAATTAAGGAAAATGTATAATCCATACAGAGTTACCTTCTCTTTCATTTATGTGAGCAATGAGCAATGTGTAGTTGAATGGAAAGCAGAATATGAGCCAATTACACCTACAATTCCTACACCAGAAAAGGCAAGAGATGCTGCACTATCATTTCTCAAATCATTTGAAAAAATAGACAACCATGCTATGTAAAAACAACGAGTTCGATATCTCAGATAGTCGCTCAACTAAGAGTTAGTATATCAGAAGAACGGTGATTATTTTATGAGATAATAACTGTAAACTGAATGACCATATGAGAAATCTGAAGCTAAGCTTTGCGAGTTCAAGCTTTAAGGTTCTCTATATATAAGTTGTTGTGTGTGTTTATATTGGGTTCAGATGAGTCTGGTGTATTTTCTGTGTCGTATGTTTATGAAATTTATGTCGTGTGTAAGAGTAAAGAGGTCATTTTGTTACATGTACGATCCAAAATGATCTCGTTGAATAAGCAGAGATAGATACATGATGTGAAGTTTATGAGCTTCTGCAGATATCTCAAGTTAATAAAAAATGATTGAATTTATAGTTAAATATTTAGTAAATTTCTTAATACGTATACCTGATTTTGGGATTACGTGAACTTGTAACTTCTACTAATATAAATTCCAATTAATGGTGTGTATGAGTTCGATTTTACAATATTTTATTGGATTTAAGTATGTATTGTATCATACTTGTAATTTATATACACTCATATATCTTTATTTAAACTTTAATCTTAAGAAAATTTCTTCTAATTAGAATAAATTTACATTAATTTATGGTGCATCAATTTCATATGTAAAAAAGTATATTATTCTCGTTTTTAATCTTTTGCAACAAAGTGTGTTTTCACAAAATTATAGAGGAAGAAGATAGACTAAATTGGGTTAATAAGCTTAGATTATTTTAAATTTAAACGCGTAATATTACGATTCAAATGGTAATCTCTTGACCATTAAACTGCTCTAATAAATTGCGCGTAATGAAGCAACACGAGCACATGATTGAGTTTCAAATTAGTAACCCATAAAAAAACAATTTTCTCGTATTTCATTTTGTATTTTAATATATTATTACGTAATTAGTCAAATTAATATTTGATTAACATTAATTAGTTGGATATTAATTGTGGATCATGACATAGATGGGCTTATAGGAGCAATGTTCAATTTCCGGCCCATGATCATTGGGAACATTAGCCCAATAATGTTTTTGAACTTCATCGAATGGTTCGGGTTGAGACTCGAAGAGCTCGGGAACATTAGCCCAATTATATTTTTGAACCTCATCAAATGGTCCAGGTTGAGACCAGAGGCGGACCCACTAAGCCAGACGCGGGTGCTCGAGCACCCATTGATTTCCGAATTTTTTTTATATATATATATAGAAAATATGATACATATGTTATTATAATTTAAATGAGCACTCATAAAATAAAAACAGTTGTGGGTGAGCTTGTTTAAACCTCTACAATAAGAGGCGTGCGAAGCCACTGGCGAGGGTTTGAATCCTGCTAGTAGCATTTCTTTTTTAAAAATTTTTCCAGCGAATTTTATGTTAAAGGAAGTGAGCACTCACAACCTTTAAATCCTGGATCCGCCACTGGTTGAGACTCGTAGAACTTGGGAAAGTTCTTTAACGTGATCTTATATTGAAAGGCTTAAAAGACAAATTTAAGAAATCAATCCATATTTTTAAGCGTTTTTTAGAGTCAACTTGTTAGTACGGTATGAACTAAAACTCGAGGGGATCAAGGGTGATTCAGTACCATTGAGACTCATATCGATGTTGTAGATTATGTTTCGCGATCGCTTAAACGAGGACCGGAACTACATAAGAGGTCATTTGTGTAATTATCCAAATTTTAACCTTCTCCCTTACCTAAAATTTGGCGCAAAAATTTCAACTCAAAATTTACAACAGCGCGGTAGATATTTGGCGGCAAACGTTCCCGCTAAATATTTTCCCTCCATTGAAGCTCACAGTAAAGCACTATATATAAATCTTGCGGCATCCATTAATTTTCATCAAAACTCAGATTCTTCACTCACAAATTCTCAGTTTTCATTCCAATTTTTTGTTAAGTTTTAGGGTTATCATGGTGGTAGCATTGGGTCCTGGAAAATTCTACGGCAGCAGTTTACCAAGGCCGAGGTTTTACGAAAACCCAAATGGAGAACGGGTCGATCCACCGGTGTCCGTTTTGGATCCGTTGATGTCATGGGCCGAGGAAGCTCACTGGTCAATGGGGGGTTTGAGCTTCAAACGCCTACGTCTTCAAGGACGGATCGAAGGTAACATCAAGAAACTCAGAGCTGAGCATGAGAAGATGGAGAAGATGGAGAAGAAATCGGCGAAAAAGGGTTCGGTGTCGTCACCGGTGGTTCATGTAAGTCCATCTCCTCCTCCTGCTCCATTGAATTTGAAGAGGAAAATGCGATTGGTTGATGAATCTGATGATGAAATTGAAGAAATGGGGGTAGAGGGGAGAGTTGAAAAAAGGGGTCTAGCGAGGAAATTGGATGATGATTTTGATAAAGTTGCTGAGAAGAGTGATGGGGTAGTTATGGGAAGAACAAGGAGTGGTAGAAACAAAGAAGCTGTAGTTGAGAAATTGAAACCCAGAGGTAGAAAATTGAAGAAGGGAGTGAAGGGATCTGAGAAGAAGAGTATATCAGTGACACCAAATGCAGCAAGAACTTCACCAAGATTGTCGAAACGTCGGTTGCCTTGAAGGTGTTTGATAATTTGTGTCAATGAACAAAACCTTCAATAGTACAGTTATAAGTATGTTAGCTTTGCAATATAGGTTGGATTATTGTAGTAAGTTGCTAATCTTGATAAAAAAATTGAATGAAAATTGAAACAATCCAGTTGTTGAATGCTTTATAATTGATTGTCTTTGGTTTATGGTTCTTTGTGTAGATCATATGTTATAATAAGATAAATGGGAGAAATTTTATAACCTTGAAAATGTGTTTAATGATTAAGATTTTCTTTGAATCTTATATCTTTAATGAGCCTTAAATTGAGATGTTCTTTGTATCTTATAATCTTTAACCATGCTTAAAGAAGATGCCATCAAATTTGTAGTAATTCAAATAAATTTTTTGATTCTATCCTCTTGATTTTGAAGAGATTTTTAGACTTTTCTTGGTTTATAATTGTAACAATATGAGTATCATTGGGCTCTTTTTGATGAGCTTCTTTCATTCTTAATAGTTGTGGATTGTTTTGGGGATTGTGGTTGAGGAAGTGTTATGTTAGAGTTGTTCGAGTCGAGTTTTAGCCTTTGAGTTTGTATGGTTAGGGAGTCAATTGTGGAATGAGTTTGTAGTATATGTTTTAGAGTGGATCATTTTGGTGATTGTGTGGTTGAAGAAGTGCTTCGTTAGAGTTGTTTGAGTGAAGTTTTGGCTTTTGAGTTGAACGTTTGTTGCAGTATCTAAGACTTAAAAGACAACATGCTAAGGCTTTACGCTCTAACTCACCTTCACAACTCTAGATGTGGTTGTGCCTAAGTTATCATTCTTCGTATGGTTATGGAGTCAATTGTGGAATGAGTTGTATATGTTTTAGAGTGGATCATTTTGGTGATTGAGTGCTTGAAGAAGTGCTTCATTAGAGTTGTTCGAGTGAAGTTTTGGCCTTTTGAGTTCGTATGGTTAGGGAATCAACTGTGAAATGAGTTGTAGTATATGTTTTAGAGGTTGTTCAGTGTTAGACATTTTTGTTTAGTTTGTATGATGTTTAGCGTGTGTGGAGGCTCGGGTGAAATTGATTATTGTTGCTGAAAACTTGTGATATGTGAGTAATTGCTCGAGTTAGGGGCTATATGACTTATCCTTATATTTGATATTGAGATGCTCGGAGAAAAAAAAAATATTTCAAATTAAATAGATATAAAGAAGTCTTTAACTTAATGTATACCCTTCATTTGTGTTTTCTATATTTAGCTTTTGGCATGCTAAGCAAGGAATTTAACAGGGTGTAAAGTTAGGGAACAACAAGAGAAATGAACAACACACATTGAGTCTAACAAGTAAATGTTCCCAAAAGAGTGACAATACCATTATTTTCTCTCTTAATAATCGTGTATTTGTGTTAAAAGATTATGACCGATAAACTTAAAAAATTAAAATACTGAATCTGGCTCGATCAAAGTAAGTAATATACACCTTCCTCTATAATAGGGACGGAACTAGGGTTACTACATCTAAGACCGTTCTTATTGAAAAATTATACTTTGCAAGATTTTATTTGATTATGTATATTTAATTTCAATTGTAACAATATTTCAAAACAACCAAATCATAAAAGAAAAACCCACTAAAGTCTTGAAAAATAACATATATTAAAAGTTAAATATATATATTATCTCCTTTTTAATTGATAAGTAAGGTTAATTGATATGTTAAGTGTCGAAATTATATTATAAGTGAAAACATTATTGATCGTTTTGATGAGACAGAATCCTATTCAAATTCACTAATTTGTATCCCACAAAATACATCAAATAACAAAACAAGAGCCACAAAAGAGCAAAATTCAAAACCCAAAAATCCAAATCCAAATCTCCATGGCTGAAACTAAACAACAAGAAGAAGAACCTCCCCTGTTTCCATCATCATCAACCTCTTGTTGCTCCTTCATGCTTCTCTTGAAGAAACTTATGAGCAAAAGACGAACATGGGTTTTTCTCTTTCTCACTGTTTACACAGTTTTACTCTCAATTTCTTGGAATTTCCTCAATTCAGTACTTTCTTGGTACGAATCCACCATGAAATTGACACCCACTTCAGCTCTCTACGGATCTATCATATTAGGGCTTGCATTTGGGGTTTTATCGATTGTAGCAGCTCTGATCGTGGTTGTTCCAGCAACACTTGTAACTTGGATAACTATTTTGGTTTTGTTGACGTTTGCAGGTAAAGGGAGAAGGGATTTGGTTATCGAGGGGAAGAAATTAACGGCTGAGATTTCTGGGTTTGTTGTTAGGGTTTTGATTAGAGAAGGGAATCTTGTTGCTGTGATTTGTGCTGTTCTTGGGTATTTTGCACTTGTTAGAAGGAATAAAGAAGATGGTATTGATTATTGAGTTCAAAAAATCGAGTTGATCATAAGCTTGATCTTAATAGCTCAGTTTGGTTGACTATCTGAACTTTCAGGTTATTGGTAAGAGTTCGATTCATCATCTAGTAATACTTTCCCGTACCCCATTATAAATCAGTGGTTCTTGTTGTATTGGAGGGGTTCGAATTAGCTCGTCTCGAGATGAAAGAAAAGATTGGTAATTTGTGTTTCTTCAGTTTCAGGATGTGATAGATAGACCTAGCCTATCTTTAACTTTAGCTGCTTAGAAACCTAAACGATTGATGTTTCTTCCCCGTCTTCCCTTATCATGGTTCTTATTTTATTGGAGGGGGTTTGTATCTTGTTCAACCTCGGAATTGTGATGAGCTATTCTATCTTAACTTTAGCTGCTTAGAAACCTAAACGATTGATGTTTTTTCCCGTCTTCCCTAATCATGGTTCTTATTTTATTGGAGGGGGTTTGAATTAGCTCCTAAAGATTGGCAATTTATCTTGTTCAACGTCGGAATTTGATGAGCTATTCTATCTTAACTTTAGCTGCTCAGAAACCTATAGGATGGATGTTTTTCCCCGTCTTCCCAGACCAATTTACCTATTTGGAATTCTTCAGCTACCACCATATTAGTCTTGCTTTTGCCAAAAAATCCGTCCTCACTCTACTGTTTTATCGACTTTTGCTGCAAAGATATTAGTAGAGACAGTTGTTTGCTTGCTGGAAACTTCGACTAGTATATTCCTTCAACGCTATGATTACATTTCTAGTAATCGTTCTTTGTATACTGTGATCTTGATACTGAAAATCTAGTCTTAGCATATGGAGGAGGAGGCCTTTGATAGACGGGAAGTAACTAATCGTGTGGAAGTCCGGTTGTTTTGCCACACATCGCCCTTTCAAGACATCTCTTGACGACATTTAGTGACTGATCAGAATTCGATAAAGATTCAATCTTTGAGCTAATTAGAAGCTACTTTTCGTCTTGAATATGGATTTAGCTACAAGGGTGTATAAGCATAAGTTAGAATTGGTAGCTTTGTGTAAACAGTAGAAATGGGTACATGTTTCTGCAATGTATGTGATGTTTGTATATGAAATATATAGTGGAAAACGGAGAGTATTTTACCAGATACTTGTGTTGATGAAAGGTATCGAGATATTTTGCACACATTATTGGTAACAATCTAACCCTTCCTTTTGAGTATTTACGCGTCGTTGCATGATCTGGGACTTCATATTGGTTCATGTAATGTTTCTGCAACATTTGAATAGCTGAAATTGTAAATTTTTCTGGTGCTGATGCCTTCTTCAGTAACCAGAATTTGAAAAGCTTATTGGAAATTCCTTTGCCTCCTTAATTACTAGTGAAGTATGGTCATTCTGATAGATAGAAGTCGGGATTTGAAGTTTATAGATTCTAAATCTTTCAATGACTCTCATGCGAGTCCCTTTTGTGTCAGCTCTGGAAGGCGCCAAAGTCTTTTCGAGATGTGCACATAATGATAATCTAATTCATTATTCCGAAGAAAAAGCCTACTATGTTATGGAATAAGTCATTCCTCCGCCTTATTCTTTTAAAGGTATGGAAACATAATGAGTGAGTTTGAAAGATCGATACGATAAATAATTAGTCCCTACTTGCGAGGCCAATCCTACGATAAATGGTGTTTCATGTAAAACACCAATTGTTATGAAATAAAATGGAAAAAAGTAAAAGTTAAGATTTTTTTTTTGAACATTATGAATTTTTAGATAGAAATAATCGAGATTGAAAGGATGAATAAAACCTAATCAAAAGGAAAGAAACGATAAAATCTTTCTTTTGTCCCTTTCAGGCGATCCAAAAAGGAAAAAAATGATATATATATTAAAGATATTACTACGTATCTATAAAATACCGTCTCAATTCATCATATTTCATGAGATTCGGAATTGTTTAAAAGGAAGGGAGTACAAACTATTTTGATATAACTTATATTCGAACACTTTGTATTACAATATAGATAGCTTTATACGAGTGACACTGCTTTTGTATGCAATTGCATCATGGATCTCAAATTCGAGTTTTTGAAAATAAAAAAAAAGATCCTATTAAAAACATTATATCCAGAGATAATTCTATAGTATGCAAATCGAAATTAATTAAATTTCAATACGATAATTAAATATTGAGAAAAAAAACACTCCTAAAATGTCATACACAAAAAGAAGTTTCTTATTTATCAAACAACCAATATTTTGCAAGTATATGCTAAACTGTCGGTGGTGGAATTATATTTAATTCACCACATGTCCACAACCCATAATGAAATAGATTGAAAATAAGTTTCAAATTTAAATTTTAAAAGACAAAATATTACTTCTCATGATTAAAGTTAATGAAATAGATTGAAAATAAGTTTCAAATTTAAATTTTAAAATACAAATTTAAGATTAAAGTTTTCCTATGTTTTTCAACAAACATCATAGAGTATGCACAATTTCTAAGAAAAAAAAGACATAATATATAAATACGATCGTTAACTTGACATAGCGAGCAACTGACCTTTAATATTGAATGTGCACAAGTAGGTACTTAAATTTGTATAAATTGAATAAATAGACACTTCCGTCCTATATCGCACCCTACACGACAATTTTGTGTTCCACGTGGCTTACTACGTGTATTATGTCATGTAAGACAAGTGTGCCTACTTGTTCAATTCTATACAAATTTACGAATCTACTAATACACATTAAAAATTGAAGGACATATAATTGTCCATTGAAGCTAAGTTAAAAATCATGTTTACGTATTACATTTTTTTTTCCCATCCAATATTCGATACCTATATTGAAATCTAACTAAGTTGGAGAAGCATCATTCCTTGTGTTGGTAAGTTTATTTCTATGGAAGATTATTTGTTCGTTATAAGGATAATATTACTTTTTATTTCCAAGTTATACATAATTTTTGTTTTGATTTTTTGTGATATATAACTAAATATATTAATATTTAGTTTAATTATGAAGTATGTTGTTTTGGCCCCATTAATATATTAAATTTGACTATTTACAAAATTACATTATCAACAAAGTAATTAAATAGTGAAAACAATAAATAATTATGATAAATTTATAAATATTTCTACACAAAAGGATTACAACTCGTTTGATTGAAGGTTTAATATAGTTGATTCAAATATCATATCGATTAATTAAAATTTATCATTTAATTGAAGGACTAAAAAAATACTAATTCTTTATTAATCAAGAAAAGCTGGTCCACAAAAGCTGGATTTTCTTATGATTTTCAATCAATAATTATGAATTTATTTGATACTTTGAGTTGGAATAAAACAAAAATAACTATTATGATTAGAAATTTAAATATGATTAATCCATTTTAACAGTGGATATAGGTAGATTATAGTTTTCAGTATTGTCAAATCAAGAAGATGTATTATTACAAACAATTATTTAAACTGCTGATTATTTTTAAGAATTTAAAATATAGATGTTTATAGTATGATCAAAAGCCATAATTACTCCTCAAAGTTGTTTCAAATTTATAATTAGTACGTAATTACATACTTTGCGTGAGGGATATATTAGAGTCCGGAGCCCTAAAGGGTGAAAAATGTTAACAAAAATTTCAAAACGGTATATGAATTTTTTTTTTTAACTAAAACGGTAAAATCATTATTATTTTTTTAAGTTGAAATAATTTTTTTTAAAAAAAAAATCAAATCGCTAAAAAAGATTTTGATTTAAAATCGCTACCTTGACAGCGATTTGATTTTATAAATAAATAAATTAATTAATAAAAAAACTTTGCGATTTGATTTTTTTAAAAAAGAATTATTTAAACTTAAAAAAAAAGAAACAAAAAATAATTAAAAAAAAATTGAACTCAAGTCGCTGCCTCAGCAGCGACATAAATTTTTTTTATATATTTTGAAAATTGCTCCTTCGAGAGCGATTTTATTTAAATTTCTTTTTTAAAAAATCAAATTTAACAAATCGCTGTTATAGCAGCGATTTTACTTTTTTCGACGGACCAAATCGCTACTTAGTGAACGATTTTGCCATTTTAGTTAAAGAAATTTATATACCGTTTTAAAATTTTTGTTAACATTTTTCACCCTTTAAGCTCCGATACCTTATTTTGAAAATAAATATACTTTATAAATATCATTATTATATAATATGCTTTATTTGTTGGCATACCACACTTTTGACACCTCTATTTTTCGCTTTTTAATTTTTTCCCTTCTATTTTCATCCCACCTTCACCTTTTTTTTAAAAAATAAAATAAAATAAATTCTTACTTTTAAAAAATAGAATGTGAAACAATAAAAAAAGTAAAACTTTCTTTAATGAAAAAGATATTTACCAAATAGAAAAGGTAAAACATATGAATCTATCCATTTATTTTAGAAGAGAGAAAAAAAAAAGTCATTTGATAATTGATTATAATTATGCATATATTAATAATGAGAAATTAGTTACGATGTAATCTATTTATTATTTCATATAAAATATAGAAATCATTCGATAACGGATTAAAATTATAAAAAAAATACATAAATTATATATATATATATATATATATATATTTAGTTATCTCACATTAAAAATATACCGCTTTCTTATTTATATTTATTTATCAAACAACCAATAGTTACAAGAAGTTTGCTGTCGGTGGCCATTGGCTTTAGACTTTTCTTCTTTTGGTCAAAAAAGATATATATATATATATATATATATATATATATATATATATATATATAATCTAGCGTTTAAGGGCGTGACTTAATAATGAGTATAGGAGCGGTTCAAATATATTAGTGGTGTAAAATAAAAATTAAATGGACCTTAAACTTGAATCTTCAATAACTTTATATAATTGATTTATTCTAGTTTTCAATTGATAATATAATTATTTCTATTTTAAATTATTTTTCATGAGATAGTACTTCGAATATGTCAAATTTCTTTTATAATTCCTTCATTTTTCATGAAAAATTTATTTTTTCTACAAATAGTATTCAATATTTGTTTAAAAATAATAACTTATAACTTATTATTATTAAAAATGTGACCCTTTAAATTTGGGAGCCTAAGTCACAATTTTTTTTTTTTAAATACTGTCGAGCCACCCCTAAATCAATGACATAAGTTGAACATTATGAAGTTTCATATTCGAATTTCAACAAAGACAAAATGCAAGGTGATTACTTTTTATCTATTCTAACATTAACGGACAATATTATCAAATATGATCATTGATAAAAGAATTAGAAATATCTCTTAAAATTAATCAAGATACGAGTAAATTAAATAATCAATTTCACTCAGAAATATTTTCACAAAATAAAATTACTCTAGGAATTTAAGATAAAAAATTTTCGACAAACATCATAGAGTATTGCCACTTTTATTGTAATTTATTCATTTTGAGCCTACAACCATAGTTTTCTGCAGCAACATATACAACCTATTTAATTTAACAATAAAGTAATGTTTTTGTTGCAACTGTAAGATTCATGATGATAAAATTATTGTTAGAAATGATGATACTTTTTATAGCAAGTACATCATACCTAATTTGGCAAGTATATTTCTATTTAAAAAATATTTTGTTTATTATAAAGGATAATATTATTTTTGATTTGATTTCGATGTCACGATTCATAATCACGAATCGTGATAGCACCTATGTTCCCAAACGATAGGTAAGCTAACCCAATAAATTTCACCAATCCAACTTAAACGTGAAAAGGTAAGTATCAAACTAATATCTAATATACTAAGTATTCAAAAATGAATGCGGAAAATAGAAATATCACCCCAAGATTTAGTGTCATAAGTACAAGAGCTTCTACAATAGGATACAAGTCCAACTAAAATGAAAAACTTAACATAAGAAATATCCTATCAGAATATCAAAATAACCTAATAAATAGAGGTACATTGAACGTGTGAGCCGCATAATATCTCAAGCAGCACACCACGACTCCAAGACAATCAAAAATCATACTCAAAGCTCCAAGAACGTGTCCAAAATTGGAATTCAATCTGCACCACAAAAGAGTGCAGCAAGTGTAGTATGATTACGAAATCACGTGAACCAGTATATCTCATTAACCGACAACGAAGAAGTAGTGATAGGAGTTTATGTAAGAAGATCAGTTCTTTATGTTTACAAGTATATATTATATTTACCAGTCAAGTTCCATCAAATAGAGGAAATCAATTATCACGTACTTTTTTCAACCACCAATAAAATTTATAATCAACAAAAAAAAGAGAAGGATGTAATGAGATACAATGCAATGTGACACCATGAAATGATATGCCTCAGATTCCAAGTACTCTCTCAACCGTATGTACATGATACTCCTCAAAAATACATGGAGAGTTCATGATCCATGGGGGACTCGCAAGGTCCATATATCGACACAGACGATCTTCACGTGTCTGTGCGGACGATCTCAACGCACTATCATAAAATCAAACAATTTCCACACGGACGATCTCAACGTGCCCAAATTACAATCTTAACATCTCACCATTCCCAGCACGGACGATCTCCACGTGCCCAACTTATACTCAATCTCATGTCAATGCATGTACACAATATTATTTCAATAAATGGGATGATGATGCACCTCAATCAATTAATATCAGAATAATACATAACCACCTCAGTTATCACAACTATACGGGTGCAATAAAAAAAACACTATAACACAAAGAATTCAAGTCAATAATGAATCAGCTAATGCCCATATTCTTTGGCATTCTCGGGTTCCAACCTGCATTCTATAGTAATAAACTTTCCCTTTATATCCCCGGTACTCGTACCAATGCCTGTCACACCATTGATACGAGACCCCCATCTTTCGCCCTTACCCCTTGGTCTATTTCATTTTTAATCTTCTATTAGGAAAACATCCTTCAACAAGTATAAAAAGTCTTAACATACCTTGAATGCCGAACTCGTGTCACGAATCCTCAAGATGGTTCCTTCCCCTTTCGCAAAGTTTCAGAACATTCTCAATCTACCAATGATACAACACTCGTAAGTAAGCGAGTTTGTAGACGTACGTTCATCATTAATCATATAAAGATCAAGAAAATTTTCAACTGCGCTAACCTGCATATTCTCGTTTGGCCCTCACGTTTTGCATTCACATTGTGGTAGTTTCTTATCCTTATTTTCTTCTTTTCTAATAATAATAATTAAGTATTAAAAGTGACTAATCCCACTAACTTAATTTAATTACATGGGTCAAGTATAAAAGATAATAAAGGAATTATGAATATGATCCACTATCAACTATATTAATTATTCAATAAAAATTTCAGCAACTATATACTCTTACTTACCGAATAGTTTAAAATACCTCTTAAATTTTATTTTGAAAGGAATCGAAATAGTCCTAGTTTTCAAAACGACATAGCGTGTCGCTACACCCAAGTTATAAATAATTTACAGAATTATATTATTATCAAAATAATTAAGTGGCGAAATAATAAATAATCATGATAAACTTACAAATATTCTCACACAAAGGGATTAAATTTAATTCCCTCGATCATGATCAGTAGAAGGTTAATATGCTTAATTAGATATTATATTATTAATTGATGACTAAAAATACTATTACTCCTTAATTATATTACATCCCATTTAAAAGTGGTAAGAAAATCTGACCCACAAAAGCTGGATTTTTTTAATGATTTTCAATCAATAATTATGAATTTAGTTGATACTTTGAGTTGGAATAAAACAAAATCAACCATTATGATTAGAAATTTAAATATGATTAATCCATTTGAACAATAGATATAGGTGGACTATAGTTTTCAATATTGGATTTATTATCACAAGTAATTATTTAAATTGCTGATTATTTTTAAGGATTTAAAACATAGGTACTGAGTTAATAGTATGAAAAAAAGACATAATAACTCCTCAAAGTTATTTCAAATGGCAATTAGTATATACTCACATATTTTGTGAAAGAGACATATTATCTGTCTCAGTTATTTCAAAAATATTATTATTTTGAATAACTTTAACATTACGTTTGGATCTTTGTTATCCATTGTATTATATTGTATTGTTATTATATCTATAATATTTATTTTAATTGTTATTTAAAATATATTATATTGTATTGTTATATTTCGTTATTACGTAACAATGAAAACCTTATTTTATGGAACAATCAATTTGGTGTGTTCCCATTGTTACTTAATTTCTTTTTTCAATTATATATTTACATAATATTTTAAAAATACCATTTTACCCTTATCTTAATTATTTGAATCTAGTCAAGACTTAGAATAATTAGGATATTTTAGTAAATTTATAAATTACGATACAGTACGATACGATCAAACCAAACAATTAAAATGTTATTAAACAACAACAAACAATACAGTCTAGCCAAACATTGTATCTACCATATAATGTAGTAAAATAGAGTACAATATAATACAATACATTATGAAACAATGTGTAACAATGATCCAAACAAAGTGTAAGTATACACAACACTTTAACACATGTATTTTTCGATTAATTTTTATTTTCTTTCTGTTTTCACCCCCAACCCCACCCCACCAACCCCCCACCTTCACCATTTTTTTTTTTTTTTTTTATATATGAATAAATTCTTACCTTTTCTAAATAGAGTATGAAACCATAAAAAAAAAGGTAAAATTTTATTTAGCGGAAAGATATTTGATTCAATGACAAGAAAGAAAAAACGCCTACAATAGGCCATGATTGAAGCAAGACTTCAAGTACCAATGTCGATAAATTATTTTTGCCAAAACAAAAATAGAAAAAGTCAATTTTTTTTTGTCTTTCGGAAATTCAGATTCATTAATTCAGATTAATTTAGATTCACGTGGAAAAATTTTATTTTTGAAAAAAAATGTAAATGATTTCTACTAAAAATAATTCGAGAATCAAACTTAAGTTTTTAAATAAATTATATCATATTTATCATTTTATTACAATCTAAAAAGCTATAACCAAACAAAAGTATCAAAACCTTTGAAATGCACATGATTTACAAACAAACAAACAAAGTAAAGAAATAAATACTACTATATATTTCCTCCATCTCATATTATTTATTTATATTATTAAAAATATTTGTCAATTTACAAAATGAAGAATTAATTAAAAATATATTTCATTTTGTCATTAAAATGTAATTTCTGTTGAAAGTATAAAATTTTATAAAGTTCCAAAGAAGTTTATCGATTGTTAATCTTTAGGGAAAATGCACAAGTACCCCCTCAACCTATGTCCGAAATTTCAGAGACACTTATACTATACTAAGATCCTATTACCTCATAAACTTATTTTATAAGTAATTTTCTACCTCTTTTTGGCCTATGTGACACAAATTTGAAAAAAAAAATCAACCAACGTTAGGCCCACAAAATAGTGTCACATAGGCCAAAAAGAGATAGAAAATTATTAATAAAATAAGTTAAGGGGATAATAGGACCTTAATATAGTATAAACATATTTTTGAGATTTCCGACATAGATCGAAGGAAATACTTGTGCATATCCCTTAATCTTTACGTTGAAGGTAAAACTATATAAATAGCATGTAAAGAAATGTTTTGAGAGTTTTTGTTGGATTTATAACATGTTAGGTATGCTTTCTTACAACTCCACCCATTTCAAATGTATGAATTTAAATTCTAAATTCAAATCATAATATCTTTGTTATTTAAGAAAAAATATAGTTGGTTTCAAATTTTATTGTTATTGCTTAATACTTGTTTCCGTCCAAAATAAGTGAATTTCAAGCATTTTTTTCTTAGTTCAAAATAAATAAATTTTTTGAACATGATAAGTATTTTCACAAACTGAAGTGAATACCACACAAACTATATAACATACATGTACAATATATTTGAAACTCTATCTATACTATTAAAGCTACGACATTTTGAGATTGTGATAAAATTTGTGTATATTTCATCTTCTTCAAATCTTACTTATGGAGATTTCACTGAATGTATTATTATTGAATAATGCTGATTTTTTCCCCTCAAAATAACGTTAAAAGAAAGTAAGTCACATAAATTGACACAGATAAAATAATATTTTATACATTCGATTTAGATTTTCTTTTTTATCTTATACTATACCCATAAATCACGTATGTAACGCCTATCAGAAACAAAAATCAAGTTAGGCCCCACACCCCCCCCAACCCCACATGTGATGAAGTTTCATGTTGGGTTTCTTGATTTTTCAAATTGATAAATTTTGTCTGTGCTTCAAAGTAATGGTTTTGTCACTATTTCACACAAGGGATCTGACTGTTGTTGAAAAAGAAAATCACAAGTTCCATAAATTGGGGGAGCTAAGGAGATCCCAGGTACAATTTTTTAAATTTTTTTCTAAAAAATACAATCTTGGTATTCTGTATTACATTAAATTCTTCATTTTTATAGCATAAAGTTTCAATCTTGGTTTATGGTTGTCATAAATTTCTCATTTTTATAGTATAAAGTTTCAATCTTGGTTTATGGGGATTCAGCATTTTTCATATTTTTATATCATAAAAGTTTCAATCTTGGTTTATGGGTTTCAGTACTTTCTTGTATTTATAACATAAAGTTTCAATCTTGGTTTATGGGGTTTCAGCATTTTCTCAAGTTGGATCTCCAAAGAGCCTTCTCCAGTTTTTACCATTTCTTGAAATGGTTCAATCACCTATGAGCAGAAAGCTAGCAAGAAATGGTGGCCTGTTTTATCCAGTGATTGGGTTTGCACTGTTTGTTACTTTTCTTTATTTGGCATTTGGAGATTTGTGGGGTTTCAATTTCAACAGAGAAGAAATAAAGTTAAGTTTTGTGGAAAGAAATGGAACTCAATTCTTTGTGGATGGTAAAGCTTTTTATATAAATGGATGGAATTCTTACTGGTTAATGGACCATGCTGTGGATTATAGTAATAGACCAAGGATTAAAGGGATTTTACAAGCTGGTGCTAAGATGGGACTCACTGTGTGTAGAACTTGGGCTTTTAATGATGGTGGATACAATGCTCTGCAGATTTCCCCTGGTAGATTTGATGAAAGAGTGTTTAGAGTAAGTAAAACTTGTTTTTTTAAGTACAATTTCTATAACTGTTACTTGTGTCTTTTGCTTTGGTAGATTTGATGGAAATGTGTTTAGACTAAATTAAACTTGTCCGATTTTGACTTGGTACGAGTTTAAGAAAGTAAAAAAGACTTCTGAATCACGTGGTCCTAATCATGTCGACATGTGGAAATTTGTACTTCAAGAGTTGCTAGAAAAGGAAAGATGCATTCATTTTTTCAACGGATTAAAAAGGAAGGTAACACAAACAAATTCGAGCGGAGGGAGTACTATATGTCTTTATTTGTTGACAGTGTGTTTAGAGTATTGTGAGTACAATTTGTGTTATATTACTGCTCTCTTTTATATTGGTAGTTTAACCCTTTATAGCAATCTTTCCATAGTTATTACTCCTACTCATGACCATTTACGTAGAATTGTACTACCATATTTGTATTAAGGAACTTTAGTTATAGGACTTCTAAATTCTTGTTAAGTACATAAATTTTAAGTTATTTAATCTAATCTAATTATTTTAAGAAGAAATAGGGAGGACCAGTGTACGAAGCTTCCCGCATTTATGTGGGGTCCAGCAAGGACTGCATCCAGAAGGGGTGTGATATAGGCAGTCTACCTTGACGCTACCATCATTGACTGATTGTTTTATCTTGTAAATCAGGCATACTGTTGCTATCTTTTAAAAAGAAGTAGCGTGGTTTACGAAGCATCCTGCATTTATGTGGGCCGCACCTGGGTGAGGGCCACACTCCAAGGGTGTGTGTTTTAGGCAGCCTACCTGGTCACAACCATCAATGCCTGATTCTTTAATCTTTTCATTTAGGCATACCGCTACTATGATTTATATGGTGTATGAATCATCTGCATTTATATCTTTGTCTGGCAGTTTTCACTTGATGCGAATATGTTTTGTTGCAGGCATTGGATCATGTTATTGCAGAAGCAAGAAAGAATGGCATTAGGTTGATGCTTAGCTTGGTTAACAACCTGCACGCATTCGGGGGGAAGACAGAGTATGTGAAGTGGGCAGAGAAAGAAGGTGTTGCTTTAAGCTCTTCCAACGATTCATTCTTTTATGACCCTACCATCCGTCGATATTTCAAAAATTATGTCAAGGTAATTTTCCTTGAAAAGCAGTTTCTTGGGGAAAAACTTGTGTCTTGCTCTACGTGTGTGTTTCCGGATATAGCATACCTCTAATGTTGAACAGGGAGCAAGCAAATATACATTTGATCGAGATAAATCTTGTTATTTTCTTCTGTCACTAGTGTTGCATATGGAGTCAATGAATCACATGTAATTATCTAATTTAGTGCCTCCACTCTGAGAGTTCCGCCGAATATGAAATCAGGAGATCTCTGTCTGAAAAGACTAAAAGCAAGAATACGAGATGAAAATGAAAAAAAAATTTGTAATTAAAGAAGAGGAAATAGAAAGATATACTTTTGGTTTGTTGGATGTTGAAGGATACGTGGAAGGAAGATTGACATATTACCAATATTGATGCCCATCATAACTTTATTACATTAAGAAAAGAAGTGAAAAGTTCTGTTACTCAGACCCTCCCAAAATGTTGTTGCACGTGTGTCCAGCCCTCCAAAAATGCATATCTTTTGGAGGATCCAATACACACCCAACGGTATTATTGAAGAGTCCGAGCAACATATGTGCAAAATCTTGGTTTGTACTTTTACCTATTTTTGGCTAGCTTATTGTGTGTACATAATTACTCAGTTGTTTTATTTATTGCCTGTCGTAACATGTTCTAAGGAGATAATGAATAGCTTTCGCGTTAGGCCATGCCATGATTGAAGCCATCGTTTTGCTCTTTTGCTATGCAGTTATTATTGCTAAAATTATATTTTTGTAAATTTCTGACCCGTGTCATCGTTCTTTTTTCATACTCACAGACAGTGCTAACTAGGAGAAACATATACACTGGGATTGAGTACAGGGATGATCCTACTATCTTTGCATGGGAGTTAATAAACGAGCCTCGCTGCATGACCGATCCTTCTGGTGACACACTTCAAGTAAGTTTTAGACTCTCATCTCATTTTGATGTCATAGTACTCAACAGAAAAGTAGTCTTCATTTGAGTAGCTGTTCATTTCTGTTATTCTGCTCTCTGAAGTTTGGGCGATCACTTGATATTTTAGCAAGTAGTGGAATGAAAGAAGTCCAATTCGGAGTTGAGGCGTAGTTTTTGTTTGTAATATTATGAGCGTTTACCATTATCAAATCATCGTCCTTCTGTGCATACTTCTTGCACATGGAAACCAGTGTTCCATTTTGCAATTCTTGCCTCAAACATTTCTTCTCGTACGAATTATGAAAGACGAGGTCAAAATTTTGTGCTTGCTTTATGTTGATTTGTAGCAACACTTACCAGAAGACATCCACTAGTAACCTCTCCTAAACGTTGTATTATAGCATTGGTATAATACGAAAACGAACACTCAAACTTGGCTTCAGCTGATAAGTAAGCACTCCAACTTTGAGAGTGCAAGTCTAGACACCTCACTTGTCTTCATTGAGTCAGTTGAATGCTCCAACTTACAAAATTATCATTTAGACACATCTGTGTTGGTGTTCACAAGACACAGTGAGGTCGAGTTGGAGTGTTTAATCTGAGGGTATCTTGTTTTTGTTTGACTAATTAATTATGAAAAAGGGAACTTCTCTTATGCCTCTTTACCTTCACCTGGATATGAATTAATCATGTCAAAGAATTCTGCAGGACTGGATAGAAGAGATGTCAACATTTGTGAAATCGATCGATAGGAAACATCTACTTACGGTAGGCCTAGAAGGATTTTATGGCCGTAAAAGTCCCAAAAGATCAACTGGCAATCCAGAATTTTGGGCTGCTGATCTTGGATCAGATTTCATACGCAACTCCATGCTCTCGACAATTGATTTTGCCTCTGTACATGTATATCCAGACCATTGGTGAGCTTTGTATCATACTCAACTTTCTTTATTTGTGACAAACATGAAAAGATGAATTTTTTTCGTGCAGTCCTAACGATTTTATAACTTCTTTTACTACCGAACTTCCCCTTTTCTTATCGAAAAGGCTGCTGCTTCAGAGCATTTGTCCTGTTTGACATCCTTCCATTCTGTAGGTTCCATGATAAAAATTTCGAAGAAAAACTAAAATTTGCAGCCAAATGGATGCTTTCTCACATAGAAGACGGTGACAAGGAACTGAGAAAACCAATCATGTTCACTGAATTCGGTTTGTCAAATGAGAACGAGGACTTTGAACCTGCTCAACGAGACAGATTCTACAAAATGGTTCTTGATTTCATATACAAGTCTGCTAAAAGAAACAGGTCAGGTGCAGGATCATTCTTCTGGCAGTTCTTGGTTGAAGGAATGGAACTGTATAATGATGATTTCGGAATTGTTCCATGGGAGAGGCCTTCAACGTACGAGCTAATTACTGAACACTCATGTAGGCTCGCCAAAGAACACGGGCTTCTGCATACACAAATGGAACATTTGAAGGATTTTTGTGCATCGACGAGGTTATAAATTATGTGTTGATCTTAGAAAAAGAAGAAATTTGATGTATACAATGAAGAATCTGTTTGTGTGTGTTTTTTCTTGTTTGAGATTTGTTATAGAGGGAGGAGCTGCAGGTTAGTTTTACACTGTATTTTCTTTTCTTACTTCATAGATGTATACAAATTTGCATAAAGTAAATGTAGAGCAAATTTTTTTCTTAAAACTTTTTTCATTTGATAAACTTAATATTTAGGGGTTTTGGGCTATCCTCCTCTCATCGAAGGCCAAAGAAACGCAATAATAATATATAACAAGTTGTTTTTGTTGAAGAAGAAGGAAACTGACGATTGGAACAAGTCAATCGAACAAGTCCAATGCAGTTGACGGACCGCATTCTTCAGCAGTGTTGTAACTCGCCAGTCAACTTCGTTGGACATGTTCGTAGAGATTTATTTCTACTTGGATTTCTACAGTTTTGTCTTTTTAGTTGATATCGAAATCTAAATAAGTTGTGTGAATTTCTGTGATGAAATTAAGTGAAAATGATGATCAAAATATAAACGATCTCTATAATTCAATTATCAAATTATAGTTTGCCGAGTAAATTGAACATTAGAACTAATTCAATCTCAAAAAAGGGAGATAGACTCAATATCGTAAACGACACGATAGATTATTGTGATAGAGCAAGATGTGAAAAAAGGTTTTGGAAATTATCTCAAAAGAATTTTAAAAATATAATATATTTTTTTATTTTTGGTAGACAATGGGACAACATTAGCTGAAAAAATAGTTGAAATTTAGTTGTTGGACATATGACAGCTTCATTTAAATGTTCAGTCAATACATACCACTGAAATTTCAATTTTTTTAGTACTTTTACCACATTATTTTAACGTTCATTTGGTGTTTAATACTTCTATCGAGGCTCAATTAAATTTAATTTACAGATTATAAAGTTTTTTTTTTTTTTTATCTATTTCTCAATTATGATTTCTTAAAAATAGATTCTAGTCATTGTCTTTTTCTTTGATATTTTCATCGTTAATTAGTTACTCTTCTTTTTCTATTTCTATATTTACCTAATCCTAGAATGGTTTTTCTTCTAAAGATGATACATATTTAGTATGTAGTCACTTGAAAAAAATAGAGGAAATATTAAAAAAAATATTTTCGATTCAATTTTTTATGTATCATCTATATCATTAATAAAATATTTATCTCATAAATATACTTAAATTTATTTTTTTTCTTGATTAATTTCTGTTATAATCTCCAAAAAAAAAATTTATCTCATAAATATACTTAAATTTAGATCTATATATAATTTTTTTTCTCGATTAATTTCAGTTATAATCACAAATAAAAAATTTAATCTCATCAATATACCTAAATTTAGTTCTATTTATAACTTTTTTTTTCATTTTTATTTTTTTCTTGATTAATTTCAGTTATAATCATAAATGAGAAAATTTATCTCATCAATATACTTAAATTTAGTTCTATATATAGCATTCTTTTTTTCTTTTTTTTTGTTTTTTTTCCTTGATTGATTTCAGTTATAATTCACCAATAAAAAATGCTTCTCATAAATATACTTAAATTTAGTTTTATATATAGCCTTTTTTTTCATTTTTGTTTTTTTTTTCTCGATTAATTTTAGTTATAATCACCAATAAAAAATTTCTCATTAGTATACTTAAATTTAGTTCTATATATAGCATTTTTTTTTCATTTTTGTTTTTTTCCTTGATTAATTTCAGTTATAATCACCAATAAAAAAATTTATCTCATTAATATAATTAAATTTAGTTCTATATAACATTTTTTTTTCATTTTTGTTGTTTTTCCTTGATTAATTTAAGTTATAATCACCAATAAAAAAATTATCTCATACATATACTTAAATTTAGTTCTATTATATAGCCTTTTTTTCATTTTTGTTTTTTTCTCGATTAATTTCAGTTATAATCACCAATAAAAATATTTATCTCATTAATATACTTTAATTTAGTTCTATGTATAGCAATTTTTGTTCATTTTTATTTTTTCTCGATTAATTTCCGTTATAATTGCCAATAAAAAAAAATTATGTCATAAATATACTTAAATTTAGTTGTATATGTAGCATTTTTTTTCATTTTTGTTTTTGTAAATATACTTAAATTTAGTTCTATATATAGTTTCTTCTTTTTTTCATTTCTTTTTATCTTTTTCTCGATTAATTTCAGTTACAATTATCAATTAAAAATTTTATCTCATCAATATACTTAAATTTAGTTCTATATATAGCAATTTTTGTTCATTTTTGTTTTTTCTCGATTAAGTTCCGTTATAATTACCAATAAAAAATTTTATGTCATAAATATACTTACATTTAGTTCTACTTTTTATTTTTTTTAAATACACTTAAATTTAGTTCTATATATAGCTTTTTTCTCTCGATTAATTTCAGTTATAATCACCAATAAATTTTTTTATCTCATACTTAAATTTAGTTCTATATCTAGAAATTTTTGTTCATTTTTCTTTTTTTCTCTATTAATTTCTGTTATAATCACCAATAAAATTTTTTATCTCATCAATATACTTAAATTTAGTTCTATATCTAGAAACTTTTGTTCATTTTTTTTCTCTAATTTCCGTTATAATTACCGATAAAAAAATTTATGTCATAAATATACTTAAATTTAGTTCTATATGTAGAATATTTTTTCATTTTTGTTTTTTAAATATACTTAAATTTAATTCTATATATAGCTTTTTTTTTCATTTTTGTTTTCTTTTTCTCAATTAATTTCAGATTTAGATCCCATTAAAACTATGTAAAAGAACTTCATAATTCCTTACCAAAAAAAAAATAACTACATAATTTTTCCATACTCAAAATTTCTGATTAAAAATATACCGAGAATGAGAGAAATCATAATATCATTATTGTTTGACCCAAAATGATTTTTGGTAGTTTTATATCATATAGTAGTCAAACAGGTGACCAGAAAATAGTTGAAATAATTGTCAATATTAGGCTAGTTAAAAATTTAATAAAATAATTTTTTCCCTCATTAATCGATTTGGTCAAATTAAATTCAAGAAAAATTGAGGGAAGTTGAAATCTGCAAAAATAATATTGACTATTTTTTCTACTATTTAAGAACTTTATTCTTTATCAAAAGTTTGACCAAACTTTTGTATCATCTATTTTGAAAACAGAAAATAAATAAATTTTAGTCTTTAATATGTTTTGCCAAATAAGCTATAATATCATGTATATTTAACTATATTTTTGTTATTCCAAAACTTAAAAAAATAATTTATTTATATTTATCCTATATCAATGCATCAAGACCATTAAAAATTGGTCTTAGAAATTTCTTATGTAGTCTTTTTCGAGGTTTTTGAAACTTTATTATGAATTTACTAAGTAGAGTATTAAAACTTCAAATAATATATTTAGTGAGCAAGTTTTCGTAAACTATTCTTATAAATATACGATAATCCTAATTAATGTTAGATATATAGATAAAGATTGTCTAACTAATATAGAAGACGAACTCCTTCAGATTTTAAGAAAAGAAAAGACGTGAACTTTTTTTTAATATAAGGAGAAAATATACCCTAACAAGATAAGTGAAATAACTTGTCGATAAGCAATTAGGTCAATTTTAAAATATTTTGATACGATGTCTGATATTCATATTTAAATCAAAAATTCATTTTAGGAAGTGTTACATTGTTGAGACGGGGGTAAGTGGGTGGGGTACAACCTCGCTAACAAATACAACTTTACATCAAAGGAAACTTGAACCAAAGACTTCTGATTCGAGATGGAGTACTTACTTTCACTATAATAATTCAATTATCAAGTCTAATCGAGTTTAGAAAATCCGAGGAAAGTTTAAATTTGCAAAAATAACATTGACAACTTGCTCTACTATGTAACAATAACAATACTTCTTTTATTTAAAATTTAACCATACATCTTCGATTTCTAAAATATTTTTAAAAAATAAAAATAAAATGGATCTGACCTTACAAAAGTTTGACCAAACAAATTATAATATATATACCATTAATATGCCTCAATTCATACAACCATGTATATCTATGCTGGAATGTTATCCCAAAAGTTAAGAATGATAGCATTTATATCCCATGCCAATATATCAAGATCATCGGGAATTAAACCCGGAATTTTATATTCTGAGAGTGGTATAGAGTACCAGTTATCACTCATTTGATCATTGCCCTTTGCATCTTCGTTTATGTCCTCCCTCTTATAGCCAGTCCAGCCCATTGATAAATTAAAATTCAGATTCTTCTTCGCAATCTTTCTTATGATTGTTTTTGTTCTTGGTTTTCTAGGAACTGACATACAAGAAAACTCTAAATGCTCAATAATAGCTCCATTCTTTTTTGTCGGCTTCTTACATAAGTTTCTTTGAGATTTTAAAGACTTCATCATGAATATATCGAAAAATACTAAACTTTCAATTAAATATGATTATTAAGAGAGTGATATTGCACTTTTATATGTACTATTATAATCCTAATATTAGATGGAGAAAGATCATCTCATTTTAATATTTATAAGCCAAAATCCTTTTGACTTGAAAAAAGTCAATGCAATTATTTCTTTTGTTTCTATTTTTGGAATATGACAATAATTGTTAAGTCAGGAAAGAAAATATTACAATATAAGAAAATAAATAAATCTACAATACTTAAAAGAGAAAATTTAAACAATAATAATTGTTAAATATTAAATGAAATGTGTACACCATGTAAAACTTTAAATGATTAAAAGAGAACTTAATTATTTTTCTTGTTTTTCACAAAAATAAAATAATTCCTTTTAATGGAAATTAAAATTCATGATTAGGAATAGACTTTTGATATTTAATTCGATATTTTTAAGGTCTCATTTTGATAATTCAAAGTAGAAATATATAATTTTTTTAAAGTTTCGCTATGTAATAAAACTTTAATACTGTAAATCAAAAGTCGGTTCATTTATTTGGTATCACGAATTTAAAATATTTATATTTCGATAAAATATGTTCATAATTTATATAATATTTGGCATGTTACCTTTTAAAGAAATCACGTATAAAAGTTAGATCTACACTTGCAAACTCTAACATGATGAGATGTCGACATAGGTCAATCGAGACATCCAAATCACTTATTAATATCATCTATTTATATTATAGACAATTATGTGCACTCGATATTCAGTTAGATATTTTCAAAATTCAACTATTGATGATTAAAAATAGATATTAAACATCGAACTTTTAAAGTTTAATTTGATATAAATAAATAATTTTCGAGATAATAAATTGTAATCCGATAATTTATGCCCATCCTAAAAAATGTTATGATAAGTATTATAGATTTATTTATTTTCTTATATATATGTTGATCACCAAAGAATTTTATCTCATAAATTTAGTTCTATATATAGCAAATACTTTTGTCTTATTTTTTATCAAGTGTTTTGTATATGTATTAAGATCTTAAATTATTTAAATTTACGTTGCATAAATTTCATATAAGGAGAAAATGTTCCCCAAGAAGATAGTTAAAATAACTTATAAATATTCAGTCAGTTGATAATTTAAGAAAAATAGTTTGACTCGCATAAACAGTTGGATAAATTTTAAATCATTTTCACATGATGTTTGAGATTTGTATTGAGACTAAAAATTGATCTAAAAAAACCCTACATTCGGGGGGGGGGGGGATAGGGTAGACAACTGTCTAACAAAGACAACTTCATATCGAAAGAAACTTGAATCTTAAACTCATAATTCAGGATAAAAGAACACTTACCATTCCACTAAAACGTCATTATTAAGTCAAATTGAGTAGAATGAAATATGCAAAAAGAACATTGACGACTTCTACATATTCATTCTCTAAAATATTTTAAAAAAATAAAAATAAAATAAATCTGACACACAAACTATAAGAATTATTCTATAAATTTGCTTCAATCCATACACCATGTATATCTACTCTGGAATGTTATTTCAAAAGTAAAAAATGATAGTATTTATATCTCATGTCAATGCATCAAGATCATCGGGAATTGAACCTGGAATCTCATATTCTGGGAGAGTGGTATAGAGTATTAGTTATCACCCATTTGATCACTAACCTTTGCATCTTCTTTTTTGTCCTCCCCGTCGTTGCCAGTCTAACCAATTGATGAATTAAACTTCAGATCCTTCTTCACGATCTTTATTGTTTTTGTTCTTGATTTTCTAGGGATTGACATAAAAGCTAACTCTAAAAGCTTAACAATAGCTTCATTCTTTTTTATCTGCTTCTTACATAATTTTCTTTGAGGTTTCAGAGTTTTCATCAAAAATATACTGAGCAAAATATTACATTTTAGATTATATGATTATTGAGCAGTGGTCTTGCACTTTTACATGTACTATCGTCCTAATATTAGATGACGAAAGATTATCTCATTAAAATTTATAAGTCAAAATCCTTTTAACTTAGAAAAAGTAAATGCATTTTTTTTTTCATATGACAATCCTCGTAAAATCAGGAAAGAAAAAAATACAATAGTAGAAAATAAATAAATCTATAATACTAAAAAGACAAAATTTAAACAATAATAAATGTTAGTTAATAACAATAAGAATTGTGTTAAAGAATTCTCTGAATAAAATGAGTCAAGAATCTATCAAAAATAGCAATTTTAATCACCCTTCCCATACCTCACATATAAATTTAATCTGGCTTAAACTTGATGTGCAAAATAAAGAAATTTAATTTAATGGTTTAAGATTTTTTTTTTAAACATAGGATCATTTAATTGTTGAAGTTACTCTCTCCATCTATACATGTTAATCACCAAGGAAGTTTATCTCATTAATTAGTTCTACATATAGCACATATTTTGAACCCGAAGATTTCTTTTTCAGAATGAAAAAATACTTACCGTTTCACTATAACTTGATTTTTAAGTCAAATTGAGTTTGATAAAATTTGAGGGAAGTTGAAATTTGTAAAATAACATTGGCAACTTCTACTAAAATAACAATAACAACACTTCTTTATTTAAACTTTTTAAGTGTGACCATACATCTTCATTCACTAAAATTTTTTTAGAAAATAAAAATAAAATAAAATTGACCTTTCAAAAGATTGACAAACAGACTATAATAAATTAGTTAGAAAGCTGACTTAATGTAGGAAACCTACTTCTTAGTTGGTTAAGGAAAGAAGTAGCGTAATTTGTTAATTATTGCGGCAGAGACAAATAAGAAGTTCAAGTTGAGTTCAACAAGATTTTGTACAGGCAAAAACAAAGCTGTATCAAATAAGGACTTGTTGAAGTTCTGATCTGTAAATAGGGGGCTATTTTCATCAGAAAGAATTGCACGTAGGAAGAACATCAAAACACGTTCAAAGAGGTTGAAAGAGTTTTGTATCTTGATTTGGGAGTCCAGTGAGTTGAGCAAATAACTGTAAGGTTGTAATTAAGAGTTTTTTTTTATTACAATTGAGTTGAGCAATTAACTGTAAAATAACTGTAAGGTTGTAATTAAGAGTTTTTTTTTTTATTACAATTGAGTTTCGTGAGTAGCAGTTGCTTGACAAGTTTAAGAACTTGAAGAGCGTTAGAAATAACTGTAAGGTTGTAATTAAGAGTTTTTTATTACAATTGAGTTTCGTGAGTAGCAGTTGCTTGACAAGTTTAAGAACTTAAAGAGCGTTAGAAGATACAAAACTATGGAGTTTTGAGTCTTGGGTAGAAGGAATTAGAGTTTATAATTCATTAGGTTGCATTGTGATTGTAATCGTTGTGATATTTGAAGGTTTACAAATAATACAAGAGTTTGTATGAAAAATTAGTTATTGTTAAAACTTCAAATAAAGAGGAAGAAGCAATTAATACGTGTTCCTTATGTGAATTCAGGAGGACAAAATTTCAACACATGCCATAATGCCAATGTATCAAGATCATGAGGAATTAAACTCGGGATCTCATATTTTGATAGTGGTATATAGAGTATTAGTTATCGCCTATTTGCTGCCCTTTACATCTTCTTTTCTGTCCTTCCTCTCGTAGCCAGTCCAACCCATTGATGAATTAAACTTCAGATCCTTGTTCATAATCTTTCTTATGATTATTTTTGTTCTTGATTTTCTAGGGATTGAAATGAAAGCTAACTTTAAAAGCTCAACAATAGCTTCATTCTTTTTGTTCAGCTTCTTACGTAGTTTTCTTTGAGGTTTCATAAACTTCATCATGAATATACTGAGAAAAATATTAAAATTTGGATTAATCTAATTATTGAGAGAGTGGTCTTGCACTTTTATATGTACTATAAACCTAATATTAGATGGAGAAAGATTATCTCATTAAAATTTTTGACTTAGATAAAATAAATGCAATAATTTCTTTTGTTTCTTTTTTTGAATATGAAAATTCTTGTAAAAACAGGAAAGAAAAATTACAATATTAAGAAAATAAATAAATTTATAATACTTATAAATAACATAATCCTTATTATTTTAGATATATTCATAAGGATGGTGTTAATAATATAAAAGAAGAACTCCTTTAGACTTAAGAAAGCAAAAATGCAGTTAATATAACAACCCTTATAAAATTAGAATTATTGTTTTTAGAACATTTAGAAAATCAATAAATTCATAATTTTTAATAGAGAAAATTTTAATGAGAATAATTGTTAGTCCTTAATTAAGAGTACCAAATAAAGTCAAGATTGTTTAAATAAAATGTGTGCACAACGTAAAACTTTAATTCATACTTCAAATGATTAAAAAAAATTAATTAGGAAACTAATGCTCACTTATAAGACATGGGGTTATATCATTTAATTGTTATTGACTTTTTGAAATTACTTTCTCCATCTATATATGTTGATCACCAAGGAATTTTATCTCATAAATTTAGTTCTATATATAGCACATTTTTTGTCTTATTTTTTTATCATGTGTTTTGTATATGTATTAAAATCTTGAATTATTCGCGTAAATTTCATATAAGAGAAAATGTTCCCTAACAAGATAGTTGAAATAACTTGTAAATATTATCAGTTGATAATTTAAGAAAAATAGTTTCGCTCGTATAAGTAGTTAGGTAAATTTTGAAATCATTTTCATATGATTTTTGATATTTGTATCGAGACTCAAAAATTGATTTCAAAAAGCCCTACATTCGGGGGTTGGGGGGGGGGGAACACTGTCTAACAAAGACAATTTCATACCGAAAGAAACTTATACCTTAAACTTCTAATTCAGAATGGAGGAGTACTTACCATTCCACTGAAACTTCATTGTTAAGTCAAATTGAGTTGAAGAAAATTTGAGGGAAGTTGAAATATGCAAAAAAAAAATAAAAAAAATTGATAACTTCTTCTACTATATCACAACACTTCACTATTTAAAGGTGGACCATACATATTCATCCTCTAAAGTATTTTTTAAAAATAAAAATAAAATAAGATCTGCCCTTTCAAAAGTTAAATCAAACATGCTATAGTAATACACTATCTATATCTACTCTGGAATGTTATCCCAAAAGTAAAAAGTGTTAGTATTTATATCCCACATCAATGCATCAAGATCATCGGGAATTGAACCTGGAATCTCATATTCTGAGAGTGGTATAGAGTACCAGTTATCACCCATTTGATCACTACCCTTTGCATCTTCTTTTCTGTCCTCCCTCTTGTTGCCAGTCCAGCCAATTGATGAATTAAACTTCAGATCCTTCTTCACGATCTTTATTGTTTTTGTTCTTGGTTTTTTAGGGATTGACATAAAAACTAACTCCAAAAGCCCAACAGTAGCTTCATTCTTTTTTGTCTGCTTCTTACGTAGTTTTCTTTGAGGTTTCAAAGACTTCATCATGAATCTACTGAGCAAAATATTAAAATTTGAATTAATATGATTATTGAGTGAGTGGTCTTACACTTTTATATGTACTATCGTCCTAACATTAGATGACAAAAGATTATCTCATTAAAATTTATAAGTCAAAATCCTTTTAACTTTAAATGCAATAATTTATTTTTTTTGAATATGACAATCCTCGTTAAATCAAGAAAGAAAAAATACAATATAAGAAAATAAATAAATCTAGAATACTTAAAAGATAAAATTTAAACAATAATAAGTGCTAGTTAATAACATTAAGAATTGAGTTAATAAAATTGTCTAAATAAATAAATACATGACGCAAAACTTTAATTTTTACTTTAAATGATTAAAAGAGAACTTAATCAGTTTGCTTGTTTTATACAAAATTAAAATAATCCCTTTAAATGGAAATTAAAGTTCATTTATATTGACTAAGGATGGACTTTTGATATTCGATTTGATATTTTTAGGATCAATTTTGATAATTCTATAAAAGATAATTAATTAGACGATTGTTCGCATATAGTCATGCGAAAATAACTTAATTATGCTTTATAACTATAGTTTTTTTTTATTACGATTTATAGGTACATGTTAGAGGGAAGTGAGCAAGATTGGGAGAGGGAGAAGAGAGACGAGAAAGAGAGGGCAAAGAGTGAGAGAAGCGAATTGTATAGTACATATGTCGAATTATATATTTATTTCTGTCAAATAATTGTAATTATGTTACTGGTATATATATGCATTACATATTTGCCGAGTGATTTGGGAGTTAGAGGAGAGATGTGAACGAGATCGATTGAGGAAGGAGAAAGTCAAGCGAGAGAGGTCAGAGAGTAGAGAGAGACGAACTATATATGTATATAGATAATTATATATATATATATATATATATAATATATATATATATATATATATATATATATATATATATATATATAATTTTTTTGTCATGTATATTTAACTATGGATTGTTGTCCCACAAAGTAAAAACAATAATATGTTCCCCAAGAAGATAGTTGAAATAACTTGTAAATATTCAGTCAGTTGATAATTTAAGAAAAATAATTTGGCTTGCATAAACAGTTGGGTAAATTTTAAATCATTTTCACATGATGTTTGGGAGAGGGAGGAGAGAGACGAGAAAGAGAGGGCAAAGAGTGAGAGAGGCGAAATGTATAGTACATATGTCGAATTATGTATATATTTCTGTCAAATAATTGTAATTATGTAACTGGTATATATATGCATTACATATTTGCCGAGTGAGCTGGGAGATGGAGGAGAGATGTGAACGAGATCGATGAGGGAGGAGAGAGTCGAGAGAGATCAGAGAGTAGAGAGAGACGAGCTATATATATATATATATATATATGTGTGTGTGTGTGTGTGTATAATTGTAAATAATATGATTGTTGAACAAGTTGTGTTAAATTCTTCTTATAAATATGATAATCCTAATTAATGGTAAATATATAGATAGATAAAAATTGTCTTACTAATATAGAATATGAACTCCTTCAGACTTAACAAAAGATATAACAACCCTTATAAAATTGGAATTTTTTTTTATAACATTAGGAAAATCAATTATTATACTCACTCCATATAGGACGATTCGGATAAGGAATGTTTGGCTCTAAATGTGAGGACGGGGGTGATGAATGAAATATTGGGCTCCTTATAAGGTTTGAATAATCCTTAGCTTATTCCTTCGAGCTAGCTTTTGAGATGTGAGTTAGATCCAAGACGTAATCTGATATGATATCAGAGTTAGATCCAATGTAGAATTCCGTGCAATTGGATAGTTCTGGAAGGTGATAGTGGTAGAATATTCCTGATCCATGAACATGCATGCACTGGATCGGATAATGAAAGCTCGGATAAAGAACGTTTGAACTCGGGCATTGTGGGGCGATTCTGAGGATGAATGGATTGTCCCACGTGAATGGACGAATGAAATCCTCGTCTGCTTATAAGGTTTGAACCATCATTACCCGTTAAGCTATTTATAAAGGATGACTTAGGCCCAATATTTAATTTAACATTGAAAATCCGAAAATGAAAAAGTATTTTGACTTAAATTCCATGTGAAATTTGAAAATTTGACTTAATTCATCCTAAAATATTAACTCTTAGAACTACAATTGATGAAAATCATAAAAGAAACAATGGTTTATTTACGCAATAAACATGAGACAACAAAATTTAGTAACAATTATTTTGTATTATTTTAAATTGAGTCAAGAATCTATCAACAATAACAATTTTACATTTACAAAATAGGAGTAATCACCGTTTTTATACCTTATATATAAATTTAATCTGGCTTAAATTCGAGTGTTCAAAATAAAGAAATTTAATTCAATGGTTTAGGATTTTATTTTTTTAGCATAGGATCATTTAATTGTTAAATTGACTTTTGAAGTTACTTTTTCCATCTATATGTGTTGATCACCAAGGAATTTTATCTCATAAATTTAGTTCTATATATATCACATATTTTTGTCTTATTTTTTTTATCAAGTGTTTTGTATATGTATTAAGATCTTGAATTATTTGAATTTTTGCTGTGTAAATTTCATGTAAGGAAAAAATGTTCTCTAACAAGATACTTGAAATAATTATCAATATTAAGTCATTGAGAATAAAAGAAAATTATTTTGGTTTGCATAAATATTTAGGTCATTTCAAAATATTTTCACATGATGTCTGATATTGAAACTCAGAAATTACCTTTAGAATGCCTCGCATTTTGTGGGGAGGGGGGGGGGGAGAGGAGGGTGTACAACATTTCATACTAAAGGAACTTAAACTCGAGACTCATGTTTCAGAATTAAAGAGTACTTCCACTGCAATTCGATTATATTGTTAAGTCAATTTGAGGATAAAGGAAATTTGAGGAAAGTTAAAATTTGCAAAAATAACATTAACAACTTCTTCTACTATATAATAATAACAACTTACTTCTTTATTTAAAATTTGATCATAAATCTTCATTCACTAAAGTATTTTTTTTAGAATTAAAAAAAAATGAGACCTTTCAAAAGTCTGACCAAACAGACTATAATAAATATACCACATATTTGCCTCAATCCATACACCATGTATATCTACTTTGGAAAGTTATCCCAAAAATAAAAAGAAAATGATGGTATTTATATCCTATGTCAATGTATCAAGATCATCGGAAATTGAACCTGGAATCTCATATTTTGAGAGTGGTATAGAGTACCAGTTATTATTCATTTGATCACTACCCTTTACATCTTCTTTTATGTCCTTCCTCTCGTAGCTAGTTCAATCCGTTGATGAATTAAACTTCAGATCCTTCTTCACGTCTTTATTGTTTTTGTTCTTGATTTTCTAGGGATTGACATAAAAGCCAGCTCTAAAAGGTCAACAATAGCTTCGTTCTTTTTTGTCTGCTTCTTATGTAGTTTTTTTTTTGAGGTTTCAGAGACTTCATCATGAACATACTAAGCAAAATATTAAATATTTTATTAATATAATTATTGAGCGAGTGGTGTTGCACTTTTATATGTACTATCGTCCTAATATTAGACGACAAAAAATTATCTCATTAAAATTTATAAGCCAAAATCCTTTTAACTTTAAATGCAATAATTTCTTTTGTTTCTTTGTTTTTTTTTGAATATGACAATCCTCGTAAAATCAGGAAAGAAAGAAAAATACAATATAAGAAAATAAATAAACCTATAATACTTAAAAGACAATTTAAACAATGATAAGTGTTAGTTAATAAAATTAAGAATTGTGTTAAAGAATTCTCTAAATAAAATGTAAATTTTTAATTCATACTTTAAATGATTAAAATAGAACTTAATTAGTTTGCTTGTTTTACACAAAATTAAAATAATTCCTTTAAATGAAAATTAAAGTTCATTTTTATTGACTAGAGATTGACGTTTGATACTCAATTTGATATTTATAAGATTCAATTTTGATAATTCGATAATTGATAATTCAAATTTTAGTATTAATCATTTTCTTTTATTTTAAACATTTGACTTAATTCATCCTAAATATTAAATCATAGGACTACAATTAATCAAAATCATAAAAGAAACAATACTTCATTTTCTCCATCAACATGAGACAACAAAATTTAGTAATAATCATTTTTATTTTAAATTGAATCGAGAATTTATTAAAATAACAATTTTACATTTACAAAATAGGAGTAATCACCTTTCTCATACCTCATATATAAATTTAATCTGACTTAAATTCAAGTGTTCAAAATAAAGAAATTTCATTTTAATGATTTAAAAAAAAATGTTGAACATAGAATCATTTAATTGTTCGACTTTTGAAGTTACTTTCTCCATCTATACATGTTATTCAATAATAAATTTTATCTCATAAATTTAGTTCTATATATAGCACATATTTTTGTCTTATATTTTGTGTATTAAGATCTTTAATTATTTGAGTTTGCGTCGTGTAAATTTCATATAAGGGGAAAATGTTTCCTGACAATACAGTTGAAATAACTTATCAATATTAAGTCAATTGAGAATTTTAAGAAAAATATTTTGGCTTACATAAGCAGTTAGATCAATTTTATAATATTTACACAAATGATGTCTGATATTTTTATTGGGACTCATACTCCTGATTTATATGAAATAGTACTCACAATTCCACTAAAGCTTGACTATTAAGTCAAATTGAATTTAAGAAAAATTGAGGGAAGTTGGAATTTGAAGAAATAACATTGACAACTTCTACCATATAACAACACTTGCTTCTTTATTTAAAGTTTGACAATACATTTTCATTTTTTAAAATATTTTTAAAAAATAAAAATAAAAAAATAATCGAATCGTTCAAAAATTTGACCATACAGACTATAATAAACATATGACAAATTTGCTTCAATCCATACCCTATGTAAATCTACTCTGGAATGTTATCCCAAAAATGAAAAATGATCTTATTGATATCCCATGTCAATGCATCGAGATCATCAGGAATCGAACCTGGAATTTCATATTCTGAGAGTGATATAGAGTACCAGTTATCACCCATTTGATCACTACCCATTGATAAATTAAACTTCAGATCCTCCTTCACAATCTTTCTTATGATTGTTTTTGTTCTTGGTTTTCTAGGAATTGACATAAAATCTAACTCTAAAAGCTCAATAATAGCTTCATTTTTTTTTGTTAGCTTCTTACCTAATTTTCTTTGAGATTTCAAAGACTTCATCATGAATATACTGAGCAAAATATCAAACTTTTTAATTAATATGATTATTGAACGAGCGGTCTTACACTTTTATAAGCCATTAAAATTTATAAGCCAAAATCCTTTTAACTTAGAAAAAGTAATTTCAATAAAATAATTTCCTTTTTGAATATGACAATCCTTGTAAAATCAGAAAAGAAAATGTTATAATATTAGGAAAATAAATAAATCTATAATACTTAAAAAGAGGAAATTTAAACAATAATAATTGTTAGTTATTAACATTAAGAATTGAGTTAAAGAAGTGTCTAAATAAAATGTGTACATGACTTAAAACTTTAAATGATTAAAGGAGAAATTAATTACTTTGCTTGTTTTACACAAAATTAAAATTATTCCCATTAATGGAAATAAAAGTTCATTTATATTGATTAGGGTGGGCGTTTGATATTCAACTTGATATTTATAAGATTCAATTTTGATAATTCGGTAATTGATAATTCAAAGTTGAAAATATCAAATTTAAAGTTTCATTTCGCAAATAAAATTTAAATACTGTAAGTCAAAACTTTGGTTCATTTATTTGGTATCACGAATTTTAAAAAATATATGTATATTGATAAAAATATGTTCACAATTTGTACAATTTTTGACATGTTACCTTTTAAAGAAATCACATATACAGGTTAGATCTACTTTCAAACTCTAACATGATAAAATATCGACATAGATCAGTCGAAACATCCAAATCACTCATTAATGTTACCCATATACATATACAAGTTATGTGCATTCGTTATTCAGCTAGTTATTTTCATATCAAATATTGAACTTTTAAAATTTAATATGATATCATAATCAAACTTTGAGATAATAGATTGTAATTAGATAACTTATGCCCACCCTAATAAAGTTATGATCCTATGGAGAAATACAACAAACTAATGTTATTTTATTTTTGTTCTTTTATATAAGTTAAATAAAAATCTAATTTAAGCTATAAAAATGTGGTAGCTAACATGCTATATAGGTTTTTATAAATTTTTATATTATTATAACAGTAGTTCGTCTTTATAATAATATTTTATTACGATTAACGATTTAAGAATTTTTTAGAATCAAGCTAGCTCTACAAGGGCCTACCAGTTAAAAGTGGTGAATGAGATTGGGCCAAGTAAAATATTTGAGTGTTTTATTTGGAATCCAGGCCCAGTTAGCATTTGGTTAAAACTTAAAAAGTATTTTTCCTTTGACGTAGAGTCAAAGTTTTTCACCTCTATTCATATCTCTATCCTTAAATTACTTGTTATTTCAACATTTCCATTGTAATTCGGTAGTTTGATTATTGCAATTAGAATTTTAAAGTTGTAAGTTGTTATAGCGTTACAATGCTCTTACTAATATATGAGATGTCGATTTGTTACATTTTGGTAGTGTAGATTCATGTATCTCGGGATACATGAAGTCAAAATTAGGCATAATTTATTTTAGGTACACCTAATTCAAGTTGATTCACATTTATTAGGATACATAATATATCTCACTCGTCGCCCTTCCATTTTGATCACTCGCCACTCTCATATGTATCTGGTATTTCAAATACATGCGTACTAGATACATTAGTTACATGTATCTAGTGTGATTAAACTATCTCGGTCACCTCCTTCCTCATCTCGCTCGCCTCTCTCAATATTTTATTGTATTTATGTCACGACCCAAATCGGGGACGCGACTGGCACCCACATTTACCCTCCTATGTGAGCGAACCAACCAATCTAAACCTTAACATTTTAATACAATATCAACAAAAGTAATGCGGAAGACTTAAACTCATTAATAAAAACAACTCAAAACTATTATTATTATCCCCAAAATCTGGAAGTCATCACCACAAGAACATCTATCTCAAATTTCTAAACTAAAATTGTCTAAGAACTAAAAATACATAAAAGCTAGTCCATGCCAGAAGTTCAAGGCATCAAGACTTGAAGAAGGAGACCCAGTCCAAGCTAGACGCATTAGCTCACCCTGAATTTCCGATGGAGTGAAGACTGGCTTGATCTACTGCTGAGTCGAAGTTGACGGAACGTTTGCTGTATAACACAAATAACAAAGGGAAACATAAAAGTAGGGGGTCAGTACAACCACACGTACTGAGTAGATATCATCGGTCAACTCAAAATAGGGAACAATATATATCAATAATAACGTAAATCAACTACAATACTCAACATGTAGCAATAGCAATTACTTTATCATTAACAATTTCCGTCAAGTTCACACATGAGGTCTCAAGCCTCAATACCATACTCATTTGGGAATTAAGTTCATTAGATTGAGTATATTCATTATCTTTCAAGATTCATTATCTTTCTTCCTCTTGTGTCGGTACGTGACACTCCGCTCCTCTAATTCTATCCTGGTGTCGGAACGTGACACTCCGATCCTCATATTCATTCTATCCTGGTACCGGAACGTGGCACCCGATCCCCTAATTCATCAAGCCTTCTTTTACACTAAGGCATCCTCATTCTCATTATATAATTTATCAAGCCTTCTATCATACTAAGGCATCATCAATCTTATTATATAATATATCAAGCGAATTAGGGTTCTTTCAAGATTTTGGGATTCAATAGCTTCATCATGCTTGTTAATTAATCACAATCTCATAATCATAATCATGCAAGCATACAATTTAAGCACATAGACAGGTTTACGACATCATCAATACATATCATACACTATCAAGAGTTCACTACGATTATCGTAACATAAAAACCATAACCTACCTCCACAGAAGACTAGTGATCAACAAGCAAATTCCCAAGCTCCTATTTTCTCCTCCCTCTCGATCGATTTCTGCCTCTCTTTCTGTTCTTTCTCTTTTGTTTTATTCAAACCCTCTTTCCTTTACCCTAATTACAATATAATTAAGTGTAAAAGAGGACAATAAAACCCCCTAATTAACTTAAGGTTACTTCTTTTAACCCCTAAGTAATTAGACTTATAAATGTTAACCCTCAATCTTTATAATTAAGGAAAGAATAGTCAAAAACGACCCTTAAAACGTGTGGAGAAATCCTAAACTGTCTGGAACTGCGTGACCTGTGACGGGCCGTCATGCCTGCGACGGTCCGTCACGCAGGTCGTCGCAACTGCCCAAAATCCCATCGTCACCACGGACACTGTGACGGTCCGTCACACCTGTGACGGTCCGTCACACCTGTGACGGTCCGTCCTGCACGTCCGTCATGGCGGTCAGAAACTCGTTTTCTTGCACCAAATTCTCAAAAGTTGAAGTGTTTTGCAACGGAACCTCACGACGGTTCGTCGTGGATGTGACGGCACGTCCTGCAGGTCCGTCACAATTTACAGAGAGTCGATTTTCAGTACTCAATTTCAAAATTCTAAGTGCCATGGGACGACACTCCCTCGACGGGCCGTCGTGACCACGACGGTCCGTCGTGACCCTCGTCGTCCCAGCCAGTTTTTCCAGAAATGGACTCTGTTGCTCAAAACGACTAAACAGGTCGTTACAATAGATACCAATTTACCCATCGTTCGTCCCCGAACGATCAAAAGAAGGAAAACAATGGCGAAAAGGAGTACCTGAATCTGTAAACAGATGTGGGTATTTTTCTTGCATATCCACCTCCTTCTCCCAAGTAGCTTCTTCAACCGGTCGATTCTTCCATTGAACCTTGATGGATGCAATCTCTCTCGACCTCAACTTGCGAACTTCTCTACCTAATATAGCAACCGGTTCCTCTTTATAAGTCAAGTTCTCATCCAACAAAACTGAATCCCAACGGATAATGTAGTTTCCATCTCCGTGGTATCTCTTCAACATGGATACATGAAACACCGGATGCACTCCGGACAGCCCTGGGGGCAAGGCTAATTCATAAGCCACCTCCCCTATTCTCTTAAGCACTTCAATTGGTCCAATATACCTTGGACTTAACTTACCTCTTTTACCAAACCGCATCACCCCTTTCATGGGCGAAACCTTCAACAAGACTTGTTCACCTTCCATGAACTCCAAGTCTCTAACCTTTCGGTCTGCATACTCCTTTTGTCTACTTTGCGCCGCTAAAAGCTTTTCTTGAATAGCTTTCACCTTCTCCATAGAATCTCTCAACAGATCAGTCCCCCAAGGTCTAACCTCGAAGGCATCAAACCAACCAATGGGAGACCTACACCTCCTCCCATACAATGCTTCAAATGGAGCCATGTCGATACTAGAGTGATAACTATTATTGTATGAAAACTCTGCCAAAGGTAAGAAACTATCCCAATGGCCACCAAACTCTATCACACATGCGCGAAGCATATCCTCCAAAACTTGAATCGTTCGCTCAGACTGACCATCGGTCTGAGGATGAAATGCAGTACTAAGGTCCAATCTAGTACCTAATTCAGCATGCAATGTTCTCCAAAACTTAGAAGTAAACTGCGTACCTCTATCTGATATGATTGAGAGTGGAACTCCATGCAACCGAACGATTTCTGAGATGTAGATCTTGGCTAACTTCTCTGCATTGTAGGTCACCTTGACAGGAATGAAGTGAGCAGACTTAGTTAACCTATCAACAATCACCCAAATAGAGTCATACTTACCCAATGTCTTTGGAAGACCAACCACAAAGTCCATTGCGATTCTCTCCCACTTCCATTCAGGAATGGGCATTCTCTGAAGTGTTCCTCCGGGCCTTTGGTGTTCATACTTTACTTGTTGACAATTTGGACACTTGGCAACAAACTCAACAATATCTCGCTTCATTCTACTCCACCAGAAGTGTTGCTTTAGGTCGCGATACATCTTGGTTGCACCAGGATGTATAGAATATCCGGAACTATGAGCTTCTGTAAGAATAGTGGTGATCAAATCATCGATGCGGGGTACACATACTCTTCCCTTGATCCTCAAAACACCTTCCCCATCGATTATTGCTTCCTTAGCCTCTCCTTGCAACACTTTATCTCGAATTCGCCTTAGTTTCTCATCGTCAAACTGTTTCCCCTTAATCTGATCAAGGAAAGAGGATTTTGCCTCTACACAAGCTACCAATCCTCCCTTCTCATTTATTTCTAACCTCATAGGGTCATTAGCCAAAATCTGCACTTCTCTAGCCAATGGGCGTCTAGAAGCTTGCAAATGAGCTAGACTTCCCATGCTTCCGGCCTTTCTACTCAAGGCATCTGCCACAACATTCGCCTTCCCCGGATGATACAAGATAGTGATGTCGTAGTCCTTTAGTAGTTCCATCCATCTCCTCTGTCTCAAGTTCAAGTCCTTCTGAGTGAAGACATACTGTAGGCTACGATGGTCCGTATAGACTTCACACTTAACCCCATACAAATAGTGTCTCCATTGCTTTAGTGCAAATACTACCGCGGCCAACTCCAAATCATGGGTCGGATAGTTACGTTCATGCATTTTTAATTGCCTCGAAGCATAAGCAATCACATTCTTCTCTTGCATTAGCACTGCACCCAACCCAGAATAGGATGCATCACAATAAACAATGAAGTTTTTGCCCTCTACCGGCAAGGTGAGGATAGGCGCGGTAGTCAACAAAGTCTTAAGCTTCTGAAAGCTTTCCTCACATTCATCTGACCATACAAATGGAACATTCTGCTTAGTCAAGTTCGTCAATTGGGAAGCAATGGAAGAGAATCCCTTGACGAATCGGCGGTAGTAGCTAGCTAACCCCACAAAACTCCTTATTTCTGACACGTTTGTAGGTCTTACCCAATTCTTTACCGTCTCAATCTTAGATGGATCTACCATCACTCCATCCTTAGAAACCACGTGCCCCAAGAAGGACACTGAATCTAGCCAAAACTCACACTTGGAGAATTTCGCATAAAGCTTTTTCTTTCTCAACAACTCTAACACCAATTTCAAATGCTCCTCATGTTCTTTCTTACTTTTGGAGTATATCAGTATATCATCAATAAACACAATCACAAAGAGATCCAAATATGGCTTGAAAATCCCGTTCATCAAGCTCATGAAGGCAGCAGGGGCATTAGTAAGACCAAACGACATTACCACAAATTCATAATGCCCATACCTAGTTCGAAAAGCAGTCTTTGGAACGTCCGTTGCTCGTATTTTCAATTGGTGATAACCGGACCTCAAGTCAATCTTTGAGAAGACACAAGCACCTTGTAACTGATCGAACAAGTCATCAATGCGAGGAATGGGGTACTTGTTCTTAATAGTTACTTTGTTCAACTGTCGGTAATCTATGCACATTCGGAAACTCCCATCCTTCTTCTTTACAAACAAGACCGGAGCACCCCAAGGAGATGCACTTGGTCTAATGAAGCCTTTGCTCAACAACTCTTGAAGTTGCGCCTTTAACTCTCTTAATTCGGCGGGAGCCATTCTATACGGGGGTATAGAAATGGGGCGAGTACCGGGTTCCAAATCAATGCAGAAGTCTATATCCCTGTCTGGTGGCATACCGGGAAGATCTGCAGGGAACACATCCACAAACTCACAGACTACCAAAACTGACTCAATCGATGGTACTTGAGTAGTGTCATCCTTAAGATGTGCCAAGAAAGCTAGACAACCCTTACTAACCATCTTCTGAGCACGAATAAAGGAGATTATACGCACCGGATTGGAAGTGTAGTCACCCTCCCACACTAACGGATCTGCCCCAGGTTTGGCTAACGTCACTGTTTTAGCATTGCAATCCAAAATCGCAAAGTTTGGAGAAAGCCAAGTCATACCCAGAATTACATCAAAGTCACCCATTTCTAAAATAACCAAGTCTACATAAGTGTTGCTCCCCACAAAATTCACCAAACAAGACCTATACACTTTTTCGACTATCACAGACTCACCCACCGGAGTAGAAACACGAATAGGCATGTCAAGTAATTCACAATGTAAATTTAGACCGTTAGCAAATGATGAAGATACATAAGAAAACGTGGAGCCAGGGTCAAATAACACAGATGCCATGCAATCACAAACCAAAAGATTACCTGTGATAACAGCATCAGACGCCTCCGCTTCAGATCTCCCAGGGAAAGCATAACAATGGGCCCCATTATTCGTCTGTCCGTTGCCCCTACCATGTTGTGTAGTAGTGGCTCCGTTTTGCCCTTCACCTCTGCCGTTTTGGTGACCACCATTACCTCGGCCACCACGCCCTCCAGAATAACGACCTCTACCATTACCACCTCTTCCTCTAGCCATTGGGGGTCTGTAACTCTGGTTTGGACAGTACCTCTTAATGTGTCCAATCTCTCCACACCCATAACATTCTCTGGGTTCACGCGTCGGCCTCTCAGAGAAGTGTTGACCGTTCTGAGGTGGACCCCCAACTACAGTCTGTAGTGAAGACTGTATTGGTCGATTTGAGTGACCTCCGGAGTTCTGTCCTCTAGAATAAGAACCATTATACTCACCTCCCCTTCGGAACCTCTTTGATGTCGATGTCGTGGTGAAGTCATCTGGTTTCACTCCTTCCACCTCAATCACAAAGTCTACCACCTCTTGGAAGGATGTTGCCGTTGCCGCTATCTGTAAGGCTGAAATCCGCAATTCTGACCTCAACCCCTTCACAAAACGGCGGATCCGTTCTTGTGGACTGAAACAAAGTTGGGTGGCATATCTGGATAGTGCGCGAAATTTAGCCTCATACGCGTTTACTGTCATCCTTCCCTGTTCAAGACTCAAGAACTCATCCCTCTTCCTATCTCTCAAAGTCCTTGGGATATACTTCTCCATGAACAAACTAGAGAATGATTCCCAAGTCATAGGTGGTGCCTCCGTTGGTTGACACTCAACATGTGAACGCCACCACATTTTGGCGTTCCCTTGGAACTGATAGCTCACGAACTCGACACCAAACCTCTCTACTATCCCCATCTTGTGTAGTAGCTCATGACAATCAACCAGAAAATCATAAGCATCCTCAGATTCTGCACCCTTGAAGACTGGAGGTTTCAATTTCAAGAACTTACTGAAAAGTTCATGCTGATCGTTTGTCATAATAGGCCCAGTAGTCAGACGGGGAAATGTGCCTATTCCCAAGGTTGCATCCATGCGGGGAGCCATAGTAGCCGCATGTCGTATCTCTGAAACCGGAGGTGTTGGTGCAGAAACCACTGGAGGTGCTTGACCCTGATCAGACAACCCGCTAAGATAAGCAAGTACTTGGTTGATCATCTCTGGGGTAGGTTGGGGTGGCATTTCCTCATTCTGCCCTTGTTCATTCTCCCCTTCCTCACCCTCTCTTATCACCTCCTCGGTCAGTGGAGGAGTCACTGCCCTAGTATCAGATGGGCTAGGGGCTCGTCCTCTCCCTCTAGAGGACGTCCTCCCACGACCTCTTCCACGGCCTCTTGCCGTTACCCTTCCTCGAGCCACAGCCCCAGTGGCTGGCTCAGTAGTTTCCTGTCTTTCCGTTGTCGCTGCTGGTGCGGCCGTTGCTCTGGTTCTAACCATCTGCGAAATAGAATGAAGATGGTCAGATACCAATTTGTATCACCTAGATACCAATTGGACTCAAGTAGTAGCACGAAAGAAAGAATGAAAGAATGGAATTTTCCTAAAGTCCTATAGCCTCTCAAAGAAAAGTAAAGGCGTCCCCCTACCGTTCTTTAAGACTCTACTAGACCTGTTCTTGTGTGATGAGACCAATGAACCTAATGCTCTGATACCAAGTCTGTCACGACCCAAATCGGGGACGCGACTGGCACCCACATTTACCCTCCTATGTGAGCGAACCAACCAATCTAAACCTTAACATTTTAATACAATATCAACAAAAGTAATGCGGAAGACTTAAACTCATTAATAAAAACAACTCAAAACTATTATTATTATCCCCAAAATCTGGAAGTCATCACCACAAGAACATCTATCTCAAATTTCTAAACTAAAATTGTCTAAGAACTAAAAATACATAAAAGTTAGTCCATGCCAGAAGTTCAAGGCATCAAGACTTGAAGAAGGAGACCCAGTCCAAGCTAGACGCATTAGCTCACCCTGAATTTCCGATGGAGTGAAGACTGGCTTGATCTACTGCTGAGTCGAAGTTGACGGAACGTTTGCTGTATAACACAAATAACAAAGGGAAACATAAAAGTAGGGGGTCAGTACAACCACACGTACTGAGTAGATATCATCGGTCAACTCAAAATAGGGAACAATATATATCAATAATAATGTAAATCAACTACAATACTCAACATGTAGCAATAGCAATTACTTTATCATTAACAATTTCCGTCAAGTTCACACATGAGGTCTCAAGCCTCAATACCATACTCATTTGGGAATTAAGTTCATTAGATTGAGTATATTCATTATCTTTCAAGATTCATTATCTTTCTTCCTCTTGTGTCGGTACGTGACACTCCGCTCCTCTAATTCTATCCTGGTGTCGGAACGTGACACTCCGATCCTCATATTCATTCTATCCTGGTACCGGAACGTGGCACCCGATCCCCTAATTCATCAAGCCTTCTTTTACACTAAGGCATCCTCATTCTCATTATATAATTTATCAAGCCTTCTATCATACTAAGGCATCATCAATCTTATTATATAATATATCAAGCGAATTAGGGTTCTTTCAAGATTTTGGGATTCAATAGCTTCATCATGCTTGTTAATTAATCACAATCTCATAATCATAATCATGCAAGCATACAATTTAAGCACATAGACAGGTTTACGACATCATCAATACATATCATACACTATCAAGAGTTCACTACGATTATCGTAACATAAAAACCATAACCTACCTCCACAGAAGACTAGTGATCAACAAGCAAATTCCCAAGCTCCTATTTTCTCCTCCCTCTCGATCGATTTCTGCCTCTCTTTCTGTTCTTTCTCTTTTGTTTTATTCAAACCCTCTTTCCTTTACCCTAATTACAATATAATTAAGTGTAAAAGAGGACAATAAAACCCCCTAATTAACTTAAGGTTACTTCTTTTAACCCCTAAGTAATTAGACTTATAAATGTTAACCCTCAATCTTTATAATTAAGGAAAGAATAGTCAAAAACGACCCTTAAAACGTGTGGAGAAATCCTAAACTGTCTGGAACTGCGTGACCTGTGACGGGCCGTCATGCCTGCGACGGTCCGTCACGCAGGTCGTCGCAACTGCCCAAAATCCCATCGTCACCACGGACACTGTGACGGTCCGTCACACCTGTGACGGTCCGTCACACCTGTGACGGTCCGTCCTGCACGTCCGTCATGGCGGTCAGAAACTCGTTTTCTTGCACCAAATTCTCAAAAGTTGAAGTGTTTTGCAACGGAACCTCACGACGGTTCGTCGTGGATGTGACGGCACGTCCTGCAGGTCCGTCACAATTTACAGAGAGTCGATTTTCAGTACTCAATTTCAAAATTCTAAGTGCCATGGGACGACACTCCCTCGACGGGCCGTCGTGACCACGACGGTCCGTCGTGACCCTCGTCGTCCCAGCCAGTTTTTCCAGAAATGGACTCTGTTGCTCAAAACGACTAAACAGGTCGTTACAATTTAATAGCGCGTATATATATATATACACATATTCCTTGATTATATACTACAACATTCTTAATTAGTGCATGATGTAAACTTTTTTTTAATTTAAAAATATTATCATATGACATTTTACATTAATAATTAAGAGAATTCATTTTTGAAAAATGGGTAAGAACTAATAATAAAAGAATATATTTGATGTATCACTTTTTTTTAAGAGATTCCAAATACTTCTTGTCCCAAGAGAAGAAAATTGGATAGCAAACTTTTTCACTTACATGACTTTTAATTTTGCAGGCATAATTCAGTTTAATAACTATCAATTATTCACAACCCATTAAAAACATAAAATAATTGATGATAATTCACATAAATATATATATATATATATATATATATATATATATATATATATATATATATATATATATATATATATATATATACAAAGAACTCATAAAAGAATATTATATATATACATACAAATAACTCATAGCTTAAATATGAAACTCCCATGAGAAAAAAAGAATTTCTAAAATTCTTTTTGACTATTATCTTTTTTTTCTTCTTAAAAAAACTATTATTTATCAAACAAAGTTCTATTTTCACCTTTTTTTTTATGATAAAAATTAAAAGTTAGAGAATTTCATTCAGAAAGTTTTTAGTTTTAATTTTTTTTACGTGACATACTTAATACCATAAAACTTTATAAAGGCATTTTAATAAACATAATATAATATAACCTTAAATTACAATATTTTTAAATATATTTTGCTCTTTTATATTTTATTTCAAGTCAAACATGATAAATAAATAAAAGTTGATATTATATTTTATATCAAATTAAAATATAATAAATAAATTAAAACGAATAAAATATTTAAAGGGAGTATTCGGTCAAAAACTACACACGAAGTGCGACTATTTCAGTAAAATAATGTGTAAAGAAACAAAAAAGCGGTCCCAAACTGTCAAACCCAACGACCCTTTATGACTTTTTTAGTATACTTTTATTGAAAAAAAATTGATATATTTTTTAATTATCGTAAATATAGTGTATAAATATTTTTATTATATTGATCTCTTATCGTTCATAAATTAAAAAATATATATATCTTTCATATTAATAAATATTTATGTATCATAATTTTATCTATCGATTCGTCATTTTATTAAGTATCAGACCAACGGATAAGATTATGTTACATGTTCCTATATTTGATCTTCTGTGAGAGTAAATGATATATATGTTCTAATTTTTTTAAAACAGAAACACCAGTATTCCTAAATTATGATAATGAATATCTGCATATTATTTATCGTAGATTAAGATATATTTGTTCGTTTCGCCTACTTTTATAGATCGTCTAATTAAAAATAAATTATTTTTTAATAAATTTATTTTGTATATGGGATGATTTATTTGATAATTATTATAGTATAAATGATGAATATATAATTTGATAATCTCTAATATTTAAATTAATTGTATCATAAAATAATCTTACATTTTATCTGAAATAGTTATAGTTTATGCCTCCTGTTACACAGGTGAGAGCCTTCAGCATATCATGGCTGACTGAGCTTTTTGGCGGCTCCAGTTTCTCTCACTTTATCCATTTTCTTGATTTCATATGAGTTTTCAATTTCAGCAGTTACCTATAAACGCGTTGAAGAGTCAAAAAAGTAGCTAAGCAACTTCCTTTTTTTGTCAAAAGATCAATTTTTTAAATCTTTTTTTGTGTTTTGTTTTGTTTTGAAGAAAGTGGGGGGGGGGGGGGTTTTAGGCTTCAGGAGGAAGTTGTTGAAAGAACTGTGAAGATCAAGACTTTGATTTTTTTTGGGGGGGTTTATTATTTTGAGGTTGTGAAAAAGGGTATTCTGGAATCTTTGATTTTTCACTTGTGTGAAAAAGTTGGAGTCTTTTTTGGGGTTTTAGCTAGTTACTTTATCCAGTTCATAAAAGCTCTAATACTAGAGAGTTTTGAATTGGGATTTTGAAGGGTTGTTGGTGTGAAGATCAAGTCTTTTTGAAGATTTTGGGGTATATCATTATTGAGGTCTGAGAAAAGGGTATTCTGGAATCTTGATTTCACTTGCTGTTGAATTGTGTGAAAAAGTTAAGTTTTTTGGGGTTTTTAGCTAGTTCCTCTATGCATTTTATATGATTTCAGTTTTGGGTATTCTGGAATCTTGATTTTACTTGGTGTTGAATTGTGTGAATGAAGTTTAGTTTTTTGGGGTTCTTAACTAGCTCCTCTATGCAGTTTTTATGATTCCAGTTTTGGGTATCTCATATAGTTCTTTTTAAAGCTCTTGTACTTGAGGGCTATGGATTGGGATTCTTAATGCTTGTTGTTTCACTGAATTCTGTTTGATGAGTGGCTTGAATGAACAGATTGTTTAAGCATTTGCTGATGGTTTTCTGCTAAGCCTGGTATTGTGGGGAAGTCAGTAGCTTGAGGAAGGTCTTTGATTGGTTTGGTTGTTTGTTGAATATGGGTTGTGTTTGTTGTAAACTTTCCCGTCAGGTCAAAGATCGTCGGGATGGCCAAAAGAAGAGAGAGTTAGATAAAGGGGTATCAGCTGTGAGTTCAAAGAGAGAAAAAAGTTTTAGGGTGAAAGAGAAATTGGAGAATGGTGATATAAGTGTTGGTTCATTCGACAGGAAGCCTAATGGATCTAAAAGGGTCGGGGACAATCACTGCAAGAAGCTTGAAGTTTTCCCAAAAGCAATGGAAGGAGAGTTGATTGCTGCAGGATGGCCTTCTTCGCTTGCTGCAGTAGCCGGTGAAGCTATTAATGGTTGGATTCCTCGCAAGGCTGATACTTTTGAGAAATTAGATAAGGTATAATTTTGGTGGACCTATTCTACGAAATTCATTTTATCGATAACCACATTTACTGTATATTCTAATAGTATGTGAGCTCATGAAAGAAGTTGGTAGTTTTCTCATGAGTAACACTGCTTAATTCCCTCGAATTATTTTTCCTTGAATAGTTCCATTTTGTATATATATATATGCTCTTATCCAAGTAATAATATTGTTAAATATCCTCCTACAACAGAATTTTGATGAATAAGAATTCACCTTGAAACTTTCATAATGCCCGACACCGCTTTTCAAAATACAGATAGTACTTTATTGGATGGAAAAAATCCTTTGTTTATCACCTTAGCTGCTGCTGACCACTTTTATCCAACAAACTGGAAAGAGTTGTGACCACCCCTTAGGTTCTACGCGCCGTTAGACTTAACAGAGTTGAGCAAAGGAATTGCTCAAGAGATTTTAAACTCGAGTTAGTAGGAGAGTCAACACAACAATAACATATAGGAGAAAGGGAATGACCAAACCTGAACACTCTCTCATCAGTTGAGAAATTTTACCTGAATGGTATTTCTTTCCCGTGTCCAATAAATTATTGGGGGTTTCTTTCCGTTCGTTTAATGGTTTCAGTACCTGATGGATTATTAACAGTACCTTGAAATGAAAATTGGATTCATGTAATAGAAGAAAGATTTCCTATTCCTTAGCCGCAAAGAGATGTGGCCTAGAAAGAGGGAGTAAGTGGAACAAGATTGACTTGGTGGTAGAGTTGTGGAAATTCTTGTTTCTTCCATCTTTTGGACCTTAGCACCATGGAAGAATATGTTACTTCCAGACTTTGTTGTTACTTCTGGTAGGCTGTGCACTGAGTTGAATATCAATAGTCTGATCGCATGCAGATATCAAAGAATAATGAGATAGACAGTTCCAATGAGTAAAAATGATGAAAAGCCTGTGCACTTTTTGGTGTTTTAAGTTATGGAAACTTAACTTTCCACTTTCTGGCTAAGTTCTAATCCCTTCACTGTTTGTAGTTTCTCTTTTTTCCTGAAACAAATTTAAGTCTGTTTCTTTTGTATTAGGTTGCTCTTACCTAATCATATTGACTCTAGATATCCTCCATTTTTTTTCTGCTTCATTTTTCTGGTCCCTGTTATAAATTCACCTAGTGAAGGCTTGGTGCAGATTGAAATATACTAGTTCTGTAGTTCATATGATCATGATGAGATTGTTATTCAGCTGATTCAAAAGTCATTCCATGTAGTGCATTTGCAATGCTTGTGGCATTTAATCTTTTATCCTTTATGGCCTCGTTTTGTTCCCAATGTGCGCTAGTGTTGTCAATTAATAGTTTTTTGGTTGTGTAATAGCGTTTTATTCTTGCAGATTGGCCAAGGGACTTATAGTAGTGTATACAAGGCTCGTGACCTGGTTAATGATAAAGTCGTTGCACTTAAAAGAGTAAGGTTTGAAAAAATGGATCCTGAAAGTATCAGATTTATGGCAAGGGAGATTGTTATTCTGCGAAGGCTTGATCATCCAAATATCATCAAATTGGAAGGCTTGATCGTATCAAGAACATCTTGTAGTTTGTACCTTGTATTTGAGTACATGGAACATGATCTCACTGGACTGGCAGCTCTTCCCGGTATTAAATTTACAGAGCCACAGGTGCTTTTCCAAAGATTGTTTGTTGGACATTATTTTACTATTATTATGATAATTGCTTCTCTAACGCTCCATCATGCAATTTTAGTAACTAGTTTCTAATCTTATTTGTTTTTTTACAGGTTAAATGTTACATGCGGCAGCTTTTAAGTGGACTTGACCATTGCCACAATCGGGGTGTTCTGCATCGGGACATTAAGGGTTCTAATCTTCTCATTGACAATCATGGCACTTTAAAGATTGCAGATTTTGGGTTGGCAAACTTTTTCGATAACCAGCAAAGTGTTCCATTAACAAGCCGTGTTGTGACTCTTTGGTATCGACCACCAGAGCTCTTACTTGGAGCAAGTCATTATGGAACTGCAGTAGACTTGTGGAGTACTGGCTGCATTCTCGGAGAATTATATGTTGCCAAGCCCATAATGCCCGGTAGGACAGAGGTATATTGTTGTAACACTTCTTTTGACTTGAGCATGGTTAATACTTCACTGCTGCACTTCTATTTTATGCCTCTTTTTCGGGATGTCAACTGCAACTTATAAAATAAGTCATCAGTGGAAAAATATTAAAGGAGAGCATGGTGGAGTCAAGTACGACAAAGGACTCTTCAATCAATTAATCAATCCGTTAACTCCACCTCTATTATGCGACACTACTGTGCGTTTCTGTTTTATAACTCAATATTGGAATAAAACTCCAATTCATACAACAGATGAGCGTTGAGAAAATTTTAACGAGGAGGTGGAGGAGGCAAGAATGACAGGAGGACTCTCTACAGCCAATCAACCTATCGCTCAACTATGCTTCAATCCTAAATGTCGCTCTATGCAGATTAATATATCCTGTTTTTCTCGTTCCTTATGATATTATTTGTTATCGGTGATCTAACAGACATGAGCTAAATTTTCGTCCTTGTAGGTGGAACAACTACATAAGATCTTTAAGCTTTGTGGTTCACCAACTGAGGATTATTGGAAGAAAACAAAACTATCTTATTCAGCAGTATTTAAACCTATACAGCCTTACAAGCGGTGTATTGGCGAAAGATTTAAGGAGCTTCCTCCATCTGCCGTGGGGTTACTGGAGACATTACTTTCTATAGATCCTGCACTTAGAGGAACCGCAGTTGGGGCTCTTGAGAGTGAGGTACTTTTCTAACTCCTCCGTTCCCATCCCTACTTTTTTTAATAAAAAGATAAAAGTGGTGTCCAGGCCAGCTAGTGTGTGCCTCAGCTAATCCATGGGGTGCCTATTAGCTCCCACCAGCACAAGTACTGGGTGACTCTGATAAATGAAAAGAAATTTCCTAGTGTTTTTTCCTTCGGTAGGATTTGAACCTGAGACCTTATGGTTCCTAACCCACTTCATTGACCACTAGGCCACACCCTTGCTTCACCCCATCCCTACTTTCTTCCATCCAAAAGTTGGAGCTTCAAAGCCTCGTCATGCTCGATCAGCAACTTCTTTCCTTCAATGCTTAGAATATTTGTACTTTTTTGTAACTTATTTACTTTAGTTTCATGTTTCATGTTGTTAATGAAGCCTAGTAGCTGTTTTACTAGCTTTTGAACTATTTTCTTTTCTGAAATTTTCTTCCAACAATTCAAACTTACCAGACTATTTTTAACTTGTTATGACGTCTTTTCAACTAACTAGTCCAATTTTATCACTTCGGAAACTATTATGTTAAATACTTGCTCTAATTGAATATGGTATGATAATAACAACACCAAACTTAAGTCTTATTTATGTTTTGGGGAGAAATTCCGTACACAAGAACTATTCTAAAAGTAGATACAAGAAACACCCCATAAAATGTCTTGTTCCACATATTCAGTATGTTTTGCCAAATTAACCTCATATGTGCCAGGGCGAGAACTCGGAAAGGGTAGTCTTTATTCCAGAAGCAATATGATTCACACATTAGGAAGATGAGATTGACTAACGTTGTTGCTGACTTGCGGGTTGTTTCCTTTTTCTTTTTTGACAAATGAGACTAACTTTTGAGTTTGAAAAAATGTTTTGAAATTTGCATCTTGTGTACCATTGATTTCCTTTTCACACGTTCTTTTAATATATGATGCATAACTGTCCATTCAGAAGGACAAGGAACTGAAGTATTTATTCATTTATATTGGCTAGTCTGAGCTAGTAATAGGACATTTTTTAAATACATTTTATCAGCTTTCATGACTTCAACACTGAAATTTTCTGACAAGTACTCGTGTAGTTCCAAATAGCCAGATTGTTAATGATCTTTTAATGTGTTTCCATCATTTATCGCGTTATAAAATTAGCAACAATTGTTTTCCTCACTAACACTAAGGTATGCCGTGACTCACAGTTCTTCACCACAAAGCCATTTGCTTGTGATCCTTCAAGTTTGCCAACATACCCTCCCAGCAAGGAAATTGATGCAAAACTGCGGGAAGAGGAAGCTAGAAGGTAGTGCCTTAACCTGTCCATCTTTTGTATGGCAACGTAAAACTGAATGTTTCTCATTCTCTTAGTAATAATTCTTCAATTTTGTACTGAAACTTATACCTTGTGTTGGAATATGGTTAAGTGGATCATACATCAGGAAAGAGAAGTGTCAGTTGCATATATTACATAGTGGCGTAATTAGCATAGAATGACTCTATTTTGCTTATACAGTTCCATCATATCTTGATTATCAAACATTTGTTGACATAACGTTATAGATTTCTGACTGGAAATATGCATGGATATATCGTAATGGTTTGTCTGAAATAATTACTGTAGACGAGGGACTACAAATGGATCAAAAGAACGTCAAGCAGTTCCAGCACCAGCACGTGATGCTAATGCCAAGCTGGCTAGCTCAATGCAGGTACTTTTGTGGGTGTTAATCTTTTAGTCTTCAAATTAATTTAAGTTTTCCTTTTTGTAATGCCAGAAGCCAATAAACTTCATGATTCTTCAATTTTCGTTGGATGTTGTAATTCATCAAAAATAGAACTGTCAATTGATAAATTAGTTGTATTTCAGCAAAAGGTTGGAATTTGTCTAACTTGTCGTAGTTTGCAAAGAGCATATGATAACTCCACCCTTGATCTTAACAAAAAATTTCAAGGCGCTATATATTTGATAACTTTTGTGTCTACACCCCTACAATGTATCTGCAAGTACATTTTCTCCTATGTTGCTCAGACTCTCAAATAATGTTGCCACACCCGTGTCAGATCCTTCAAAAATGTACTGCTTTTGAAGGATCTGACATGCACCAGCCAGTATTTTTGAAGAGTCCAACATACTTTTTCTTTTTCTGTATGTTTTCGATTTATTTGGTCTTATGATTTGCGCATTATAACAGAGGAGGCAGAGCAGTTCCAATCCTAAGAGCCAAAGTGACCGTTTCAATCCCTCGAAGGAAGCTGTTGCTCGTTTTCCAAATGATCCTCCTATACCATCACAAGCAGTGAAAGAAACTGGGAAAGATCAAATGGAGAATCTTTCAGATAGATTTTCTGCCAAAGATCACCTCGATGATCTTTCAGAGACATTTTCTCATTCAGTCCCTCTGGCTCTAGGGGTATTTGGGAAGAAATATGATGATATCTCCATTGGTCCCAACAGAGCAGACTTGTCAGACTTAGTAGCATCCAGATCCGTTGTGTCCGGAGACAACCGAGATAGATGTGTTCAGCTACAATCAGCCCATGAAGTAGAAAGGACAGCACGGCTTCTAGACGACTATTCAACAAAGCAGGATCAGGATCAGAAGTATTTCAAGCAATACTTTGCCAGTTCTCATCAATTTGAAAGTGGAAGGACTTGTACGAAGGAGGAAAATCTGGTAAGTTTTCATAAACACGTAAATCTAAGAGTTTTGAGTGCATGGAGAGAACCGAGGTAACTGTGTATTCGACAAGGATCTTCATTTTTGTTCTTTGCCTCAAACCTTTACTACTTTCAAACCCTCGTCTTATCAAACATCCCAACACAAACAAAAACACAAGGTGATTTCTTCCCATCTGTCCTAATCTTGGCAGACAGAGTTACCTGGTACCTGATGGGAGGTGACAAGTATTTCGTTGAATTAGTCGAGATGCGCAAAAACTGATCCAGACACCACAGTTATCAAAAACAGAATGTCAATAACAACACCCTTGTTTTTTCCCGTTATAATTTTGCTACATTTCCGTGGTTAGTGAGAACATGTAACTCATACTATCGATTTCTTATCACTCTCCTGTTCCTTTTGTGTAGCATGACCATAGTGACAAGGGAAACAAAATCCATTATTCTGGTTCACTTCTACTTGCATCAAATAAAGTGGATCAAATGCTTAAAGATCGCGATCGTCACATTCAGGAAGCTGCTCGACGAGCAAGGCTCGAGAAGGCACGAGCAGGTCAGGCTAACGCTCCAGCGCGAAGTAATGTGAAAAACATGTAAGTCTATAGTTATATATATGTATTGTCTAGTTTAGGAACAAGGCAGATAAGCATATTATACAGAGAAAGGAGAAATTTTTCTTGTAAATCATTATTAGCTCTATGTATATTATCTTCTGAGGAATATTATATATTTATATTTCTTATAGAATAAAAGAGAAAAACAAGATTAATATAAAAAAAAACTATCAATTAGCAGCCACAAATGCAAAATATATCATTCTTTTTTGGTGTATTCATTACATTGAGTTCAGAATAACCAAATAATTTGATTTGGTACATACACTGTTGAAACACAAGTTATCTTCGTTAGTTAGAATTTAAAGTTTATGAATTTTGTTTCTCGTATTTGTAATGTTGGGTTCTTTCGAGTTTAGTATTTACATCAACTCAATGATACATATCTTTATACTATTGAACTATAGTTATTTAATAGGGATAATGCAAACCTATGATCGAAATCTCAGAGACACACACTTATACTATACTAAGGTTCTATTACCCCTGAACTTATTATATTATTCTACCCCTTTTGAGCCTACGTGGCACTATTTTGTGGGCCCAACACTGATTGACTTTTTTTTCAACTTAGTGCCACGTAGATCGAAAAGGGGTAGAAAATTACTTATAAAATAAGTTCAGAGGTAAATAGAACCTTAGTATAGTATAAGTGTGTCTCTGGAAATTCGAGCATAGGTTGAGAGGGTACTTGTTCATTTTCCCTAATTAATACATATTTATCACAAGTTCACAACACATTTTCTCAAGGATGAAGAAAGAAAATATTTAAAATTATGAGTTCATATTTACTATTAATTAGAGTTTAAAATCAAAAATAATAAATTAAATTGAATTTGTACCTTAACATCAATCTTCTAGATATTCTGAAGGTAATTAATTTATACGTAGGCCTACTCTTAATGATTTTTGAACTTGACCAAGTCGTTGGTAGGTTCATTTTCTGCATATACATCTTATCATAATTAATTATACACTAAGTATTAATTTCATGCATCATGTTTACTTGAGAAAACACAAAAAATTGTCCACAAAATTCAAGTGAATCTAGATCCACGCGGAATTAGAAAATTTAATATTCGTCACTTGGAGATTTCAAGTTCAATATTTGATACGATAATTTTTAATTCTTAAAACATCTTAGAGAAAATTCTGAATTTGTCATTTATTCGTTGTCCAAAAGTCAAAATCGTTCTTTCCATCAAATCTATATAGGGTATATTTTGATCAAATCTTAATTTTATTTAAATCTTATGAGTTCATCAATTTTTTAAAGATTTTTCGAATTGAACTTATGATCATATATTAAAAGTCATGAATATCAATGTCTACTATTTGTTTCAATATATATAGATTTTATAATTCACTCAAAATTTATGAACTCAGTTATGTCTACGGTTGTTCAAAATCAAATCGAAACCGATAAAAAAGTTATTGGTTCATAGTATTGAGTTATTGGTTTTGATAACGGTTTTGATTTTTTTTGTTATCGGGTTATCGGTTCTTAACGGTTTAAAGTTTTTTCTTAACTGATTAACCGAAAACCCGATACTAAATTAAATGTTTTTATTTATACCATCTTGTATATAAAGTCCTCGACTTAGAGTTTAATTTCCTATTTTTATTTTTGGTTGTCTCAAACACTTGATTATTCTACGATGTAAAAGTGTTTTCTTTTGAGCAAGATGTAACTTGTGTTTCTAAGTGATTTTTAATATTTTTTTCTTTTGGGTCGAATCTTAACGGTTAAACCGATAACCGAACCGGTAATGATCAAAAACCGATAAACCAATAACCGATAAGTCAATATCTTAATGGTTCTATAATGATTTAGCATCACTACAAACCGATAACCAATAAGTCAATCCGATAAATTTTAAAATCGAACCGAACCGGTCGATACACAGCCCTAGTTAAATCTATATTTATATAATGATAATAAATCCGTCCTTGCGTCAGACTTGCCATCTGTCTTTCAGATATTTTGAAGTTGCTATCAAGAAGGTTAATTAATTAGTAGTAATTAATAGGCCTACTCTTAATGATTTTGAAGATGACCAGGTCGTTTGAGTCATTTTTTTGTGTCAACATCTTAATATAGTCATAAATTCATAATTAATACATTATTATTTGGAAAAATTACGCGGCTAATCAAACTTATGCTATTTAATTATTCATCATAGTTATAGTTTGCTATGATTATCACTCGCGACTAACATTATACATTAATTACGTGGGGTGATTTCGCGTTTGTATAATTAATCATGTTTGTATATGTATAATTCGCCAGGATATACAAATAAATATGTATAATATACAATTTTTTAACCTATATACATATACAATTCACCTATCTTCCACTCTCTGACCTCTCTCGCTCGCCTCTCTCAATCTCGCTCGCCTGTCGCCTCCCGCTCCCAATCTTGCTTGCTATTTAAACAAATGTATATGTATAATATACAGTTATATACAATTATATACATATGCAATTCACCTCTCTCCCACTCTCTGCCCTCTCCCGCTCGCCTCTCTCCTCCATCTCCAAATCTCTCTTGCTATATATACAAATATATATGTATAATATACAATTATCTAACCAACATACATATACAATTCACCTTTCTCCCACTCTTTTCCCCCTCTCTCTTCCAGTCTCACACGCCTCTCTCCTCCATAACGCATGTAGCTACAGTTTGTAATTATCAAACTATAGGTATAGAGAGTAATTAATTATTTTTAAGTTGCTATATATGAAAATTTCCGTTATTATTTTCATAATATAATTTGTACGAGGTAGTAGGTCCATGGGGCTTTGAAGCAAAAAGAGAGAAGTGAAGCGCGTTATTCATTAAATTTTTTGGATAATATCGTACATATATCAATGTAGTTTTATTGTTAATCAAATGAAATATAAACGCGCAATGAAATAAAAGAAACTAGATTATTCATACATATACAAAACACTTAATTAAAATAAATTTGTTTTGATAATGAATATAGTTCTTAATCAATCAAATGATAAATAAAGCGTGTTGATCGTTTACATATAATAAATTTAGATCTATAATTAATCAAATGAGAAGTGATGCGCGTTGTTCGATAACAAAAAAAAAAAAACAAGTCGATAAATAATAAATGCATTTATTTCTATAATTAATCAAATTTTAATTTATATACTCACTTACATTTTAATTTACTTGTTTTATTTTATTTTAATTTTTTTTAAAAAAAAAATAAAACAAGACTTTTGGATCTTATTCTTTTGAACTAAATATATGTCGATCTTGTGATCTTAAGCTTGAGCATGTCAAGTAAAAAGTTAAAATTTTAAAAGTTGTCAACGAAGGGAAAACAAACTCTTTCCAAAGTAGAGTAAACGGGAAATTAAAACAAACGAATTGAAACAGAAAAGTATATCCAAGGAAAATCGGAACATCAAGCCAGATTTTTTTTTTTTTGCTTGATGTTTCATGCAAATTTATATATTGGAAAAGTCTCACTTATTCAAATGGCTGGTGGTTGACAGTTATAATAGTTGAGATCGTCTTTGAAGATAAAAATATGATAATAATTAACGATTAATATATATTTCTTTCTCCAAAATCTAATGTAATGTTTGATAAATATATATATTTTTCCATCAAATCCATTTGTAATATAAGTCCATAGTCTTTACATTAATCCAAGTCAATCCATTTTAATTAGCAGCAGTTTTCTCATGTTGGATTATATATAAAATGATGCAAACTTATTTTTTATTTTTTATTATAGATTTTGCATGCTCTCTTTTTTTTAAAAAAAAAATATAAATAAAGTACACATTCTGTCATAATATTCATATTTTAATTAGTGATCAATTTATTTGAATTGGATAATTTAGGGATTAAATAGTTAATTTAACGGTAAAATTTCTGTTCAAGTAAATAAGTAAAAATAAAAAAAAAAGTATTTTTAATATAATAGATAAATAAAAATAAATGAGAAATATAAACAAGTAGGCGGTGAAGATAAAATATTCATGGTCACTGGTCACCATCATTAAATACCACAATCTAACAACCTAATAATTTGTGACTATTTATTTATATTATTTTATTTGATTTCTATATTAATTAATAAAGATAAATTGAATATGATGATATTAGTAAAATAAATATTCTTAATTATTCATTTTTTAGATCTGAATATACTGTCTTAATATATCTCAATCTTAAAACGAAAATAATGACTCCTATATATATTTCTTTTATAGTTCAAGATTTAAATTTGATATAAAATTTATTTAAAATGGGTACCATAGAACATGGTTGTGCAATCACTATTTACAAAATATAAATTGTAACCAATAAATTTGATAGCTAAACAACCATATACTTAGTCAATTTTATTTATCGATAAATTATCAAAAGAATCTATTAGTAATGAGCAAGTTCCCATGTTATGTTTCTTTGCCCAAAACTCAATGTAATCTTTAGTAATATCATCATTTTGTGACAAAATCTGGTTATGATCGAAGTAATTAGGTGTTAATGTGAAAGCTAATAAAAGCAAATCTCGAAATACGTACCACAAGTATGAAGACAGATGAGAAATATATCATAACACAAATATAACGTGATTTAGTTACTCGATCAACTTCTACAAAAGAGACGAGCAATCACTATATAAATATGAGAGTATAAAATATCGACAGGAATAACCTCTCACCCAATTCACTCAAAATATAAAGAGGTTCACACAAATGACAACATATCACTTATGTCCCACAAGTTATCTCATCTAACCAAAATTCTCAAAGCCCCTTGAACCACGTAATAAATGTTAATTAAGTTAAAAGGAAATGAGTCACCATTTATATAGTCCTAAATTTTTTTCTACGAGAAAATGACTGGCCAAATATATATGGAGCCTTTATGTATTCCTTTACCTATGGGTTTGATATTTGTTTTGTATTATTAGGAATCATTCTTAGGCTAATCATATGATGACGAAAAATCCGCTCATTTTTTATGAATCAGCTCATTAGAGAAACACATGATAGAAAATAGATTTTTGTTGAAATAACATCAAAACACTTTCTAATTATTTGTGTAAAAATATTATTAATTTTTTTTCTTTTTTTCAGTAATTCAATTAAAATATATAAAAAATACTTTTTAATGAGAACTTTGAATTAAAAACTATTTTAGGTAGTGTCACAATCTAAAATAGGGAGAGACCCAACTAATAAATTGAGTCGTAAATGCTATTTTTTATTTATTGAAATTTTAAAGCATAGTTTTTGCCCCAAAATAAAGGTAATTTTTTGATATGACCATTTTCTAATTAAATCAATAGTCGTTGTTGCCAAGTCAATTTATGAAAGGACTGGACCCTTTATAGAGAAATTGATATATTACTGTTGACATCCTAAATATCTCTGTCAATTTTGATAGAAATTAATTCAAACGTATTGAATTTCTTAGTAAAAATTTAAATTAAATCCATAGGTATCACTTGCACTAGACCACGAGGTGGCTTTTTGACTATACGTCGGCGGCCTCGGTTATATTTGTATCAAAGGTCTCGGTTATATTTGTATCAAAGTATAACATGAAGAGTATATTTAAATCGAAAATATAATGAAAAATATAATTAAACTAATTTCCATTGTATAAAGATATATTTAACCATTTTTTTATACTAAATGTAACTACTCCCTTAATATATATTTTATGTTCCACAACGCTATTGATAGACCTGTTATGACACCTGAATTCAGATTCATAAGGTTATCAGAGGTTTTAGGTTTGAGTTGTAGATATGGAGAAAGTTTTGTTGAGAGCGTCCCTTCTTAATAGGAGTCCGGAGCATAAAGGGTGAAAAATGTTAACAAAAATTTTAAAACGGTATATGAAATTTCTTTCAACCAAAAAGACAAAACTGCTCATGAAGTAACGATTTTGTCCGCTTGAAAAAGTAAAATCACTGCAATAGCAGCGATTTGTTAAATTTGATTTTTTTTTAGAAAAAAAAAGTTAAACAAAATCGCTCTCAAAGGAGCGATTTCCAAACTAAAATTTTCTTTTTTGATATGTCGCTGCTGAGGCAGCTACTTAAGTTTAATCTTTTTAAAATTATTTTTTGCTTCTTTTTTTAAAAAAAGTTTAAATAATTTTTTTTAAAAAAAAAAAAAATCAAATAGCAGCGGTTTTTAATTATATTTTTTTCTTTTTTAAAAAAAATTAAATCGCTAAAAAAGATTTTGATTTAAAATAGCTGACTTGGCAGCGATTTGATTTTAAAAAATAAACAAAAAAAATAATTAAAAACCACTGCGATTTAATTTATTTTTTAAAAAAATTATATTTAAACTTTAAAAAAAAAATTGAACTCAAGTCGCTGCCTCAGCAGCGACATAACAAAAATATAATAAAAAATATATATATTTTGAAAATCGCTCCTTCGAAGAGCGATTTTGTTAAAAAAAAAATTAAAGAAAAATCAAATTTAACAAATTGTTGTTATAGCATTTAGAATTTGTATTAATATTTTTCACTCTTTAGACTCCGAACTCCTCTCAATAGACACTGCAATGTACTATCCATATATAATAAAGACTCTAATTTAAACAACAAAAACCAAATGAATTATTTGTTTTAAAAAAATAAATCATAAGGCTAAGAAGTCTTTACAAAAGAAACTTAACTTATTTATATAGGTATAAACTCTTTGTGATATTCATCAAATACATCTTTTATTGGTGGCATAGGTGTGTAGAGTGTGTTTAATTTTGTATAAGATTCAAATATTTTTCATAATTTGTTGGTCAAAATTCAAAGATAAATCATGGGTCCTACTTAATATATTACCTTGAGAAAAGAGATATGAGGCATTTTAAATGCATGTTTTATAAGTAAAATATTTCTAGAAATTCTTGCTATATACTAAGGACTAAAGACTAACAAATTTTGTGCATTTTTATTGAATCATATGAATTCTCCATAGAGGGCATGTTACCTTTTATTTGATGAACCATATTAGTAATATTTATTTTATATTATTATAATCAGTATCGATCTATTATATGTATTCTAAAATTATATGATGAACCATATTAATATTTGTTTTATGTATATTATTATAATATTTATCAATCTTTTTATCAAGTCAAAGATATACAAGAAACATTTTAGTAAGATTCACTAGGATAATATCGTAAGGTTAAAACACAAGAAATATTATTAAGTCAGAAAATTATTTATTTTTCTAAAAAAAATATTTCTCTTTGGATCGTTCGGTTGTTGATATAATTTGTACATGTTCTAATTATGCGGGTTTGTAAATAGTATATCACATTAGATAACTTGGCGTGTTGAATTTTTACCAATGACTAAAATGCTATCAAACATTTTACTCGTTCAATTCTAATTTAAGTGGTATCTTTCGATTTTGAAAGTCAAATAAGTTTTTTTAATAAGCTTTTTATATATTTTAACTTGTCAATTATTATAACAATAGTTTTTACATAATTTCAAATATGTAAATTTTATAAAAAAATTATAAACTTCATGTTCGAATTTACTATAGAAGTATAGAGATTTCGCTCTATAAATCATTTCGTACGGCAACCAAATGACCCCAACAATTTTTCCCCCCATAAGCTTCCACTCTAGCTGATCCTTTTTTTTTTTAAGCTATTTGTAAAAAAAAATAAAATAACAATAATAATAATAATAATAATAATAATAATAATAATAATAATAATAATAATAATAATATTAGTGTAACTAGCTAGTAACATGTCATGTGACCAGGGGGTTATATCTACACAGTGACGGAGCTATCTTTGTTCAAAGGGTGTCAAGCGATATCCCGTTGTCAGAAAAGTATGTCGTACAGATAAGCTAAATTTTGATTTATCTCGATATATATTGATGTTGACACCTATCGACACAGGATAAAGAGTTGGCTTAGTGGTCAAGGGGATACAAAAGCTCTCCTGGTAGATGTTCAATCCTGAATCCTTCATTGCTTGTCAGTGTCGTAGCCATACGGTGGTAAGGGTGTCTAATTGGATATCATTCATCGAAAAGAAAAATACTACATACATAAAAAAAATGATACACGAAATGAATAAATAACATATTTTGAATATTCTTAACATAACAAACTGCTATTTTTGAATACCCTTAGTGAAATTCCTGGCTCTGCCACTACTGCTGCATATACGAGGTGTGATAACAACCTCTTACAGAAATGCACGTCGATCGTCCTTTTTCTCGTAAAACAAAAATGTTATTTTCAACACTCACTAGAAAGTAGTTAATTCCTAGATAATTCAATGATTTTATACGCGTGATATAAATGTAAATTCAACAATATCAACTATTTTTGATGTAATATCTCTACTGTTCCCAGCTCCCCACACAAGAAATAAGACCAAAAAATAAAAGAAGAGCAAAAATAAAGAAAAACTTGAGACTAAAGTACACACGTGTTTCAAGTTTCATAACAACGTCCAACTTATATTTATTTGAATCTCTAGTCGTTATAGAAACTTATAAATTTCAAATTCTGAATCCGACGTATCTGAGAATTAAATATGACGCACTAATTTCAACATCACTAATTATTTTTATGTCTACAACATGTTCTTGTTGACCCCAAGGGATTGATTGATTACCTTTGTGGTATATATATATATATGTCTATAAGAAGGAGTGATACAATTTATAACAAATAACTTATAGTTTCTAAAATAGTACTCAAACAGAAAAAAATAAAATAAAATGGAAAGACACTTGAAGTCTAAATTAGCTCCAAAATTAGAAAGGAAATATGTGGAGAAAAATAGAAGGAATCATATGAAGAATTTATGTAATCAACTTCATTCCATGCTCCCTACTCATTCATCTACCTCTAAGGTTAGTTATTATGCTTTCGTAATTATCGTCTATTAGATCAAAAATGTCCTCAACGTTATTCTTTTTTGGCTCGAAAATATCATATGTATCTCCATATGAATATTTAAATCTTAAATCCGCCTCTACATCGCATATATCCAATTGTTGTTCTCCTTTTCCCATAGGATTAATGATGACATGCTTTTAGCTAACCTATATCATTTGTGCATGCATGCATGCAAGCTAGCTCCTGAATCCGCCTCTGCTTATATATTTCAGTAACTTCGATTCGATTTTGTGTATACAATGATACAAAAGAACTACAATTCAAAACAGATAAACTTCAAATTCCTGAATCCGTCTCTGCGTTTTATATACATCTTCTAATACAATTTTGTTTGTTGCAGGAAACAACAATGACAGTGCCTGATCAAATAGATGCAGCAGTGAAACACATTGAAACCTTGAAAATGAATTTAGAGAAGAACAAGAAGCACTTGGAAGAATTGAAAATGGGCCTAAAGAAGGCCCAATCACTCAATCAAACTAATGAGCCCGGCCCAATCACAAATTCACCACCTCAGATTGAATTCCATGAAATGGGCCCAAACATGGTCGTGGTTTTAATAAATGGCCTTCATAATATAGCCACTTTTAATAACATCATTCGATTGTGCCATAAAGAAGGTGTTGAGGTTGTGTCTACAAGCTTTAAACTCAATGGAAACTCTACACTACAAATTTCTCATGAACCTAAGGTTAGTATATTACAAATGTATGTTTGGACACAGGTCCGACTCAATAGAATTAGTGGTCTAAAGCCAAAATATATTTAAAGAAACTCATATGTCTTAAATTTTATATCTGATTATGAAAGCGCAACGTGTAGATGTGATGAGAATATTATTTGTTGTAGTTGTCAACTTCTTGTGAATCAAACTCAAACTAGATATTTTTAAACTAACATTTAATATTTGATCTATTTTTTTAGGTACAAATCAATAAAAGTTCACCAATGGAATTTAAGGCTACAAGTCTTTGTGATAAGATGAAGGAGTTGATTTATGGACCATCTTGTAACAATGACATTGAATCAAACCAACATCTATGGGACTACATTATTGAATCTGGACTTATAGAATTTAATACAATAGAGTTACCACCAATAGAAAATCATATGAAAAATATTTATGAAACTCCAACCTTTTTCTAAGTTAAAAAAAAAGGTGTTTCATGAAATATCGAAAACCAGATCAAACCGAAAAAAATATTTGATATGTTACGGTTTGAATTGGTTTTGGTTTGATATTTTAAAGTTTTTACGGTATATATTAATCTTTTTCATTCTTAGTTTGTAATCTAGGTTGTTATTACCTTTATAGAAATCAAATTCTTTGCCTTTTACTTTCTAAGTATGATTTGTAATTTTTTTATTTTTGTAATGTCAAGAATTTATTTCATGTTTAAAATAACTTGTAGTTTGTTCATTATTGTTTAATTCAAATACCATCAAGAATTAATATATTCATTATATATCACAACTAAGTTTTTAACTTTATTGCACAAAAAAAAAATCATGCATGGTTATAAATTTTATTTATAATCCTTAGAATAACTTATATTTAGCTCAATCTATATCATATGTATTTAATATTAATAAGTCTAATTTTTTCAAAGGTTCAATAAATTTTTACGCTATAACCCAATTAATTAATTAATTATAGCATTAAGTCCAATATAAACCTTTTTACTAAATCAAATATAATATAAGTTATTCTTCTTTCTCACATCTTCTATTAATGGATTAAGGTTGTTCATTATTATAGACTTGAACGTCAAAATCAAACATTTAAAATATCCAAATCTATTGATCTTAAATATAAACTTAAAAAATTCATTTTTATTTAAATTGGATTTAAAATAAGAATAAAGAAATAATAAAAACGATTATATTATTCAATGTAACAATACAAGTAAGAATTATTCGTAAAAAGACAAAATTATGTCTAAGATTCACCAGGGTAAACAATTTTTTTTTAACAAAGCAATTCATAATAATAATAATAATAATAATAATAATAATAATAATAATAATAATAATAATATAATAAAAAGAATTACCATAACTTTAATTTAATTAAATAATATATCAATCATATGCCTTGAACTTTATTGATACAACAACATTAAATATGTAGCCAATACTAACTTATATTTAAATCTTATTTCAATAATTGATGTGACTAAGTCATAACTACTAACTTCTCCCATTTTGTCCTATAGCAGAATTTGATCAAATTTGAATTTGCACTAAAAATTTTACATAATAAAATTAGATAAAACGTGCTTTAAAAAAGTGACATTATATTTTAAAAAAAAAATTCAAAGTATATAAATTATAATTAAAAATAAATATATATTTATCGCTCAATAACAGGACAAAAACATAACTCACGATCGTTATTTATTACACAAAGAATTACATGAATATAAAGTGGTCCATTTTATTTTATTTTTGTTGTTTTTATCACTAGACTCGATGTATTTTGACTATTGACGAAGAACCTTGAATTGGTCTACATAAAAATCTACTCCATCGTTATTGCACAATCTCCATTTACTTTCTTTGGGACAATATATTTGTGATAGAATAAAAAAATTATATATTAAAGGTATTTAAAATTTACTATATACATATAATTCTTGAGTCAGGAGTCTAAAGGATGAAAAATATTGACAAAAATTTTAAAAAAAGTATTTGAATTTTTTTAAAACTAAAACGGTAAAATTGCTAATGAAATAGCGATTTTGATTTGTTAAAGTCACTCAACTTTTAATTTTAACTCAAAAGTCACCTAACTATGTCATTTTCTCTCAGAAAGTCCTTCAACTTTGAATTTTAACTCAAAAGTCACTCAACTATTAACACTTCCATCAAGATAAAATGGGCCATATTATATTCTTTAACGGATCGGGTTAGGTGGATGGATCACTAAATGGTTTTAAATGATATTTTTAAAAGTTTTGATTCGTTATATAAACAATTAATATCAACAAATCTTAATTAAAAAATAATTAAATAAATTGAGTGACTTTCTGAGGGAAGAGTTAATAGTTGAGTGATTTTTGAGTTAAAATTTAAAATTGAGCGACTTTCTGAGAGAAAAATGATATAGTTGATTGACGTTTGAATTAGCATTGATAATTGAATGACTTTCTGAGAGAAAAATGCATAGTTAAATGACCATATGAGATGTCTTCTAATGATAACCGATAGTAATATTAGTGCTAAATACGGTACTTGGCAATAGAATCAAAGTTAAATTCCGAATATCGATATAAGTTTTTAAATTATGAATTTATTTTTGTGGTCACGGAGTTGATTGATGTGATAATGATTAGTGATATTTGTGATGCATGTAAAAATCGACAATACAAAAGAGATTGGTCAAAATTGTTGACATAGTGTATAGTTAATAGTAATCACAAATTCTACTGTTTAATTTGCCCCACTTTTGTGCCAAATTTTCCTAGAAACTTCACATGATGTGTTTTCTTGTCCAATCTTTGTAATATTTGTTCTACCAAATCCATTTGATTAAGTCAATGGATATATGCTACTCGAAATTCTAACACTATGTCTGGATCATTGTTATGTTGTATTGTATTGTTACTATACATATAATTTTTTGTTACATAAAATGTATTATATTGTATTGCTAAATTTCGTTGTTATGTAATAATAAAAACCCTTATTTTATGGAACAACCAATTTGGTGTGTTCCTATCGTTACTTATTTCTTTTTCCAATTATATATTTACATAATATTTTAAAATACTATTTTACCTATAGCTTAATTATTTTAATCTAGTCAAAAAACCTACCCTAGAATAATTAAGGATATTTTAGTAAATTTATACAGTACGATATGATCAAACCAAACAATTAAGATGTTATTAAACAAAAATAAACAATACAATAGTCTAGCCAAACATTATATCTACTACACAATATAATACAATACAATACAATACATTATGAAACAATGTGTAACAATGATCCAAACAAAGTGTAAATTAGCATTGCTTTTACGTAGAATCTAAGTAGTTGCTAGTATATTACTAATTATGTAATGTTTGAATAAAAAAAGGTATTTAAAAGGTGATTGAGAAAGAGTTTTGAAAGTATTTCAAAGGTTCTAGGCCTTCAGTGATTAGGCAATTTTGAATTTTTCCTTTTTAATTAACTTTTACTTAATTAGGTCAAAAATTAAAAGAAACCATAATAGATACTCTATTAAACAATACAATAAAAAATTCATATTAAAAGTTTAAGATAAAACAATATGCCAATAAGGTTTTATATTTTTGTCTTCTTGATGAAGAATTAAAGTGTTTTTCAAGAACATATTTGTGAAATAAATTGTAACGACCTGTTTAGTCGTTTTGAGCAACAGAGTCCATTTCTGGAAAAACTGGCTGGAACGACGAGTGTCACGACGGACCGTCGTGGTCACGACGGCCCGTCGAGGGAGTGTCGTTCCAGGACACTTAGAATTCTTCAAATTGGATATGAAAATCGACTCTCTGTAAATTGTGACGGACCTGCAGGACGTTCCGTCACATCCACGACGAACCGTCGTGAGCCCCCGTTGCAAAACACTTCAACTTTTGAGAATTTGGTGCAAGAAACGAGTTTCTGACCGTCATGACGGTGGTGCAGGACGGACCGTCACAGGGGTGACGGGCCGTCGCAGACCACCTGGAATTTTGGAGGTTGCGACGGCCATCGTGACGGACCGTCGCAGGCACGACGGCCCGTCACAGGCTGCGCAATCCCAGGCAGTTTAGGATTTCTCCACACGTTTTAAGGGTCGTTTTTGACTATTATTTCCTTAATTATAAAGATTGAGGGTTAACATTAATAAGTCTAATTACTTAGGGGTTAAAAGGGGTAACCTTAAGTTAATTAGTGGGGTTTATTGTCCTTTTTCACACTTAATTATTTGGTAATTAGGGTAAAGGAAAGAGGGTTTGAATAAAACAAAAGAGAAAGAACAAGAGAGAAAAAGAGAGAAACGAATTGAGGGAGATTGGACGAGAAGAAGAAAGCTTGGGAATTTGCTTGTGGATTCCAATTCTTCGGTGGAGGTAGGTTATGGTTTATATTACGATATTCGTAGTGAACTCTTGATAGTGAATAATATGTGTTGATGATATTGTAAACCTGTCTATATGCTTATTGTATGCTTGTATGAATATGATTATGTGATTTTGATAAAACAAGCATGATGAAAACCATTGAATCCCAAATCTTGAAAGAAACTTTAATCTACGATATTAATGATGATGCCTTAGTACGAAAGAAGGCTTGATGAATTAAAGTAATGGGATTGGTGATGCCTTAGTATAGAGAAGGCTTGAGGAACGGATAGAATGAATTTAGTGGATCGGAGTGTCACGTTCCGACACATAGTATTAGTGGATCGGAGTGTCACGTTTCGACACATAGTATTAGTGGGACGGGTGTCACGAACCGACACGTAGATATAGGGGATCGGAGTGTCACGTACCGACACATATAGGGGATCGGAGTGTCACGTACCGACACATATAGGGGATCGGACTGTCACGTTCCGACACATATAGGGGATCGGAGTGTCACGTACCGACACATATAGGGGATCGGAGTGTCACGTACCGACACATAGTGGTAGGGGATCGGAGTGTCACGTACCGACACAAGAGGAAGAAAGATAATGAATCTCGAAAGATGATAATATACTCAACATAATGAACTTAATTCCCAAATGAGTATGGTATTGAGGCTTGAGCCCTCATGGATGAACTTGATGGTATTTATTGACGATTATGATACTTGTTGTTGCTACATGTTGAGTTTATAGTTGATTTATAATATTACTTGATATATATTATCTTCTATTTCGAGTTGGCCGATGATATCTACTCAGTACGTGTGGTTGTACTGACCCCCTACTTTATTGTTTTCTTCTTTGTTATTTGTGTTATGCAGCAAACGTTCCGTCAACTTCAACACAACAGTAATTCGGGCCAGATTTCGTCATACCGGATCTCAGGGTGAGCTAACGCTTCTAGCTTGGACTGGATCTTCTTCTATGAGTCTTGATGCCTTGACTTCCGGCATGGACTAGTTTCTTATGTATTTTTTTTTTGCTTCTTAGACATTCTTAGGTAGTTTAAATTAGTAATTTGATCATAGATGTTCTTGTGATGATGACTTCCAGATTTTGGGAATATTAATAATAGTTGAGTTGTTTTATTTATGAGTTTAAGTCTTCCGCATTATTTTCTGTTGATATTATATTGAAATGTTAAGGTTTAGATGGGTTGGTTCGCTCACATAGGAGGGTAAATGTGGGTGCCAGTCGCGTCCCCGAATTGGGTCGTGACAGACTTGGTATCAAAGCATTAGGTTCATTGGTCTCATCACACAAGAACAGGTCTAGTAGAGTCTTAAGGAACGGTAGGGGACGCCTTTACTTTTCCTTGAGAGGCTATAAGACTTTAGGAAAATTCCATTCTTTCATTCTTTCTTTCGTGCTACTACTTGAGTCCAATTGGTATCTAGGTGATACAAGTTGGTATCTGACCATCTTCACTCTATTTCGCAGATGGTTAGAACTAGAGCAACGACCGCACCAGCAGCAACAACGGAAAGACAAGAAACAACTGAGCCAGCCACTGGGGCTGTGGCTCGAGGGAGAACAGCGGCAAGAGGCCGTGGAAGAGGTCGTGGGAGGACGTCCTCTAGAGGGAGAGGACGAGCCCCTAGCCCATCTGATACTAGGGCAGTGACTCCTCCACCGACTGAGGAGGTAGTAAGAGAGGGTGAGGAAGGGGAGAATGAACAAGGGCAGAATGAGGAAATGCCACCCCAACCTACCCCAGAGATGATCAACCAAATACTGGCTTATCTTAGCGGGTTGTCTGATCAGGGTCAAGCACCTCCAGTGGTTTCTGCACCAACACCTCCGGTTTCAGAGATACGACATGCGGCTACTATGGCTCCCCGCATGGATGCATCATTGGGAATAGGCACATTTCCACGTCTGACTACTGGGCCTATTATGACAAACGATCAACACGAACTTTTTAGTAAGTTTTTGAAATTGAAACCTCCAGTCTTCAAGGGTGCGGAATCTGAGGATGCTTATGATTTTCTGGTTGATTGTCATGAGCTACTACACAAGATGGGGATAGTAGAGAGGTTTGGTGTCGAGTTCGTGAGCTATCAGTTCCAAGGTAACGCCAAAATGTGATGGCGTTCACATGTTGAGTGTCAACCAACAGAGGCACCACCTATGACTTGGGAATCATTCTCTACCCTATTTATGGAGAAATATATCCCAAGGACTTTGAGAGATAGAAAGAGGGATGAGTTCTTGAGTCTGGAGCAAGGTAGAATGACGGTTAATGCATACGAGGCTAAATTTCGCGCACTATCCAGATACGCCACCCAACTCTGTTTCAGTCCACAAGAACGGATCCGCCGTTTTGTGAAGGGGTTGAGGTCAGAATTGCGGATTTCAGCCTTACAGATAGCGGCAACAGCAACATCCTTCCAAGAGGTGGTAGACTTTGTGATAGAGGTGGAAGGAGTGAAGCCAGATGACTTCACCACGACATCGACATCAAAGAGATATCGAAGGGGAGGTGAGTTTAATGGTTCCTACTCTAGAGGACAGAACTCCGGAGGTCACTCAGTTCGACCAATACAGTCTTCACTACAGACTGTAGTTGGGGGTCCACCTCAGAACGGTCAACACTACTCCGAGAGACCTATGCCCGATTCCAGAGAGTGCTATGGATGTGGGGAGATTGGACATATTAGGAGGAATTGTCCAAAACAGAGTTACAGAGCCCCACTAGCTAGAGGTAGGGGTGGTCATGGTAGAGGCCGTTTTTCTGGAGGACGTGGTGGTCGAGGTAATGGCGGTCACCAAAACGGCAGAGGTGATGGGCAAAACGGAGCCACTACTACACAACATGGTAGGGGCAACGGACAGACAAATAATGGGGCCCATTGTTATGCTTTCCCTGGGAGGTCTGAAGCGGAGGCGTCTGATGCTGTTATCACAGGTAATCTCTTGGTTTGTGATTGCATGGCATCTGTATTATTTGACCCTGGCTCCACGTTTTCATATGTATCTTCCTCATTTGCTAACGGTCTAAATTTACATTGTGAATTACTTGACATGCCTATTCGTGTTTCTACTCCGGTGGGTGAGTCTGTGATAGTCGAAAAAGTGTATAGGTCTTGTTTGGTGAATTTTGTGGGGAGCAACACTTATGTAGATTTGGTTATTTTAGAAATGGGTGACTTTGATGTAATTCTGGGTATGACTTGGCTTTCTCCAAACTTTGCGATTTTGAATTGTAATGCTAAAACGGTAACGTTAGCCAAGCCTGGGGCAGATCCGTTAGTGTGGGAGGGTGACTACACTCCCAATCCGGTGCGTATCATCTCCTTTATTCGTGCTCAGAAGATGGTTAGTAAGGGTTGTCTAGCTTTCTTGGCACATCTCAAGGATGACACTACCCAAGTACCTTCGATCGAGTCGGTTTCAGTGGTCTGTGAGTTTTTGGATGTGTTCCCTGCAGATCTTCCCGGTATGCCACCAGATAGGGATATAGACTTCTGCATTGATTTGGAACCCGGTACCCGCCCCATTTCTATACCCCCGTATAGAATGGCTCCCGCCGAATTAAGAGAGTTAAAGGCACAACTTCAAGAGTTGTTGAGCAAAGGCTTCATTAGACCAAGTGCATCTCCTTGGGGTGCTCCGGTGCTATTTGTGAAGAAGAAGGATGGGAGTTTCCGAATGTGTATAGATTACCGACAGTTGAACAAAGTAACTATTAAGAACAAGTACCCCATTCCTCGCATTGATGACTTGTTCGATCAGTTACAAGGTGCTTGTGTCTTCTCAAAGATTGACTTGAGGTCCGGTTATCACCAATTGAAAATACGAGCAACGGATGTTCCAAAGACTGCTTTTCGAACTAGGTATGGGCATTATGAATTTGTGGTAATGTCATTTGGTCTTACGAATGCCCCTGCTGCCTTCATGAGCTTGATGAACGGGATTTTCAAGCCATACTTGGACCTCTTTGTGATTGTGTTTATTGATGATATACTGATATACTCCAAACGTAAGAAAGAACATGAGGAGTATTTGAAAATGTTGTTAGAGTTGTTGAGAAAGAAAAAGCTTTATGCGAAATTCTCCAAGTGTGAGTTTTGGCTAGATTCAGTGTCCTTCTTGGGGCACGTGGTTTCTAAGGATGGAGTGATGGTAGATCCTTCTAAGATTGAAACAGTGAAAAATTGGGTAAGACCCACTAATGTGTCAGAAATACGGAGTTTTGTGGGTTTAGCTAGCTACTACCGCCGCTTTGTCAAGGGATTCTCTTCTATTGCTTCCCAATTGACGAACTTGACTAAGCAAAACGTCCCATTTGTATGGTCGGACGAGTGTGAGGAAAGCTTTCAGAAACTCAAGACTTTGTTGACTACCGCGCCTATCCTTACCTTGCCGGTAGAGGGTAAGAACTTCATTGTCTATTGTGATGCATCCTATTCGGGTTTGGGTGCAGTGCTAATGCAAGAGAAGAACGTGATCGCTTATGCTTCAAGACAATTAAAAGTGCATGAACGTAACTATCCAACTCATGATTTGGAATTGGCCGCGGTAGTATTTGCACTAAAGCAATGGAGACACTACTTGTATGGGGTTAAGTGTGAAGTCTACACGGACCATCGTAGCCTACAGTATGTATTCACTCAGAAAGACTTGAACTTGAGACAGAGGAGATGGATGGAACTACTGAAGGACTACGACATCACTATCTTGTATCATCCGGGGAAGGCGAATGTTGTGGCAGATGCTTTGAGTAGAAAGGCCGGAAGCATGGGAAGTCTAGCTCATTTGCAAGCTTCTAGACGCCCATTGGCTAGAGAAGTGCAGATTCTGGCTAATGACCTTATGAGGTTGGAAATAAATGAGAAGGGAGGATTGTTAGCCTGTGTAGAGGCAAAATCCTCTTTCCTTGATCAGATTAAGGGGAAACAGTTTGATGACGATAAACTAAGGCGAATTCGAGATAAAGTGTTGCAAGGAGAGGCTAAGGAAGCAATAATCGATGGGGAAGGTGTTTTGAGGATTAAGGGAAGAGTATGTGTACCCCGCATCGATGATTTGATCACCACTATTCTTACAGAAGCTCATAGTTCCGGATATTCTATACATCCTGGTGCAACCAAGATGTATCGCGACCTAAAGCAACACTTCTGGTGGAGTAGAATGAAGCGAGATATTGTTGAGTTTGTGGCCAAATGTCCAAATTGTCAACAAGTAAAGTATGAACACCAGAGGCCCGGAGGAACACTTCAGAGAATGCCCATTCCTGAATGGAAGTGGGAGAGAATCGCGATGGACTTCGTGGTTGGTCTTCCAAAGACATTGGGTAAGTATGACTCTATTTGGGTGATTGTTGATAGGTTAACTAAGTCTGCTCACTTCATTCCGGTCAAGGTGACCTACAATGCAGAGAAGTTAGCCAAAATCTACATCTCAGAAATCGTTCGGTTGCATGGAGTTCCACTCTCAATCATATCAGATAGAGGTACGCAGTTTACTTCTAAGTTTTGGAGGACATTGCATGCAGAATTAGGTACTAGGTTGGACCTTAGTACGGCGTTTCACCCTCAGACTGATGGTCAGTCTGAGCGAACGATTCAAGTGTTGGAGGATATGCTTCGTGCATGTGTGATAGAGTTTGGTGGCCATTGGGATAGCTTCTTACCTTTGGCAGAGTTTTCATACAATAATAGCTATCACTCCAGTATTGACATGGCTCCATTTGAAGCATTGTATGGGAGAAGGAGGCAGATATGCAAGAAAAATACCCACATCTGTTTACAGATTCAGGTACTCCTTTTCGCCATTGTTTTCCTTCTTCTGATCGTTCGGGGACGAACGATGGGTAAATTGGTATCTATTGTAACGACCTGTTTAGTCGTTTTGAGCAACAGAGTCCATTTCTGGAAAAAATGGCTGGAACGACGAGTGTCACGACGGACCGTCGTGGTCACGACGGCCCGTCGAGGGAGTGTCGTTCCAGGACACTTAGAATTCTTCAAATTGGATATTAAAATCGACTCTCTGTAAATTGTGACGGACCTGCAGGACGTTCCGTCACATCCACGACGAACCGTCGTGAGCCCCCGTTGCAAAACACTTCAACTTTTGAGAATTTGGTGCAAGAAACGAGTTTCTGACCGTCATGACGGTGGTGCAGGACGGACCGTCACAGGGGTGACGGGCCGTCGCAGACCACCTGGAATTTTGGAGGTTGCGACGGCCATCGTGACGGACCGTCGCAGGCACGACGGCCCGTCACAGGCTGCGCAATCCCAGGCAGTTTAGGATTTCTCCACACGTTTTAAGGGTCGTTTTTGACTATTATTTCCTTAATTATAAAGATTGAGGGTTAACATTAATAAGTCTAATTACTTAGGGGTTAAAAGGGGTAACCTTAAGTTAATTAGTGGGGTTTATTGTCCTTTTTTTACACTTAATTATTTGGTAATTAGGGTAAAGGAAAGAGGGTTTGAATAAAACAAAAGAGAAAGAACAAGAGAGAAAAAGAGAGAAACGAATTGAGGGAGATTGGACGAGAAGAAGAAAGCTTGGGAATTTGCTTGTGGATTCCAATTCTTCGGTGGAGGTAGGTTATGGTTTATATTACGATATTCGTAGTGAACTCTTGATAGTGAATAATATGTGTTGATGATATTATAAACCTGTCTATATGCTTATTGTATGCTTGTATGAATATGATTATGTGATTTTGATAAAACAAGCATGATGAAAACCATTGAATCCCAAATCTTGAAAGAAACTTTAATCTACGATATTAATGATGATGCCTTAGTACGAAAGAAGGCTTGATGAATTAAAGTAATGGGATTGGTGATGCCTTAGTATAGAGAAGGCTTGAGGAACGGATAGAATGAATTTAGTGGATCGGAGTGTCACGTTCCGACACATAGTATTAGTGGATCGGAGTGTCACGTTCCGACACATAGTATTAGTGGGACGGGTGTCACGAACCGACACGTAGATATAGGGGATCGGAGTGTCACATACCGACACATATAGGGGATCGGAGTGTCACGTACCGACACATATAGGGGATCGGAGTGTCACGTACCGACACATATAGGGGATCGGAGTGTCACGTACCGACACATATAGGGGATCGGAGTGTCACGTACCGACACATAGTGGTAGGGGATCGGAGTGTCACGTACCGACACAAGAGGAAGAAAGATAATGAATCTCGAAAGATGATAATATACTCAACATAATGAACTTAATTCCCAAATGAGTATGGTATTGAGGCTTGAGCCCTCATGGATGAACTTGATGGTATTTATTGACGATTATGATACTTGTTGTTGCTACATGTTGAGTTTATAGTTGATTTATAATATTACTTGATATATATTATCTTCTATTTCGAGTTGGCCGATGATATCTACTCAGTACGTGTGGTTGTACTGACCCCCTACTTTATTGTTTTCTTCTTTGTTATTTGTGTTATGCAGCAAACGTTCCGTCAACTTCAACACAACAGTAATTCGGGCCAGATTTCGTCATACCGGATCTCAGGGTGAGCTAACGCTTCTAGCTTGGACTGGATCTTCTTCTATGAGTCTTGATGCCTTGACTTGCGGCATGGACTAGTTTCTTATGTATTTTTTTTTGCTTCTTAGACATTCTTAGGTAGTTTAGATTAGTAATTTGATCATAGATGTTCTTGTGATGATGACTTCCAGATTTTGGGAATATTAATAATAGTTGAGTTGTTTTATTTATGAGTTTAAGTCTTCCGCATTATTTTCTGTTGATATTATATTGAAATGTTAAGGTTTAGATGGGTTGGTTCGCTCACATAGGAGGGTAAATGTGGGTGCCAGTCGCGTCCCCGAATTGGGTCGTGACATAAATATTTTAATAGTAGTATATTTTGAGTTGATATTTTGAAAGTACAAAAAAAATGAAAATTAATTGAATTCTACCAATATCGACGAGAAACTAATATGATTAGGATGATTTTCAAAAATCTAATTTGGTTGTAATTATAAAATATTTGAAACATTGGGACGATATAGTTTTAAAAAATAACCAATTGAACCGTACTATTGACACCCCAGTTAGGTGCCACACTAATTCTCCGATAGAAGAATCGTTACTACAACCCAACTAACTAAAAATAACGAAAATTAAAACATTTAAAGATACAAAAGCACGTTTAAATGACAATAAAAAATGGAATCCTCATAAACTCCAAGTATTCAACTAAAACAATGAACCATAACTAATAGGAAAATTCAACTCCTAAAACCTGAAAGTCATTATACCAAAATTCTAACAGTTCACAAGTCTAAGGAATAGGGATGCAATCCTGAAAGCTAAAACATAACAATATCTAAAGAGTTAGTCTAAGTTCGAAAAGAGTGAACTTAATTAAGAGAGATTCATAGTAGCATGAAAGAATTAGCTTACTTAAAATCCGGTCACGCTCCAAAGTCACCTAGCTGAGATATGTCATTAGCCGCCTGAAGATGTCATGTACTCAAGAAAGAAAGAGCAGTGTGGTATCATTACACAACCACAATGTAGTGGTAGAATCACATGGCTATCCCGGTAAGCACAACATTTTTAGAATCACAACAAGGTAAACATAAAATGTAGAGAATATATATACACATTAGTTATCATTTTAGAGCAACATATAATCTTTCAATATCAATTATCATTAGATATAAACTAATTATCACAAGTAGATACACAAAATAGTTCAATAGTCCTCTCATGGAATCCAATTCAATGATCCTCTCGTGGAACTCATACCCAAACTGTTAGTATACTGGTACTTGATCCTAATTAATGTGTCGGAACATGACACTCGTTTCAATATGTATGTCTATACATGACATCTTATGTCAATTAGTGTGTTAGAACGTATGACACTCAATCCATTCAACAAACCACAATCACAATTACAATGTACATTCTCATAATCATACAATCAATTGTTGATTCATGACATGCAAACATTCATACTCATTTGCATTAGGTATGATCAATAGTGCAACATTCACATACACACATTATATTACAATGAAGCAATTGCTAACATACACCACACAAATAAGAAATCAAACCATCACCTACCTCGAATCCCCTAAGGCAATTGAATCTTTCCTTTTCAGATTTTTCCCTCTTGTTCTAGGTCTACAAACAATTAATATACGCAAGGATCAATAAATGATGGCTAATTACCCATATTATAATCAACACGACATCGCAGAACAAATCTATGATCATAATATCCAAATTAGGGTTTTTCCCACCATCCAAAACACTCCTTCAACAATAATTTACCTTTAGCCTTAATTATGGTAAAAAAAACTATCAATAAGTTGCCCTGGTTTGTCTCCTAACTCTTAAGAACGAAGTTTGCAGAATATTGACGTTTTGAGGTTTATTTCTGACTTAATTCGCGAATCACGACTAGACCGCTATGACGGCTCCCATCCCGCCACAGCGGCCTCACCTTGACGGGAATAATATTTCCACAACGGCGTATATGGAAGTAGTGATTCGAATTAAGAGACTCAAACTCATATTTCACAACACACCTTCAACTCATAACACTCAAAAACTACCCGTTTGCTATAAGATCGGTTCGAGAGTTCTACTCGCCCCAATTTAATTTCGTAAAGTCATACGGATTCCTTAACAACTTAGCAATCCATTCATGCGATCAAATTCATAATTAGATCTCTCGTTTGTTACTAAATTTCCTAGACCTTACTGACTCCAATTTCGTCCAAATCTAAATTAAATTAGAAATTCTCAAGTTAATACGAAAAAAGTTTTTCAACCTAAAAAATTTTCTCATCAACTTTTCTACAATAACAAAAGCAGATCGTTACAATAGATTGACTCAAAAAATTTAATGACCTAAAGAAAAAATATATTAACAGACCCTTCAATAACTTCTTTCATTATCCATATAATCATGAGTCACAAAAGGATTTCACGTGACTTTTATCAAATAGAGAAATCGTAATACCTAAACTATGGTGAGATATTATAAAAATTATATCGAATTTTGCCTTTAATCGAGCCTTTCTATTTTGACAAATATATAGTTCTTGTACTTGTCTCAGAGTTATGGATTTCAAAATCATAAATGATAAAAAGATAATTAAATAATAATTATTTTAATAATTTACTAAAATATAATTTTATCTATCGCAGAGTCTTTCTGTCAAATTAACGAGAAATTCTTAAGAACTTGCCGTGTTCAAAATGCAAAATATACAATTACTGAATTATTTAGGGGTTGAAAAGTAGTACAACGCCGAATTGCTGAGCTTTTACACTTTAATTTTTATTTATTCGATATTATTATAAAATTTAAATTTTTATTTGTTGATTTTTGATAAATTAAATTATTTTATATTTATCTTAAATATTTATTATTTATTTTTAGAAATATTTTTAAATCCTAATATTATATATATCAAGCTGATACATATTAATATGACAATATCATCCATCAAATGTGCATTTTTCTTACAAGTTAAATCTTCACTGGCAATATCTCGTGTGCGTAGCGCGTGTTTACATTTTTTTTAAGTTAGTGTCACGTAGGTCAAAAAGGGGTAGAAAATTATTTGTAAAATAAATTCAGAGATAATAGAACCTTAATATATTATAAGTGTGTCGCTGAAATTTCGTGCATAGATTGAGGGAATTTATGCATTTACCCGTTATTATATATAAACATATTTTTTTATAATACACATGACGATTCTAATTTGACAACTATACATCATACACATGACGTTTGAATATACTTCTTCTTTAAATTATATAAAAAAAACATGATGCATGCTTTGGAGAAATCTATAAAAGGTAGACTTAGAGAATTTTTTTAAAAAAATTATACGCAAAAGGGAAAATGAAAAGTAACCTAAAGTCTAAATTAGGTCCAAAATTGGAAAGAAAAGATGTGGAGAAAAATAGAAGGAATTATATGAAGAATTTATGTAATCAACTTTATTCATTGATCCCTTTTCCTAATGCCTCTACCTCAAGCTCTAAGGTTAGTTATACAATTTCTTTTTTTAGAAGTTTATCGTATATTTTACATATTTCGCGATTCTGAATTCATAAATTTTGAAAGTACAATGTAACGAATCAAGTAATGCATGCATGTGTGACTAACGCGCACATGCATAGACAGATGTTCATATTTTTGCATTTATTTTAAAGAAGTCATAAACTTCAAATATTTGAATACGCGTTTTTGCATGCATGCTTGTATATTTCTTTGAACTAATAATTATTTACAATTTTGTGTGTTACAGGAGACAATGGCAGTGCCAGATCAAATAGATGCAGCAATTAACTACATAGAAAGTTTGAAAATGAATTTGGAGAAGAACAAAAAATCAACCCCTCAAATTGAATTCCATGAAATGGGACCAAATATTGTAGTGGTTTTAATAATTGGCTTAGATAATATAGCCACTTTTAATAATATTATTAGATTATGCTATATGGAAGGTGTTGAAGTTGTGTCTACAAGATTTGAACTCAATGGGAACTCTACACTACAAATTTCTCATGAAACTAAGGTATTGTTTCTAATTTCTTTAGGGTATATATGTTACGTTTGGACCTGAATCGATTGATATTTGAAATTTATAGTTAATTAAGTTAAATAATATAAGTATTCGAAAATTGAAGTTATTTTGGATGACATGAAAAAATATATAGAAGAGGGTCAACCAATAATGTGTGTTTGTTTGGGCAAGTTGGGGAGTAAAGTACCAAGTCTTTTATTTGATATATGGAGGAAAGTTCCTTCGAATACGAATATGGTGTACACGATCGGATTGGTTTTGATTTTTTAAATATCAAATCAAATTATTTGTGTCGGATTTTCAAATTTATATATAAATCAAACCAATAAAATTTAGGGTTTTCAACCTCAGGTTTTTTTAAATTATTGTCGATCATTCTAAGTGTTGGATTGATTTTCTTTTTGTATTAGTATTAATTTGATTTGATTTAAGTTTTATTATAACTACCGACATATATGGACTATAATCTTTACTGGACCATGAAGAATTCTAAGTTTCAAACTTGAAGCATTATATTAAAAGATTAAAACTATAAATAAGTATAAGAAATATTTAAAAACTATTCTTATGTACTATAAAATAAAATCTTAAAATAATCTGTATAATGTGGGGTTTGTTTGGTCTTGAGTTTTTTTTTAGTTAAAACTAAACCAACTCAAATATAATCGAATTTTTTTTAATACCAAATCAAATCAAACTACTAGATGAGCTTTTTCTTCGATTTGTGATTTAATTCGATTTTATACGCCCTTACCTTCGAAGTACCTCCTCCATTCATATTTTTTAGGATATATATCTTTTAATCTATTATTTCAAACTCAAACTAGTACTAACATTTCAATATTTGATTTATTTATGTGGAGATGACCAATATAAATTCAAATTCAAGAATGGAATTTAGAGGTACAACTTTGTGTAATAAGATGAAGGAGTTGATTTATGGATCATCTTTCAACAATGATATGGAATATTCCCAAATACATTTATGGGACTATATAATTGAATGTGATGCATTAGAGGTATTAAAAACTCCAAATCAAAATCCAAACATACAAAATGTTCAAGAAACTTCTAGGCCTTTGTGGGACTAATATAGCTCTTATTCAAGATGGAAATGAGCGTTTGCTTTCAGCCTCTATTTTACGATATATTTTTTTATTTTATTAAGCGAGAAATTATCTTTATTTTGTTTCTTAATAACGATAATTGGTATTATATATGAATGTGTGTTTCTTATGTTTATTTAAAAGTATTCATGCAAAATAAGTGATTTTCTTATTCGATAACTGAATAAAATATATTATTTCAAGAGTAATAGTTTAGATAAATATTATGAAAGTAAAAGTTAGGGTTTCGGGGAATAAGGGATAGAGAAATAGAATGTTGGAGGTGTTAATAGCGGGATGAGATCGTGAATAAAATACCTGTTGAGGGTGGGAGGAAGACGATCAAATATAAAATATTGAATTTTTAATATTTATTCAAATATTTATTTTCTTGGTAACTCTATATTAGGAAATTTTTTGAATAGACTTATTTCTTAAAAGGACTTCTCAAAAAGACCTTGAAAATGATTTGTCAATTAGTGCGGCGCTGTATATCTACAAAATTGTTCATACCATGAAAAATACTTATAGAAACAAGCATGATAAATATGTTTCTTTTTTCTCAATTCGAACTATATTTTCGATTTTATTTTAATTTATTTATTTGATTTTGACTTGATATAAAATTTAAAAATAATATAAATAATTAAAGAAATTGTTAAATCTTGTTGTCTTATGTTTGAGGATGGAAGGAATATAATTAAACATAAGATGTTTGTTTTAATAGTTATTTCATATTTTCTTCTTCTACATAATTCTATATCCTTTGTTTTAAATATATTTTATGTCTCAATTCATATAATAAAAATAAAATATTAAATTTTTTACTAAATCACTTAATCTGAAATCGAGGGAGTAATAAATTAGTTGAGACTCGCAAGCCTTATGCATGCAAAGAACAAAAATATCGAGGATGGATAAAATATCTGTATATGTAAAATACAAAAAAAATTGATTTATTTACGTGGAGATGATTAAAAAAAATCAACAGTTGAATTCAGAGTTAGAAAAAAATAGTTTTCAAGGTCTCGTCACTTTAGTGAATTACTTAAGCCTTGAAACATCTTTGGTGTCATGGAGTTAGACTACTAAGTTGTAGGGATGGCAATGAAATTCCAATTATGAAGTGTGTTGAAGTTCGTTTAAGATAGTAGTTATGTGCTGAGTGATCGAGTTTATTGTTTGGATTTTGATATCATTGAATCTGAGGCTGAAATTTAGTTCTCAGGGTTGAAAGATGTAGAAGAACTCTTGAAGTTATTCTTTTTGTGTTGAAACTCAAAAATAGCTACTCATTTGAAAGCTTATTGGTGATAAATTTCTAGCTTTTGGTTGGGTTTTAAAGTGCAAAAATTTGAAGACATTAAATTAAATACTAAAAATTGCTTGGATATTGCAATTGAAGCTGGAAGTTGAGAGTAAAACACTTGATTTCATTAGTTTGAAGATTGATATTTTAAAATTGGGATGAGTTGAAATACCAAAAAAGTATTTAAAAATAATATATATGAAAGAACTAAGCTTGAAAATCTAAAAATTAATTTTGTATATATGTGATCCCAATATTCAAACAATGAACTTGATTCTTCAACATGCAATCATAACCTCAAATAAACTTCAACACACTTTGAAGTTGGAGATTCAAAATCTGAACAACAACTCAAACCAGAACAATGGAAGAATTATATTTGATTTTCCTTTTGTGATAGGATGAACAAGAAGAAAGAACAACACCATTGAGAAGAAGGTACTTTTGTCATGTTGGACTGTCGAGGTGGACTGCGATGTCAATTCTAATGGCAAAAATAACATTTTAAGGATATTTGTGATTCAAAAAATAGACGGCAAGAGCAATTTTGATTTCAAACATAATTAAAATGTATATATGAGCTATTTTGAATAATAACCCTGTTCCATAAAAACAAAACAAAATTGAGTGATTTTGCTAGTTAAATTCTTATATTTCAATAACCTTTTTTAAATATTAATTCCTAAATTATTCAATAATTCATTGGTCGTCAATGTGACCTTTGACATTTGCTTGCTTGTGTTTTGGTCCCCCAAGAAAAACAACAAAAAAACAAAAAACGAAAGATTAAAGAAAAACAAATACATATGTTTCAACTTTCACCACATAAATTCAATCTAAAATCTTAAATTGATGCAAAAAGTTCTATATTTGTCAAAAAGTAGAAAAAAAAAAGTGTTTGTGAGTATCAAATTATTTTCTCCATTTTATATTAGTTGATTATTTTATTAAATATAATTATCTCATATTAGTTGTTTCAACTAACTAAAATAAGAAAATATTAATTAAGATTTTTCTATATATACTTGCAATTAGTTCTTTTTGAAAGTGTTCACAATTGTTTATAAAAATTTTATGAAATCTTTTAAGGGGTGAACTAGTATAATTATATCTTTATTTATGATTTTTAAATATACCTGTAGAAATAAAAATGATCAACTAGTATAGAACAGAAAAAATACTTTTTTTCTACTTATAGATTGAGATTGAGTCTAGAGTAATTTATATTTTTCTTTTGTTTCAAATTATTTATCATATTCACTTTTAAAGAGTAAATTAAATTTTATATATTTAACATTTTATAAAATTAACTATAAATGTAATTTATCTCATAATAGTTTGATATATAACAAACATTTAAAAATATTAGATAGAATTTATATAATTAATTTTTATAAATAGAATATTATAATAACTATTTTTAAACAAGATATACGACGAAGAAATCTATTTCTTGCCTCTTTGGGAAAATTTTAAATCAAATGTTCCAAAAAACAAAATAGAGCCCACTTTCACAAGGCGTGTGCCAATTCATACGAAGAATTTTTTAGAAACTTTGTGAATTAGGGTGGCATATCAGTCAACTTCGATTTGATTTTAAAGTGTATCGATTTGATTTATCAGTTAGCAGTTTATAGGTATAGTAAATTATTACATAACCATTTATAAGATACTGACTTATCGGTATTAACTGTTATCGGCTTGGTTATTGGTTTAACCGTTAAGATTTGACACAAAAAAAATCATTAGAAATAACTTAGAACAAGGTGATTAATCATGCAAATGAATTGATATATTACATCTTGCTCAAAAGCAAACACTGACACATTATAGAATAATCAAGAGTATGGGACAGCCAGAAATAATAAGTATGAAATTAAACACTAAATCAAGACTTTATAAATCGAATGATATAAACATAATTTATTAATTTACTATTCCATTATCGATTAACCTGTTAAAGAAAAAACCTAAAATTGCGAAAAACTGATAACTTGATAGTAAAATATATCAAAATTATTATTAAAAATACTAAATCAATAACTCATCACTGATAAACCAATAACTTTTTTCTATTTAAATTATCAATTTTGATTTGATTTTAAACAATCATATTGTCAATCGATGATCTTGCCTAAACATTTGATATAAATAATTTTTGACAATCAATCTACTATGTCAATTTGTTTCTTGAGTAAGAATATAAAATTAAATTATTATTGATTGCGAAATAAATATTTCTACTCATTAGTGATGTCAAAAATATAGTATCGATTGTGGAGGTAATGATTGATATTAATGGCAAGTAATAACGATGATAATAGTCGGTGTCAATGACTAGTAATATTACTAGTGTTGATAGTTATGATGGTGAAACTTGATTGGTGTTTTATTGAGTGGCTTGACGATACTGGTTAGCAGTGATGTTGGTGATTGTAATAGGGGGATATTGGTTGATATAGTAATTGAAGATGTTGATGGTAGTTGTTGAAGAATATGTGGTGATTGATAATGTGTAAAAATATAAGGTTCAATTTATGCATCGACTAAATCGGAAGTTTAAATATTGTAACAGGGGGATGTCCAATACATTGCAAATGATACACTACTTAATAGGAGAGATGTATCTAAGATGCGATGGACGTATCCGAGAGGTAATAGGGATCTTGAATAGATCAGAGAGAGAATTTTTATAATTTTTTTAAATGATAGAAAATTTTAGAGATTATAATATCTTAAGTTGTGCATTTACGTGATTTTACCTTAATCATACCTAAAGGAGCCCAGCCCAAGTACCAAGTCATCCCTTCATATCCAAGTCCAAGAAATGGGCCCAAACATGGACGTGGTTTTAATAACTAGCCTTAATAATATAGCCACTTTTATTAACATCATTTGGTTATTTCACTTGTGTATACCAGCTTTACATTCAATGGAAACTCTATGCTACAGATTTCTTATGAAACTAAGGCCAATATACATAAAATAGTAAGGATATAACAAAGAGATAACTAGATTAATTATATTGTACGAGGTATAACGTTGATCAGTTAAGAATTCTAATATTTTCGAAGATGAAGGTTATAGAAATGAAGTCATTGTAATCAACGTGTGGTCATACTAGAAGAGATAGACTTAACGATGAGGATATTTGGGACAATGTGAAAATGACTTTGATAGAAGACAAGATGTGACAAGCAAGATTGAGATAATGCAGACATGTAATTAAGGAGGAGATGCATGAATACCTTGTACATAATTATGAGAGGTTGACTACGGAAGATATTATAATAAGTGGTGAAAGTATACCGAAGTATTAGAGAGAGGTGATTAGAAGGACAGGGATTTGTTTCAGCTTATCGAAGATGTGATTGTAAATCGAAGAGTATGAATCGGAGGACACAAATTATTGGAATAGAAGGTTATTGGTAACTCCATGCTTTTTTTTTATTCGCTATTTGATTCATATTAAAATCTAATCAAATTTAAATTCACATTAAAAATTATTTAAACTTAAAAATAAAATATTTTACATTCAAAAATTGAATTCAAGGATCCTAATTTAAAATTAAAAAAAAATTCTTGTTTCATTATAATTTTTGCCAAATATTTATGTATCAAAGCAAAAATTATTATTTAATATTACACTTGAAAAAAGGATCATTTTGTCTCATATATATGAAAGAAAACGTGTAATTAATTTATATGATATGGCAAAAAGGCTGCTGCTTCATTGTATGTAGACATAATTTGTCGAATTTTTATTAATTAAAGTTTTCCTTATTTTGCCAGAAATTATGAAGTTTTTTCAACAAATGTCTAACTTTTAGTTTGTGTTTGTACGAAAGACAAATATTTTAATTTTTTTTGTAATGTTTGATTGATTAAAAAAAATTTAGAAATATATTATCTAAAAAAAGTCTTATTTATTATGAAATTGTGTTAAATTTTTTTTTTAAAAAAAATAGACTAAAAATGAGATAATGTAATTAAGTAATGTCACTCATATCTAACTATACACCTTATACCCAATATCTCGTCTAAGAAATCACTAGTTAATTTATAAACAATTTTATTCACCCATTATTTAGAATTTTTTTAAAAAAAAAAATCTTTAACATTTATATATGTATTTAAATATAAATATAAATATATTACTTTTTATATAATAGAACGACTCTTGAGGTTGGTATTTCTTGTCTCTTTTTAGGTTGGGTTTTGACCATATGTTAGGGAGTGAATTTTATATGTACATTTTTTATTTTTGTAGTTCGAATTTTAATCAAATTCAAATTTCAAATTCAAAAAGTCTGTTTTTGCTTTTTAAATATTGTAATCACTTGAATATATCTGAATGATTGACGTATATAATAAAGTAATATCATTAAGATGTTTATTTAAGAATATTTATAAAAATGACGATTCACGAAATTCACCTTTTCACCATTATCGTCATCATTCATCACCTACTATTGTCAATCATCACTATCCACCACCACCCATAACCACAACCATGCACCATCATTATTAATCTGTGCAGTCTGTCTTCAAACAACTATCCACCATTTACGATCATAACCATTATTTCCACCAATAATCACTATGGATAATCACTATTGTCGCTCAATCAACATTAGCTATCGCAATTTATCAACAACTACCATTTGTTACTATCCATTACACCATCGTTACGTCAATCACCATCACCAATCATAAATTCCTAGCCGTGTTATATATGTTCCTTTTTACAAAACACAAGGTCCATGTATGATACGTATCTTTCTAAATCAAAATTATTTGTAATTAAGTCCATATACATTGTTGCCAAGCCAAAATTATTTGTAATTAAGTCCATATTCATTGTTACCAAGCCAATAGGACCCATTTAAGGGTCCCCCTATTTGAAATTCTACTTATCTTAAGCCGAAATATGAAGTGTTTTTACACTGCATAAAGAATGATCAATTTTGTGTCTACTCTTTTAAGTCACTAGGGTTATATTATAATATGTTTAAGTTTATATGAAAGAAAATATATTTTGATTTTCTTATATTTTATTGATCATATTTCAAAGATAAATAATATGTCACACTCTCACTAGACCTCGAAAAAGTAATTAATAGCATTTTAATTATATGTATAGACAGAATTTTACGTAAATAATATCAGTTTATTATCTCAATTCATCTTATGAGTAACAAACATTTAGAATTTCAATTCTAAAAGACATAAACCATATTAAAAGGACTCGTAGTCTATTATTAATGAAAGAAATAAATCATCGTCTATCGTCTGTTAATATTGTGTATATATATAGTATTATAATTTACTTGTTAATCATTAATTATATCAAATCAATCAATTGCATATATTAATGTTTAAATTCTTAGCATATAAAAAATTCACTTTCTAAACGAATTAATAAAACAATAATTAATGGAAAGCAACTAAGGTTTTGTGCCCTATAATATATTTCAACAATATTAGCTCTTTGATAGTTGCTTGTTCCTGTTTTATCACTGTCATCCCCCATAAAAATAAATAAATAAATTTATAAAAAACTAAAATAATAATAAAAGACTAAATAAATACATGTGTTTCAAACTTTGTTAAATTTTTAATTTTGATTCTTTTCCGAATCTATAAATATGTTATCTAACTTGATTTTAGCTCATATTTATGTGCATTTTTTTGAGAGTGTACAAGTATACGTTTAAAATTGTATAAAGTTGAACAAAGAAAAAACACACACGTCGCACATTACATCTTATATGACAAATTTGAGTCATATATGTATTATGTCATGTAGAACTCATTTGTCTACTTGTGCATCCTAAAAATAGAACTTGAAAGGCACATAGGTGAAATAAGATTAAATTAAATGATACATTTATAACAATCTCTTCGAAAGGAACGAAAAAAATATGACGTTCTAAATACATACATATATGACGTTCTAATACAATGTCACTAAATATTCTCTTTTTGCAACATGCATGTTTTTGTTGACCCAAAAGGGAACCAATCTACCTTGATGAAATCTATAAAAGTAGTTATATTATATTATTATAATAACGTATTGGGAAATTGAACCACCATATATTGTACTCAATATAGGCCAAAAAGTTTCTAAAAACATATCCTTTGTTTCTATATTACTTGTATCGTTAGTTTTCGAGTTTTTGAAGTAAGGTTTAATATTTAACTTATCGAAATAATGAAAAGGCGTATGAAGTCGAAATTACCTCCGGCAGGTCCAAAAATTGAAAAGAAATATGTGGAGAAAAATAGAAGGAATTATATGAAGAAACTCTATAATCAACTTCATTCCTTGATCCCTACGTCTAAGGTTTGTTTCACAAAATTCTATGTTTTTTATTAAAATATTGAGTTCGATTGGTTGAATCCATGAATTGTTCGCATAATCAATCATTCTCCTCTCATCTCCTCTCCAGAAAAATTCTGGATTCACCTCTACGTTGCTCAGCATAATGATCGTTTGCTCTTACATCATGTGCATGCATGCAATGACAAATTTAGAGTATGAGTTATGGGCTCGATCGAACTTTAATTAATAGCTTTGGTCCAAAACCTATATTTTATTTAAAGAAAAATTATATGGATATATGTATGTAACAAATTATAAATTTGAAACCTAACAACTAAAAAGAAGTAACAAGGGTTCGGATCAGAATTTCAAATTCATAAGCTTTAAATTTCGGCGTCGCGTCTCTCCATGCATGTATATTTCTTCTAATGTATCATTTACAATTTTGAGTGTTTGCAGGAAACAATAATGACAGTGCCAGATCAAATAGATGCAGCAGTGAATTACATAGAAAACTTGAAAATGAATTTGGAGATGAACAATAAGTACTTGGAAGAATTGAAAATGGGCCTAAAGAAGGCCCAATCATTCAATCCAACTAATGAGCCCGGCCCAATCACAAAGTCACAACCTCAGATTGAATTCCATGAAATGGGCCCAAACATGGTCGTGGTTTTAATAACTAGCCTTAATAATATAGCCACTTTTAATAACATCATTCGATTATGCCATGAGCAAGGTGTTGAAGTTGTGTCTACAAGATTTGAACTCAATGGAAACTCAACATTACAAATTTCTCATGAAACAACTAAGGTAACGATGGAAAAATAAAATTTGAAAGTTGAATTTTTTTAAAAAAAAAAAACTCAAAAAATAGCTGATGTTTATGAGTCGTTATCGACATTCAATTTTTTGCAGATCAATAGAAGCTCAACGATGGAATTAATAGGTACAAATTTGTGTGATAAGATGAAGGAGTTAATTTATGGATCCTCTTATATGGAATCTCAATTACATTTATGGGACTACAAAATTGAATTTGATACATTGGAGTACTACTTATTACCACCAAGAAGTCAAAATCAAAACATGTATAGTTACATGCAAAATTAATATTTTATTCCTCCTACCTTTTTATGTTTTTTCATTAGTATTGAGTTGTAAAATTATAAACTACGGATGTGTTTGGTAGGAAGGAAAATGTTTTCATGAAAAAAAAATATTTCTATTTATTTTCTTATATTTGATAATTAAACATATATAAGATATTGTCTAATGTAATTGATTATCATTACTATTATAATAATAGTATAATTATAATTAATCTAATCCTGATTAACTTCGGCTAGCGCAGGAAATAGAAGTCTAACTCCACTTATGCACATTAATTGAGCCACGATTAATATTCAACTTGTTCTATATTCAATATCTCTTATCTTCGACAAGTAGGGGTTCGGAGAAGAGGGATGAGAGACACATTTATACTATATTAGGTTCTATTACTCTATGAACTTATCTTATAAATAATTTTCTATTCTTTCTCGGTCTACGTGACACTATCTTGTGGACCCAGATAATTTTTTTCAAGCTAGTGCCACGTAGGCTGAAAAGGAATAGAAAATTATTTATAAAATAAATTCAAAGAAATAATAGGACCTTAATATAGTATAAGCATATCTCTGAGATTTTAAACATAAATTGAAATACTTGTGCATTACCCTTATTTTTATATCAAAAAAGTGTAGTTTTGTCTGATACAATAACGTGTGTAATAATTGATATGAAGAGTGAACAATGAACATAATTTATTGGTCCTTCAATATTCTTTCTACTCTACAAAATCAAAATGATTCTCTATTCTTAAACTTTGAAAAAAGAATTTAATTTTGTTTGATATGATACAAAAATGCTGCTACTTTAAGTTGTTTAATTAAAAAGACATGTATCAAATTAAAATTTATATGTTCAATTTTTCATTTGATATGTTATACTATATTATATAATTTAAAGAAGAATAATATTTTGTTAGGTATATAATAAATAAATTAACTAATACTTGGTAAAAGTTAAAAGAGTTGATTTAGTTAACACGTGTATAGAGGGGGTATGATTAAATTCGTATTTATGTCGAAAATTTTTGTAGTGGAAAATAAAACATTCTTCAGCTATGGCGTCTCCAGCTACTTTGAAGGACTCGAATTTGAGACCTCTTATTGGTGTAATTTATGTACAATGTAATAAATTAAAGTTGAAAATAAAATTAAAGAAAATGAATTAAAAAAATATTTACGCTGAGGCACGAATAACTACATCGATTCAATAATATCTCACTTGACTTGTCCCCTTCATAATATAACAACCCAACAACGTTGTACAACTCAAACAACTCTAAATTAGAGAAAGAAAAGAATTAAAAAATAAATAATAACTTGAAAAAGAAAAACAAGTATATTGATTATTCTGTGTGGAATTAATTAAAGTTCCTTTTACGGCATGATATTTAGAGTGTAGCATAAAAAAAATTATCAATATAATTTAAAATATAACATTATGTGAATTGTTATCGTATATAGATATAAAATTACTTTCATGATTGTTTTTATTTTTCTAGAGTTAGAAATCAATATTTAGAGTATAACATTATGATAATTGTTTTTGTATATAGAAATAAATTTTATTTCATGATTGTATTTATTATTGTGAAAGTTAAAAATCAAGTTTTAATAAATACTTTCAATATTAGTACCAAAACAAATAAAAGTATTTCTATTATCAAAGACAATAATAAATGTATCACAAAATTCACCAGCAAAGCAACCTAACAAACACATTATACTTAAGTTGAAGTAATAGAGATTTGAAAGACTTTGAATTGGTCTTTACAAATTGGTTGATCAGTAATTAGTAGTTTTATCAGATGCAAAATTAATGGTACAAATATTACAAAGGAAGATGATAATATTGTATAAAATAGATACCACTTGCAAATATATGAAGATCGATAATTTTTTTCAAAGATATCAACATTCTCAATTTAGGTTGTAAATGACGCATTTATGTCATATATACATTTGAAAAAAGATATTAAGTAACATATTAAAGTTGTTTACTGCAAATAAAAAAGTAATAAAATATAAAAATTTCATATAGAGTAGTAATAAAATATAAAAATTTCATATAGAGTATATAATGCTTCTAATCATTTGTAATTTTTTATAAGTCAATGAAAAACATTTTGAAATTCTAATTATCTTAATCTAAAAATTGGCTCTATTTCACACTGGATAGGGATTTAATTTCCTTTAGTCTAAAAGCTAGTCTTTATAATTGTACCTTTTTGTTTTCCTATAACTACATTTGTCGATTTACATAAATTGAAACGAAGAAATAATAATAATTTTATCGTTATACGGAGAAATTTCTTAGGTAATTTCTCATGTTATGTTTCAATCAAACAATCAAATCAATTTGGAAGAATGTGCACGAGTCAATAATGACCTGACCCAGCCGAAATTGCCGTCAAGTTTTTTCGTTTCAAATTAATTGTTTTTTTATTATCGAAACTATTAGAATATGAAATTCTTTTTTCTAAAAGTTAGCGATTAAAGATTATATTTGGTTGTAAAATATTGAATTTAAAAAATATTTTTCACTTTAAATTATTTAAAAAATAAATAAATATAATAATAAATTTGAGACGAATAAAATAATATAAATGAATTCTTAAATAATTTTAGTTCAAATGTGAAAATGAAAACAGAAAAAGAATTAAAAAATAGAGCCCACTCCATCAAGTAGAAAGTGACATGTGTCATTTTAATTCGGAGTATTTAGATATTTTTCCTATTTTTATTCCTCATTTCGTTTAATATATTAAACTTATAAATTAATTATTTAAATATGTTTAAAATTTATATTTTACGTGGAGATTAACAAAACAGAGTATAGCTAATGTTGAGGAATTTTATATATTTGTTACTTTAGAAAATTTGATGAATATTAATTACTCTCCGTTTGAAAAAAAATAATTATTATATTTTTTATCCTGTTTCAAAAAAATGATTTTTTAATGATGTTTTAATTTTAATTTTTTACGTTAAATGTTTAAGATCACGAAATCAAAAAGTTATTTATATATTTAATTTAATTTTAATTTAAAATCACAATATTCATAAATCTTTATATAATTTTAAATTTTATATCAAGTAAAATTAAATTATTCTTTATAAAACGAGCGGAGTATCAAATTTTGATTCTCATCATCTAGAACATAAGAAATCAATTTTGTCTTATTTTTTTTTGGGAAACATCTTAGTAAGTACTCAAACACAGCACGTGTTTCAACAGTCAATTCCAAGTCACAAAACGGCCAGGTTTTTTCACATTGCCACAATTAGCTTTTCTTTTTTTTAATTATATATATATATATAAATCTGAATCGCGAATTACAGAATTCATTCAGAAATAGGTCTTTTAATATAATTTTTTTCATAAATTTGAACTCAAGATCTGTGATTAAAGCTAATAACTGCACAACTATACCACTATCTATGTTGATTTAGTATATATTTTTTATTCTCTCACCAATAGTATTATTATTATAAAAAATTATTTCAATTATCGTAATTTTTTTTATTATTATTATTATTCACTTTCACATTTATTTGAAGGGTAGCTTATTCATTCATTATTGTTATTTTTTAATATTAAATTTCAGTATTTTTTATTTAAGCTGAGATTTTATCGAAAGTAATTTTTTTACCTATATAATAAGGATAAGATTGTGTACACTTATATTGGATAAATTATTTTCGTAATAATAATAAAAATAAAACTTAATATTATGAAATAAAAATATCTTTATCCACTTGCTTCTTTTTTTTTGGCTTCTTGTGGTTGACCTAGAGAAGAAAAAACAGTGACTTTTGGTGGAGTCTATAAAAAGAGTTTAGTTTTATAACAATATTATATTATTTTCAAGTGGCATACTTTTCTTAGAATTTAAAGTAATTCATTTACAAATTTGCCCTTTCCTTAAATAGAGTTGAAAGAAAAAAACAGAGAAAAAGTTTCTAAAAATGGAAGGTTGCCAGAGGTCAAGTTCAGCTCCGGCAGGGGTAAAATTGGAAAGAAAAGATGTGGAGAAAAATAGAAGGACTAATATGAAGAATCTATGCAATCAACTTTATTCATTGATCCCTTCTACTCATCACTCTCAGGTTCGCGTTTTCTCCTCCTTCGTTATAATTTATCGTACAGGTTAAAAAAGTCTTGTTTATTGCCTTACATTTTACGTCATGTCAAATCAGCCAAACGAATTGAAACA